>OX419634.1:13957484-14557484 GCA_948473465.1 Lithophane ornitopus | reverse complement strand
AACAAAACACACAACACTTTACATACATATGTGGAAGATTTTCAATTTGTACCGGCTTGATCCCATTTTATCGGGGATCCTCGCTCGGGGACGGAGGGCTCGTAAGCCTCGTATGAGGACCGCTGAGGGATCACACGAGGATGTTATTGTGAGATCCGAGGACGTTATTGGATGCCAAATGAGTGATTGAAGTGTTTGTTCGCTAGTTAAGATAGGGTTCCAATGTTTTCGCGAAAACTATTTATGTTGGCTATCTGTTTTATTATGTTATTGTGGTGGTTAGGTTGTGAGGTTGGGGATGGGGATGAAATTGGTTCGGATAGCTGTGAGATATGTTGGTTTGAAAATTAATTGATTGGGAAAACTTGGTTATTTTTTTCGGAAACCTTACTTTTATAACTTATTGTTCTCAACATCAAAATGTTTTTCATTTCTTTAAGAAAACCATAAAGCCGTTGAGATTGATTTTTTCTTTTATTTAAGTTAGTGTTTCAGTTAGTAAACTTCACAAAATCTTGTTTAAAAAATACAATTATAACAGAATCGAATTATACAACCCCCAACATTAACTAATCAAGCTAACGTTTAAACACAACACAATCTCCCATTAAAACATTCGTACCTAACAAAGCACTTAAACCATTATAAGGCTGGTTACACACAATTTAAAATTCACCCACAATCGCCCGCCGCCGATAAGAGAACGAATGCGCATTAGCAATCCGGCGACGGCTCATAACAACACTGTAATACCTTAATTTAAATTTAAATGACATCTAAGCTCCGGCCGATTGTATCGCTGCGTCATGGACGAGGGGCCGATGATGAGTTATCTGAATGTTTTCATGTATTCTCGTGGTTGTTCAATGTTTTGTAGCAGTTGGTGGGCTTTATGGTATGGCTACAGAGAAGTGGGCATTGCTCTTTTTATGTAAACTTTTACTTGTGGGTACTTTTAAAATTTAAACGGTACAGTCCAAAATTGACGTAAAAGCCAACAAGTAGGTATATATATATATTTACGCTTTAACAAAATAACACGCTTTAACAAAACTATCAGAGCACACCCATACAAAAAATATATCTATATTTTATTCCCCAAAGATTTCAATGAAATACTGCACACAAAATCACTTTATTTCCCTTAAATTATATTCGGTTATGCTCAATTTATTCCCCCAAACGCTTGCGTAGAACAGTTTGTAGACGCGGCTAACGCGACTGATGAGAGGCTTACACGCGCGATAAGCGGGATTACTGTGGTCGCGTGTGCACCCACCCTTAGTTTAAA
This sequence comes from Lithophane ornitopus, assembly GCA_948473465.1. Taxonomy (NCBI): domain Eukaryota; kingdom Metazoa; phylum Arthropoda; class Insecta; order Lepidoptera; family Noctuidae; genus Lithophane; species Lithophane ornitopus. The sequence goes on along the minus strand of OX419634.1, from coordinate 14,556,193 downwards.
ATTTCAAGATCTGTTGATAGATAAGGAAATACAGTGAGACCGTGACGTATGTGTTTTAGAATGTGAAAAAGATAAAAAGAAAGTGATTACTAGGATAATATGTCCAGTTTTATATTTAGTTTGAAACTAGGAGACCTACTCTTTCTAAATAAAATTATTGAATCTGTTCTGGATTCATTAAATTATCGGCGATCATTTTTCTTTCTACAAAATACTAAACCTCTTATATTTTTGTGGTTAGACTCTGAATAATAAAAGTGTCTGAATAAACAAGGGATTGTCTACAAACAAAAATATTCATTAAAAAATTACACTCCAATTTTAAACTTCCAAAAAAACTGATACCAAACTTTCTCAATTGCAGAAAAAAAGTAATCACAAAAGAAACGCAGAAATTAATAACAATGGTAGGCTGAATTCATTAGTTGCCTTCGTCTCCTATCAAAAAAATCTCTGTCGTTTCATTAACTTAAAAAAAAAAGAAAAAAAAGAAACTGTCACCAAAAGAGCACAGATTAAATTTTAAAGGCACTTTTTCTAAATTAATTAATAGGGGCGAGGTGACTTGAGGGAAAAAATTAAATGTCAAAATTACAACAAGATTCGCCTTAATTATGTCGGCGGGGCTCGCACTAATTACATTTTCTTAATTTGCAAAGTTCTGGCTCTTTGTGTTTTGAGCTGGTAGGTTTTTTTTTGTGTGGCGTTTTGTATAATAGTAGGGTAGTAGTAGCTAGGTAACTATGAGATTTAATTTGTGGTGTCGTCTGTGGTGAACCTTAGTAAAGTGAATAAATGCTGAGCTTCTTATTTCGGTTGATTTTCCAACCGTAAACAGATGATTATTTTCCAATAAAGAAAAAACTTTTCCCAATGAACCCAAGACATGCAAAAAAAATTACATCTTGACTAACGTTTTGCAGCTTACCACGCACCGGTGTTAAGTTTTCAATATCGGCAGATTGCTAGCACCGTAGATATTCCCTCAGGATGTAGGTAAAAGAAAAGAGTACAACACAACAACTGTATCGTATTACAAGAACAATATCTTGAACGATCACTTAAGCGTGTCTTAAGTCATTTCGTGTTCCTTACCAAAACGCAATATCCCGGAGCCCATTATCTGTATAGAGCGGATGACACCCCACGACTTTACGGCCGAGCCCTCGCTAAACGCGCCACATTAAAAATTTTATTTCCACTTCAAGTTTGCACAAAAAAGGGGTGTATTTTTTCTCATTGCCCACCGGGGATGGCCAAATTGAAGATAATTCAGTTTATCGCTTTAATATCTCTTTGTCTTTCAAAATTTGCAAATGAGTTTTTTTAATAACGCCAAATTTGTAGCGGCCGTGCCTTCCTCTAATCCTTTTATGATTTATAGCCGTCATGCGGATAGATACTTGGATAATGAAGTTTGTGCTCCAATTTTTTTGTTGTTTTGTTTATTAGATTCAACCCTTTATTTTTTAATCATAATCTGCTTTATCTACGAAACGAGTTTCTTCGTTTTGGTTGGATTGAACCTACTTGAGATTTATTTAGGTTTTAATTAGTAATAACAGTTAAAATATGACTTCAAAAGTCAATTTTCACGGCAAATAACTGCAAAAAAGTCCCCAAACACAGAATAAAAATAAAAACACCAAAACAGAGCCAATAACAATTCAAAAAAACAATGTTTGCATATCAATAGGATGCATCGGATGCGTTTGCCTGCCGTCGTCCATTAGTGGCGAGCCATCGATCAAATACACAATTCCAATTTACCCGAAGCCACAAATTCTTCAAAACGACTGTCCGATCTCGTACAAATAAAGATAAAAAATAAATTGGCGTGCCGCGATGCCGCGGTGGTTTTTGCAGCTCTATGTTATATTCGTGTGTAGATAGGAATTGCAATGTATGGGCGGGCGATTGGCTTTTTATGGGCTGTCCTTTTGGGCGATAGCGTGATGTACGTTACTTAGTCCGGTCCTGAATATGTGTACTAGGTACTTACACAATATATAAGAAGGAAATGTATACGTAGCTACACTTTTCTACAAAATTCTGACTAGCAAAGCAATCAGTAAGTTTGGAATTATGTCTTGAAAATTCTGCGTGCGAATTTTCTGCGTGTATTTTGTATTTTTAACAATATCCAGAATCAAAAGTAGCCTACGTCCTTCTCCAGGTCCCAGGCTAGCAATCGGTCTTTTATAACGATCGGTTCAGAAGTTTAATACTAACGGTCTGTTTTTTTGAGTGTGGCAAGTCATCAAATGACTTCTCCCGCTCTGGGCGGAGCGGAAGGGCGTGTTAGACTTTTACTGACTAAAACCCACCCGTGTTCGTTCAGTTGCCTATTCCTAAGGTCCCGGTATCCCTTTCGGCCTTTCCCGCAACCCTGGCAGTCTGTTTTACCAGCTCCTGATAAATTCTAAATATATTTTCTGGCAGATAATAAATATCATGGATGTCTAAAAATCTAAAATACTTAGTGCTAATCCGGACACGGTGATACAGAGGCCTTAACCTTTAAAATATTCTAAACATAACTAAAAACAAAAACAATATTCATGAAGAACAATATTTACTTCGACTTTTTTGCCATAATTATTATGCAATATTATTCGACCATTCTGCCAATGTCTAAATTGAAATGGAAAAGTAAGAAGTGAGAACAATAAAAAAATATGCAACTGTAGGCACAGATCTTCGATTGATACAGTCTCTTAACATACTGTAGATTAGATCTAGGAAAACACTTTATAATCGTTATACAACCATCTCATCGTCTTACACTGCCTACATACATTTAATTGCACACCCATCCCAATGATCTTAAGCAATGATCGTTTAACAAGTAACCTTACCACAGTTCTATAGAATGTGTAATTAAAGTGATTACAGCTACAATTAACATTCGACCGCTCATCAATTAAAGTAACTGTTGATGATACAACGCGCTTATGTTAAATAGTTAACAACTGTATTTTTCTGTATCAACTAACATTATATGTTAGTTATAAAAAAAGCCTGGAAATATATATATAAATAATTAGGTCCAATTTTTCCAGGATTTTTTGTGCTGTGCGTGTACTTTAATATTAAGCTATTTGCATTAAATGAGATATAAAAGCAATGAACTCTGCACCCCAATCGAGTAACACACTTTCATTCACAATCCGAAGTATTTTGAAGTAAATTGCTAATCCAAAGTTCGTCTGGTCGACAACGTAAATGTCGCAATTAATATTGTTAAACTGTGTAAATGAAAGGCATTGACATTGTAACTACTCCTTGGTTTTGCTTCCATAATTATATTCGGATGCTGTTGTCCAAATCTAAATCCTTCTTTGAATTTTCTGTTATATTAACACAGTTCCTGACAAACCTACATATGGGTATCCACTACTTATCTAAAGTATTCGTTAGAATTTCAAAGATATATAATGATTAAATTAAGCAAAAATGATTCGACATATTACAATTTAATTTGTTACTAATTTGCATAATTAATTATCCCAAATCACTTAGCCAATCGCAACGTTCTAGTTTGCACAGTAGCAACATTATAGACATGACATTCTATGAACATTGTGCTGTGACTTGCGCAAGTGCATAGGTTGGTGTAGTGTATAGTATGAAGCAATCATTGAACGTTAACTTGTCATTACCGTTAAGTTTACAAGTTATAAGCGGACGTGGTTTTAAGAATAATTCCATTTATATGTGTACACTGTTTAATCGGTGTGTATCCGAGACCACCAGTTAAAGAAACTTTTACGATATATTATAAAAGTCTTAAAAACTAATCGGTAGTTTTTCGTGGAAATTAATAAATATCTAGGTGTATTTTGATATAGGTACAGGCAGGGACATCCACGCATAAACTGTTACCATGGATTCAGACATGATTGTGGAACTTCTGAAAGTTTTAGACAGTTATAAAAAAAAAAACTTTGCCACTCTGTATATCGCTTTCTAATTGGTGACACCAAACACACAATATGCGTCAAAGATAGCTGCTAATTTGCAACACTTTCATACCTAAATTAAAAGAAACTACCATGTATTGATGGTGGGCCTCACCACAAAAACTTACAGACCTGTTCGACGCGTGTTTAATGTCAGTTTTATGTCAAACTCCATACAGAAATGTCATGTTTAAAAGGTGTTTAGGCTAAACAACAGATAAACACGGTTTTGTGATAATAAGGAGTGTGTTTTATTGGCAATTGACGTAGGTATAAAAGAATACCATTTTATTTTTAAACACTACGTAACTTAATCACCGCTGTGCCCTCACAACACACACCACACAACCAACTGACCACAACTTAATGACTGCAAGTGAAGCGTAAACCTTATTAATAATTATTATTTCGCTATCAGCGGCCGCCGATTGGCCTCGATCTCTTATTGATTGCTACATGTTAAACAAAAAACATGTTATAAGGAAAATTAATGGAATATAGCTACTTGGTTTATCGGTCCCACGAAGATTAAAAAGGAGAGAAAGACGGGAGCGCCAAGACGAGTGACGATCACTTTCAAAGCGTTTCGTAATGTCTACAAGACTTTCAACAGGATTGGCATTAAGCTTTTCGGTAGTTTATGTGAATCCAATACATTTTTGACTTTCCGGCATCGTTTTCGTTGATAGATTTTCACTTTGTCTAGGCCCTCAGGAAGCATAGACAAAGCTTAAACTAAGCATAGACTGAGAAATCATTGAAAAATAACCTTGTATAAATTAGGTGTGAATCGTAGGTAGATTCATATCTGAATACTTGTTTATCGAGCGTTAAAACTGTTAGTAGTAGAAATCCACGACTAGCAATCCGGTGTTATTCAATAGGCTCTAACAGAATATCTAAAGCTTGTTAGAAACACACTTAGAAATCACAAAGATTTGTAATGAAGTGTGATTGATTTAAAAGAGTGTCCATGGAGTTTCTTGCCCGTTCTTCTCCATAGGTACCTACTACGCTTTGGAATGGGCAACTAGCTTCATATTTCTGACTGACTGACTCCTTGACAATTCAAAAGTGCCTGTAAATGGTTTAATTGAAATAAATGCTTTGACTTTGTGAAAAAATATGACATACTAATAAATAACTATAAAAGACTTAATAAACTGATCAAACCAATCAAAGAAATACTAGTTCAACATTTTTTGTTAAATTCTTAGCAATTAGCTTACAAGATGACATGCGAAAAAATCACGGCGATTAAGGCTCGGCACACATTAGGCGACGCGACAAATCGCCGCGACTATTAACTGGAGCAAGGGGTGCGATAAGTCGCGCGTGACAAATGACGCCACGGCTAATGATGTCGGGGCTTAGTCGCAATGTGGTGGCGTTTGATTACATCTGTTTTACGGGAATGCGTGAATATTGTTAGTGGGGAAGAGGTTACAGGGCTCTATATATATTGAAGTGACATTGTAGTGTTGCATTTGTGTTTTTGGCGAATGATCTGCAACTATTTCAAACTCAAACAATTTATTTCAAAACTATTTACAGGCACAAGATGTAGCTAGTTGCCCATCCAAATTGAGTAGGTTCCAATTTAGAAGGACGGGCAAGAAACTCCATGGATAGTTTTAGAATCAAAACATTGTTACATGATATTGATAACATCATTTATGTTGGTATCTAGATACGTTTTCTATAAATCTTGGTAAAAATGTTTTTGCAAAAGGGATATAATTATTTACCATCTTTACTAGTAAACTGGTGGGACTGCTGGCGCACAGAAACAATTCAGAGGCAACAGTCGATTGAATAAAAAGTTTTTGTTTCATTTCACGGACTTATACCTATACGACATCAATAGTAACCTCTAAATTACCTATTTATCACACATACTTGCAGTTTTATAGACCTTTCTACCACCATTGAACAAAACAACCCGTTCTTCCGCCAAAACTATAACTGTAACAATCTTATGCTGTCAATACCTACGTTCGTATAAATCAAACATCTCATCTTGTGAGAGAAGTTGCGAACGTGCGCTGCCTGGAAACGTAGGTAATCCTACTTGAAATATATTATTATGCATTTTAATATCTTGGTTTATCTACTACAAAAGATTTTTAATTATTTATGAGTTAATAACACTGTTCATTGAAAGCAAATCAAAACTTAAGTTTAATACTGCTTAGAATCTAAAAATTGTTGAAGAAATATAGAATTTTAAATGCAGAGCAATTAGGTCACCTCAATCTATTGACGTAACAACTGACACCAATAAAATAATAATTAAAAGCTTACTTTCGTTACATAAACTCCACTGCGTTAATCTACACACGTGAACCGTGTGTGTATCAACTTATGAAGCAACAAAAGGAATTACAACGCGCACAAAAACATCAATTCATTCAAATTAATTACCTGTATAACAACATGGCCGCTGTTTATTCGACATGGCTACTGAAACACCATTATCCCTTTCAAGCCATTACCGAGCTCTCTTGTGAAAAATAATAGTTATTCACATAATTACCCGACCCTACCCTGAGCAAACGAGACAGACTCACTTCATTCAAACGTTGGAAAGAGACAAGCGTATTCTCTGCGGGCCGTCTTCGAACACTTAAGTAATTGAATGGTACGGAGGGTAAGACGGGTATAAAAGTATGAACGAAAAATGGAAAATAATATTATAAGTAAGGGTATCGTGTGAAGGGGTCGGGAATCGTCGGGAATTGTCGGATTGGTCGTAAAAAGCTTTGATGAGCGTATGTTTGGACTGAGGTGTTTACTCGTAGGCTGCCGTTGGCACTAAATATACACTTACGTAGATGACACATTCTGAAGTTCAGAACACTCTCGTATAATGTATTTTCAGTAAGTACCTACATATATAATATAATGTTGTTTTGAAAACATGCTTGCTTCGCGTTGAGTATGTATGTAAATGAACTCACTGTCTCGGATTCAGAGCGGAGTATTTTACAAAATAGTTTTATTCTACGTGTTATTTTTTACGACTAGTTTATTAAGTTCATTTCTTTGTTGGTAATAAAATATTGGAAATGGAATGAAATGTCACTTATTTTATTTGTTTAATATCACCAACAGCATACATTCAAAATTGGTTCACAAAAGTATGTAATTATTTTATTTTCAATATCTACCATTAGTATACAAACTTTAAAATCACCTTTGAATGTGCTCATTCACATTGTTTTTCCTTGTGTTTTTTTAATGAGATTCTGAATAGCCAATCCAATCTCAATTAAACATTTGTCTAATCTTAATTGATGTAGTCATATAGCCTTCTTCTCCAGTCAGCAAAATCTAATCTCCTCAACATAACACAACATTAGATCCATCTCCATTTAAGCTAACTTTTACAAGACTGCTACAATGCGTCAAGTCGAAGCAAGTCGCGTCATAAACTAAGGCTGCCATCAACTCTGCGAATATAAAACCAAATGGCCCAATGATAATACGTATATATTACTATTGTGTTGTTTTGCCGTCGCATATTTTTTATTGCAACTGTGTATCGAGCCGGCCGATTTATTTTTATAACTTTATGTAACGTCGCGCTGTCGTAAATGTGGAGCGGGACTTATTTATAGTGTCAATAGTTGTGTTGGATCGTCGCAGTTTTGAGTGAGAAGTTTTGATGTAGTTGCGAGTTGGTTTGATTGGAAGAAGCTGGTTTATGTTTTGATTATTATTTTAGACGGATATTAGAGAACCGTTTACGTATTAGTTTATTTAATATTTCGATATTTAAGGGACGTAATAGAAGTATTGATAGTGTAATTAGAATTCAGTTTTATTGTATATCGTGTCCTACAAACCTTCGACGGGATCGTGACCAGTGACCAGTAACTGTAGTACCTATATTTTAACATAAAATATACATCGACATGTACCACTCTCATAAAGAGCCTGTAATTTTATCATCTCTAAATTTTAATGACTGAAACTGTTTGGTATATTATTACGAGTACGTTTTGTCGTTAAACAAGACTTCTGTCGACGTACGTATACACAGTAACATGGAATTACTCGTTCCCTCAGGCTATCTGCAATGGGGGTTAAAATATGGCCGTAATAGTGCTGCTAATATGTCTTAAATCATAAGCAGAGATTAAAGCTTTTTGTGGCCACTGATGGCCGGCTACTGTAGGTTAACTGAATGCAAGTGAATATATATTAGCATGAAACAACTCCTTGATGACTGACTGCTCCTCCAGGATCCTGGGTCCGTTCAGTAAGGTCATACATCCATGATTTGACAATTCCAGTCACTCAAAGTAGCTCTAGAAAACTTATTTTCACCCCTGTCTCTTTGTTTTGATAACTCATAACATAACATAACGCGTTATGTACAACAAAAGCGTTAACCAAACCCAGCACCAAATATCATCGATGTGCCAAAATCAACTAAAATTTTATCCAATTAAGTGCTGTTGTTAACATAACGAGGAGACCTAATTCCGTACAGCCATGATACCCTTATAATGACATCGACATCTGGTCCAAATACCCAACCTTCAGTACAATCGACGACCGTCCTTCGGGCTAATCATGAAAACGTATTTATGACCTAATTAAACTCATGTCGACCCGAGCGACGAGGACGAAACATATCAACCTCAACAGGAGCAAAAGAGACAGCTAACTCCCCAGGCCAGTGATTAATGATCGTTATATGGCTGGTTAAGTACCGTGTAATTTGCAAAACGACCCTTAATTACCGTAGAACACGGCTACTATCGCCGTCTTTGTCGTCTGTAAAGATTTCACGGGCGTGCGAGCGGGATGGAGGGTAGTTCGTGATGCGACTTTAAAGGCGGTATTTAATGAGGCATTATGATGTCGACCGCGCAGATTAGGTCCTCATGGAGATGAAAATTGTTTGCTGTTCTCTTTATATTTGGCTTGGCTGGTGAACAAACATGAGAATTTAGTGCAGATTTAAAGCAAGACCGTCTGTGTTTGACTTTCAGTCCACTGAATAACGGGGTTTTAAAATTGCGCTAAGTTTAATGCTCTTGCAATGAAACTTTTATTTTTCCGAATTTATTTTTACTTGGTCAACTTTGGCTATTTCAACTCTACTTTGCTCCATGAAATAACTTCCCTACTGATATAATTATCGGCATACATCTACCTATCTACCTACAGTAAAATGTTGCAATGTTTGTCTTAAAATAAAATACAACCTTCAGATTACAAAATGTTTTATAAAAGACACCACATCAGACGTCCAGCTAAATCTGATCTATAAAACCCAAGAATATAAACCACACCAGTAAATTTTATTAACCCTCTATTTCTCCCGCAGGTCTGGTTCCAGAACAGAAGAACAAAATGGCGGAAAAAGCACGCGGCTGAGATGGCGACCGCGAAACGTAAGCAAGAGGAGCTCGGGGAGGAATGTGACGACCAGGAGCAGCACGACAACGAGTGCAGTGACGAGGAGGAGGCCAAGAGGCCGCGGCTTGACATCCACCACATGCACCACCAGCTGCCGCACCGACAGTGATCACAAACCCCGGGCGAAGTCCCCGCCCGAGACATGAACATTCCCAGTGCCACTTTCACCCAGAACGATTCCTACTACCAGGAATTCTCTGGCTACAAGGAAGAAGAAGCTCCTTGTGACCTCTCCAACTGGCAAGTCCGCCGGTTTGAGGACATGACCAGATCTGGTGACAGTGACAATCTAAACAGTGACGGCGTCAGTGTTGACGAGGAGCAACCGATTAACTTCGCGTATTATCACTTTTAACGTGTTGTGGACAAATTGTGTTGCAAAAGCATTGGTTCTGTCGATTTCAGTGTAGCAATTAAAGACTTTTACGAACTATTATTACAATTATCATTCAATTGATATCTTTTTACAGTCACATTGTTTGTTAAAACTTTAAGACGAGTGTCGTGGATACTTTACGAGTAAGCGCTATGTAAAAACGATTATATTAAAGTAATTAGCTTTACATAACTGTAAATATTTATTGTATAAGTAGTCATGTGATAAATTATAAGTAATTTATTGATAATTTTAGATTTTACATGTATTTTGTGAGCATAAACGTGTAAATTGTATGAATCTTGATACCGGTGCCAATTTCCTATCTGTAGATATATTCGAATGTAAAAGTAGATGTTATTTTGAAGTTATTATGTTTTCCTATTTTTCGTAGGTATTTACCGAAATAATTATTAAAAGTAATTGTAGTATCATATTATCCCCGCTCATAAAAGCTTGTTCACATAATGATTAACTATCGGCTTTTTTTTTATTGTGTTTTTTGTAACTTTCCTGCAAACATTTATAATATATAATAATACTCCTCTCGTCTGAGTGCTGGCATCCACTTTAATCAAACTGTATTATTTTGATATCCATTATACATTACCATCTTGCAAAAATAATGATAGGTAATTTATGTTAATGATGAGAACAGGTCATTATTTGTCAGAGATTTTCATACAGTTACTCGAAAATTGCTGAAAACTCATGAAGGCTAGATTTTTTGCCGTCCGTCGGGAAACCCAAACTGAACTTCAATGTATTTTACTTATAATTCATTAGCTTTTCAACTCAAAACTTTTTATTTACATTATAATTTAGATCTTAATTACATATTTAATGGTTTGTAAAGAAAGTTATATCAGTCCGCTTTTCAAAGCAATTTATTCTTTAAGAACAGCATTTTGTAATAATCATAGCAATTAGGGATGGGCCGAAATTCGTTAAATATTTAGTTTAACCTTCTGCATTAAAATAACTCAACTGTTTTATTAAAATAATAAAACTAAACCAGTAAAATAAAATCATAAGCATTTATTTATTGTTTGTTCGTTTTTACTTAATTAAAAATTCAGTACTGCACGCACATGCATTCTAAACATTATTAGAATTTTGATATCTAGACATTGAAATAATTGGCTCTGAGAAATGGTGCTCAGAATATACGGAGGTTCCAGAAGGCGATAAGAGTCTCGAGAAAGCGCGGTGAAAATAACCTAAGTTCGACCGAACTTTGCATTTTCACAGAATGTTCGGCCGAAGTTCGTATTCGGTTCAGATTACGTTCGACCCATCCTTAATAACAATATAATTTTTCATATTTAAAATTATTCTAAAAGTCTCACCTCTAGGGTATGACAAAAACTTGTACAGATTTCATCCTTAATAACTGTAAATATTAATATTTGTAACACTATTATGTCGTTGAGGCATCGCAATATGTATATTGTACATTTTAACTATAAAAGATGTAAATAGATATTTAAACGAATTTAACTATTGTAACTAAACTACGAGTAGTGAAGACCACGCGACAGTATTACTATTTAAAAGCTAAATGTGCACTATTTGTTACTATTTGGTGACACAAACGACGCTACAATTTTATTTTTAAATGAAAAAAAAAATCAAATTTGAAATTGTATCAGAAATTGTACAATTTTATTTTTGTTGGTTTGCAAAATCAGAATCAGGATTTATTTATTTGTAAGAATGTAGTTTTACATACGTAGTATAATTTCACCAATAGCCTGTCTTCCTTATGTCAACAATAGTTGTTTGCATACCAAAAAAAAACTAAAAAATAATATGAGTTTGTAACCTCAAATACTGCACATTTAACTCACTTACAATAACACTAAAACTATAAGTTTACATAGAAAATGAGCTTCAAAAATAACGAGATTAATTCGCTTATAAATGCACAAAATATGAATAACTGTAAAATGTCTGTAAAAGCTTGGAACAATGAGCACACGAGGACAATGACCTCTCCAGTTACAGAAAGAAACTGCGTTTAAAATAATCATGTTTAGATCTAAAGAGCGGAGCGTGGACATTCTACGTACTGTGGTTGAAATAAACAGTTAGTAAAAATATTATAAGTTTTTCATTTTATTTTTATCATCCATTATCACCTCCATAAATGATCAAGCTTTGAAAACTGATAGTAGTTACTAAAGAGTAGATTAGGTTTCGTTTTAATGACATCATTGGATTTTTTTAACAAAAAAATATAAAAAAATATTCATCTAACCCAGATCCTAGACTAGACGGGCCTTTTAAAGAAAAATAACGCTTGTTCTCGAATAATTAAATTTATCTAGATTTGAAAAAGGCAATTAGGTATAACGTTTAGTTATCCGGAGTCTTTATCTATATCTTTAAGCTTTGGATAGCCATAATAACATTTAAAACAATCAATAAGGTAAATAACCAGAGGAATCATGGACCAAACTGAAAAACATTCATGAAAATACATGTTACGGCTGAAATCCAAGCACCTTGCAATTTAGATGAACACATTACATGAATATATAGTAGGCGTAATGTTAGCGAGAGGTAGCCAATATTGAATGGAATATAGTGGAGAGGATGTTCAATGTGGCTTGCACAGTTTTATAGACTGACAAGGTTTATTATTGCAGCAAAAAATGTTATATAATTGATAGGAACGGAGAATCCATCAAAATATGTAGTCGAGACAAAAGAATATACAAGTAAATTCGACAAAATCTCCACCTTCATTCAAATAATCAGCCATCGCACAAAGTAGAGACAGCAAGAATACCACACTGAACAACATTCTCTAGCAAAATCCATTCCCGACACAATTCAAGAAAATCCGCATCTCTCACCAAACAAAGGAAATTCGCGCAATCCTCAATTTTGAACCGTTTCAAATCTGTCAATAAAACATTGTACGCATCCGCGGCGTCCCGTTTATCGAACCGATACGTATGTACCAGCCTTACATCGGAAAAACCTTTAGGTAATCGAAGGAGGCGCAAGCGGGCAAAAATCGCGACGCCGCCCGTTGCCATGGCTACGAACCAAGATGGTAAACAAGCACTTAGAGAAAATCAAACTTTATCTTGAGTCAAATAGAGTTGCCTTTTGAATGCTGGAGTTGGAGTTGTACTACTTGCGAAGTGGCTTGTAGTTATAAATGTAAAACATCGTTTACTGGCTGTTAGAGCGAGAGATCGGAGGGGGTGAAAGGGGGTATTCTTTCATCTGTTGTGGCGAGCACCGCGCGATAAGGTGCCGCTTCTACCTTTTATTTATGACTACATTTTAAAGCGGGGGTGAGTATGTTACGCAATTCGGCGTGTGATTTGACGGTGGGGTTGTAGATAATGTTGCTACTGATTTTGGTGATAGCACTTCTTTCCGCATGGAGTTCGTGAGGGAGGGACTCTTGGTTATGTAGGGACTGTACTATATACTTACACGGCTTTTATGTAAAGAAGGAAATAAACGTTCGAAAGGATGTGTGCAATACTGAGGTGGTATCGATTCCACTGAGATGTCTTTTGTAAGAGATACAGTTGCACTGAAGCAGAAATAGATGAATTTTGACTGTTAGCAGTCGCAATGGAGGATTGAAGATTACGTATAAACACAAGTTATTACAGAATAAGAATAAACGTCGTTAATAAATCAACCAAGTAAATTATGATCTGAAAAGAGAGACAAAAGAAGAATATGACTTGAGTATACCACCTAAGTTAATATTACAAAAAAAAAACCGACTTCCAAAAAAACACTCAAAACTGAAAAATAACTTTAATTTCGGAAGTTGGTGTCTTTGCTTTTCAATTTTCGTTTTTTGCCACCGACTTCGAAATTAAAGTTATTTTTCAGTTTTGAATGTTTTTTTTGGAAGTCGGTTTTATTTTATTTTTTAAGTTTTTATTCTTCACTTTTTAGTTGTGTACCTACCCCACACAAATTCGAATACCACTGATGTAAATAACAGTGAAGGAGTAAATGAAAACATCGTCTAGATAAACTAAGTGGGAAAATTCCTAATATTAAAGCTAACTCAAAAACTACGCAAGCAAAGTTAATAAAATTTATATGGGACCACTTCGAAAGCATTACCTACCATACAAAAAAAGAATCATCAAAATCGATTCATAATTGGCGGAGTAATCGGGTAACAAACATACAAAAAAAATAAAAAAAACATACAGACATATTGAGAACCTCCTCCTTTTTGAAGAAGTCGGTTAAAACCACTTTTAACAAAGACTGACTGTCTTACTGCAAGGCTATTTTAGACAGGTGACAACACAACTTTATAAAATATAGTCAAATAAAGGACCACATCATTGACTTTAAATAGACATACCAAAGCATAAATCACCTCTACCGCAAATCAAAACATACATAATTACAACCAAACCATATTTAAAAACATAACATTTATTGTCAAATCTAAAACAATAAAGAAACGCCCATGTGTTACAAGTTGACAATACTTTTATAGAATTTTAATACTCAAGTTCACACCTACAATGGATATTAATTACGAAAGAAAAGAAGATTAATGTCACACCACAATATATCAATATCGATGAATATGTCAATATTACATGTTGCTGACGGATATGGACAGAATGAAATATAATAGCTATTGGAAATCGCTAGTAAAATGCCGTATAAGAATAATAGATTCATGGCATTAAAACTACGAGTAAGTATCTATATTACAGATAGTTTTCTAAACCATGGCTTACCTATACTTATGTAAAAATTGTTAATTAACTACACTACCGAATCGGGACATTGTAATGGTAGCGTATGTATGTAAATAAAATAAATAAATGCAGGATTTTAGACACCATGCACTGACTTCGGTAAGATTCGGACTTTTGATCAGAAAACGTCAACATGTAGTGGGCAAGCTTGCTGACCAATGGTCGTGTCCTCTCTGTAAAGTCAAAATCAAATAATTTATTTCAATTAGGCACATAAAAGGCACTTTTGAACGTCAAAAACAAAGAAATAGAACTGATTCTAGTTGCTCCTTCCAAAAGTTATTTTTCGTATGGAGAAGAATGGGCAAGGAACTCTACCGTTACTCTCTTAAAAATGTTTTACAATATTTTGCATTCATCAATTTTAAAATGATATGACTGTGCAGATGATGCACCTAGAATAAGATTACTGTACAACAATAGGTAAAAATAATTAAAAATGAAGCAATGACAAATTAATTAATTGGATTATTTGGTTTAGGACAGAATCTATGTGATACTTAGATACTTACATGGTGCTCACATATTTACAAACATTCAAATTAATTTTTAGTTTAATTCACAAGTAATAAGATAAGATATTTTTTTTGCGAAATAAAAATATCTTATCTTATCTTATCTTAATACTAATAAGTCAGTGCGTGAGTTAAGTAATCACAGAATGTAAAAATCTAGTATAAGAAGATGATACCGTTGCTCTACATTGGGACTATTAAAGCCTGCTAACATTAAGGAACAACTTCAGTTCTGGCACTTTATCTACCATAACTCTACACGACCAAATCTAAACAAAGACGCAAAATACAAAACACAATTCATTTGATCTTCGCCGTTTTAATTGCCCAAACAAAAGCCCTATATCTTCCACCCACACGGCTGAAATAAAACGAGCTAATATGGGTTAACTTGGAAACAAAGAGCGTGTCATAGTCGATACAGTCGTAACAGTCGTAGAACACACGTCAGTCATAAAGATCCTACGTGCACATAAAACTTGTGTTTAGTGTGCTAGACCCACTGGCCACACAGGGCTGCAGGCGGATTCTGGATAACACCATGACGAGGAGATCGAAGAACATCGATGGATTGTTTAAAGAGAAGGGAATGAATGATAAGGTCCGACTAACAGTGGCAAATGGAAGATAAAAACATAATATTGCCAAGTAAGATAACCGACAAAGAGAATAGAAGTTGTATTGCCAAGGAACAGGGCAGGATGAAGAAGACATGTTAATTTAACTCGCATCGACCTCGTCTGTCAAATAAATGCGAATTTAGAGATGAATTTATTAATCTGACAAGTAATGAAGTATTTATGTATATATTAAGAGGAGGCAACAATTTGGACGTTGCGCATTGATTGAAAAAAACACTAAGTTTTTTCATTAAGCCCCGTGAAGAACATGAATTTTAGGTTTCTATAACAACTAAGGTATGAAATTATATGATCAATTCTTCGTTTCTCTTATCAGAGCTATGTAAGAATTAAGTCAAAAATATTTGCCAGTCAGTACTTTAGTCCGCGAGACTGAAGTTTCGCGTAGCTTAGAGGCTCAATGAAAGCTATTGCAGAAGTTTAAGTTTTCAAAATATGTCACTAAATCTTAATCTCTAGAATAACCCGTCCAATTGTGAAATAACTTGCGAGTCATTCCAAGTCGGTGACTGATAGACGTACGTATTTAAAGCATGTCGCTCGTGATTTACGCGCGTATGTCCCACGCACCAATTACCGGCCGCGACGACCATCGGCCGGCATTAGGAACAGACCGATTTATTGAATGACAATAATCGTCAAATAAGACTTTAGTTCTGTTGCGGTTTTTTTTACGCTGCGGTAGAGAAGACTTTGGGAGGTCTATGTTTATGCGCGTTTCCGATTTAGTAGATAAAAGTGGTAAGCAGGGCGGCAAGTGTAGCTACAAATAAGACCAGATATTTGGCATAACGACCTATGGTGTTAGTGGTGTACTGAATAAGATGTGGTCTCTCGTGAATGTACCGTCTTGTATGTGTTTCAAGAATAAATATTTAAAGAATGTGACTGAACCCTTAGGTTGGTATAATCTTTTACCACCAATTGTTACCCCAGCCGGAATATGACATCATTATCTCTTTGAATGTACGTTGTAACTATCATTGGGAAACTCTTGTTCAGTAGTTACTATTCATACTTCTCATTTATTTAACATCAACTAATTCCGAATGGTTACACATAACATATTATAACATCACGCCTGTAATGCCGGGGTTAGGCAGAGGGGTAGTAACACCCACATTTCACCAGTTATGTTTAAGTCCCATGTAGTAGGGGGCCAACCTATTGCCATCAATCGGGCACAAATCCGGGCCGAACCGAATAGCTGTTGGTTGATGCTGTATTCATTTGGTAAATTGACTTGCTAAGACCTTGTTAATGAGTTAAATAAATATCTAACACTTCAAAGTCAAGAAAATTCAGGAAGAAAATGAAGAAACAAATGTGATTTCCACGAGCTGCGACCCAGGGCAATCAGCTCGCAGGACAATTCAGTATAAGTTATACTGATTGAGCCTAGCTTCAGCTGAGTAATCTGATACGAGAAAAGAACATAACCCCACCTTGAAAAGAGACATTCGATCAGAATCAATGAATGTTAATCATGAACCGACACACACGCAATAACTTTTAATAGTAAATAATGTGGCGTCACATAAATAAGACATGGTCACATAAATAAGACATCAAATGAAGCCAGTTTGAGTGGCACACGTCGCCCGCGGCTGTCGTAAACGCAAATCAAGCTGAGACAAACGTATCGAATGACCGACTTGTATAATTACTTGATTCAAAGTAATGATGCTGGAGTTTATGACCTGGAATTGGTAGAGATTGTATCCTAAATTCCTATACATAGTGCTGAAATCCCTCGTAACGACAAGATACAACCCAATTAAGGCTATTGTGGTTGCATGCGCATTCTGCATCCGTATTAGTATTAGAAATCAGAAAGTAACTCCGTATGTCTGTCTGTCTGTTACCATTTCATGAGACGCCGAATGGGCACACAGATAAACCATAACCTGGGTTAGGAGTGTTAGGATATAAGATATTTATCCTGGTAGTATGATCCCGTGGGATAATTTCCAAACTACACGCGGGTGAATCTGCGGGCTATAGCTAGTCTACACAGAAAGAACTAGTCATCCCAAGTTGTTAACTGAAGAGGTGGTATTAAACATAAAGAAACTTCACGGCAATTTTTCTTATCATCATATTACAATAGCTAGCAAAAGGGGCTTGTGGGTAAGAAATAACAGCCGCACGGGTCGATCAATCAGGTTAAGCTATGCTTGCTGCGCTTGATCCGTGGATAGGTGACCATCTTTACATACCAAGACCCCTCCGTGCCTCGGAAAGCACGTTAAGCCGTTAGTCCCGGCTGTCATTTGTGGATCTTTGACAGTTGTTACAGCCCGAAAGTCTGACAACTAGTCTTACCAAGGCGTCAGATAGGAAGTCGCTTCATGTGAAATACAGGTATTCAGCTCCATCCGGTTAGACAGGAAGCCGACCCAAACATAGTTGGGAAAAGGGTAGGCAGATGATGATAATAGGTACACATTACAAT
This sequence comes from Lithophane ornitopus, assembly GCA_948473465.1. NCBI lineage: Eukaryota > Metazoa > Arthropoda > Insecta > Lepidoptera > Noctuidae > Lithophane > Lithophane ornitopus. The sequence continues at coordinate 14,538,042 of OX419634.1, read as the reverse complement.
AGCAAAATCTAACAAAAAAAAATACAAATTAATTGGAAACACTCAAGCGATCATCATAACGACTAGAATTGTATTGTACAGCCTGCAGTTTAAAATAATTTGTTTAATCATTTTGTTATCACATCGTTATCGCTGATAGAATTCACTTTGTCTAGGGCCTCTGGTCACCAATTAATTGTTGGTAGACATAACAACCCATAGAACATAATTTAAATACTCATTTAAAGAAGAATTTTAATGAAGGCCAATTAATTATCTTAAAATTCATAGGCATGCTAAATGGAGTTTTAACTCATGTTAATTATGAGTAATCTCAGGCTATGATCTGTAATTGTCTTAATACATGACTTCTGTGTAATTGCTACCTTTGACTTGACTACTATAAATAATAATTGACGTATGAATTGATACTAGAATAAATATTTTGCTGCCCATTCGTAATCAGCCCATTATGTTCCCACTGCTGGGACACAGTCCTCCTCTCTTCGAGGGGGGTACAGCCCCCAGAAGAAGAATATACTCAAACTCAAAGCATTTCTTTCAATTAAACCATATACCTGCGGGTAAGTATAAGCTAGTAATACCATATTTAAAACCTTGGAGACCTTACGCAAAAGGAGTGCCAGTAATCTTATTGAAGCACCAAATTAATCCAAAGAGATGATCCACAGCATTGATTAAGGAAAAAAAGGTGCAAGGACCACACAGCATAATCCAAAATCACTTCAAATAACCAACAAAACTGTTTACCAAAAACAAATGCAGACCGCAGCCAACAAACGTCAAGCTTGATTAACACTCCAAACATCGCGGAGGTCAATATAACCCATCCGCCATCACTTTTAACTTTTATTCGCTATCAAAATTCGCCAAATTGATTTTTTTACCCCAGTGTCCGATAATCTTAAGGGTGATAATTCTGGTCATCAATCGACACTAGGGGCTCTAAAGTGTTTGACACTAAACGGTTTATGGCCACAATAAACCGATGGCCGGCAGTTCATTCACTTTGAGACGGACGGACTTGGAGGAATTTTGTTTAATTAGCTTCGGATTGAGACAAGTGGATGCGGGGGATCTGTCTGTTTAAAATATTTTAAACAATTTACTCTGAATTTGTTTCGGTGCTTTGGTTTAAGAACCACCAACCTCAAATGCTAATTAAAAAATAAGTGTAAAAGTGTTTGTACAAAAAATAAATACCTAGTTATCATTTATCTTAACTCAAGCTGCATTTGCTGGGTTTTGAAATAAGAAAACTGCTAAACTGATGATTCCAATTTTACAACAATTTTGCTGGTGTAGATAGAACTATAACTGGTTTAGAGAAAAATGAGCAATGTAAGACGATTTCTTAATTTTATTCGTGTAAGTGTAGAATTAGGTTGCTTCAGAAACAACACAAGTAAGTACATAAATAATTTATTTAGTCATTTGTTTCGTACAAAAAATGGTAGATATTGTGCCACGTGCCATGATTCCTGAAATAAAATATTCTTGTATAATTACTACGAAATATGAGCCAAAGATCAGCAAAGAAATTAGACCGTAACTCCTCCCAATTACCAGGAGATCATTATAGCAAGGTGGTGTTCAATCCATCAACAGCAATAGCAACGATCACCACGCGGCCATCGGTTACAACCCGCTCGCCGGTACGATTGGCGATTTCATTAAAATTAATAACTCGACTGAACGTAGGCTGTAAATGGGAGTATAATTCTTTGAGACGTAGACGTAGGTATAGAAAGTCTGTCAGTTTGTGTGAAAATATTGTTGAACATACGATACTTTTCAAACCCCCTTTTATTAGACCTACAACGTGTTCGCTTATCGTAGGACCATGTTGGTTCTTCTGTTGTCTATTGGCGGATGTGCACCAGCTTGATAAACTTGTTGATGTCTAAATATAAAATTGTTGCTCGCAAAGTGCCAAAATGGAAAACGCTCCAAGCCAATACAGTATTCTGATTGTAAGTACGAATTTAACTAATGGTGCACTAGCTACAATTACAATTTACTGTTGTGGACCTATGAAAAGTTTACAAAATATAATTAACTTACCTAATTTTAAAACATAACTGGCTCTCAAGCGAGCTCTGGAACCGTCACCACTACAAGTTATACAGCCACTGAATAATCCCGAGGCGTCGGGATTTAACAACGGTAATACGATCGCGTATTGTAATTAACAATTTGCAGTCGAGCGCCGCTCCTCTATGGAGTCCTAACGAGCGCCTGTATGGTCATTATACTGCTATACGACGCCATTATTTTAATTAAAACAATCCCAAATGATTGTCTTTTATTGCCCAATGTTTTGGTTTTCTGATGACTGTATGAATGATGCGTCAGTTTGAGTGAGTAGCTATGCATCTAATGCATCGTGGGGTAGTTTTGCCGTTAACCGTATAAATGGGGCATCGCAAGAATAAAAACTGACGACCTACACAAGGCAGATGTGGTTCTCTAGGATAAAAAAAAAACGGTGAACAACAACAGTGCGAATTGCGCAGCTACATAACCTGAAATTTTCATTATAGCTTTGTTATCTAGAATCTGTTCTTCTACATTAGTGGTTTTGTGACAGAATAATTATGTGGGCAGCGCGATTTTGTCATAAGCACGAGTTCTATGTAATTACAAAGGGCCTAATAGGAGTCCTTTTTTAAGGAGTGCATTTGGAAGAATAACAGTTCGATTTAACTGAAGTTTATCATGAGCTAGACATTAGGGTCGATCTGTTCTAAGCTATTCCACTCAGGTGTTCACCACACACATAACCAAACCTTCATCATTACTATCATTTCTGACCGGATCTCGTGTCAGTCCACCAAACATTCAAGATATCCAGCATGGATAGCGAGTTATTGTCGCCAGTGTATCGACACCTATAACGTTGTACACTGCAGTGCAGAATGAAAGGACGAACCAAGTATCGGGATCTGATGTTATTTCTGTCATATTCAGGTGTGTATTTTCTTTACACTTTAGGTAAATCACTCCAGGCAAAATGAGCTAAGTAACTACTTGACGAATATTGTCTAGAAGTTTTGAAAAGTATAGGCGCAGTTTCTTCATTAATTTTGAGCATACAAGCTGGATCATTCTAACCAAAGGCTTACTTTCTGTACTACCTATATGTTTATGCCGTAAGTTTTGTTTATTATGGAATTGTCAATTGTTACTCGCATACCTTAATAATATCATAATTTAATGTGTGGAATTCCCTCCGAGTTCCCAACTAGGAAATGCCGACGCCATTTAGTTTTAAAATTTTGACCAAAAAATTGGCGTGTAACACTGCAACGAAATAAGTATCACTCCATCATCATTTCATTTCATCATTGATACAAGTACAACAGACTCAAAGATCAGATCAAATCAGAAGCAAACAACATGCAGAGTTTCAGGCGCAGTACCTGAAAGTCTGTTTCTTATTAAGCTTATTGAATAAACTTTACCTCAACAAAAACTCAAAACGGCATCTATTCCCTGTCCCGCATCCCGCGTCCCGCACTGTACCACATCGATCAAAAGCCAAGATCTGGTACCTCCGATAAAGCCTGACGGGACATTAAAACATTTTAAAATGCAATAAATAATTCCCTTAACGACGTTCTGTTCGGGCAGCCATTAATCAACTGCTCACTTCAAGCTACTTTTTATTACATGTAAATGAGTACCTCGTAATGCTGAGGTTTAAGCTTGCCATGGAGATGTGTGTGTAGGGGGTGAGCAGGACTTGGTGCTAGATGAAAAGAGAAGCTGAACAATTGAGATGGAGAAACTTCCTTGAACTTGACTAGCCTAGGAGAAAACTATACTATCTTTACCAACTATTATCATTACTAAAGAAGATATTTGTCTTCCATGTTGTTAAGATCAAACTTCGTAGGCTCTAGTAGAAAACTTCAACTAATAATTATTTATAACGATAGAATTGCATTTATTAATTTTATAATACCTAGGTAGATACTTACTAAATTGAGCTGTTGTTTTGACATATTACTGATTATTCTTTGTTTCTAGACCAGTACTTATTGAATCTTTACAGGATTTAATGAAAGCTCCACGCGGAAGTTTTTTGTATACAGGGAGGAATTTTCATGTCCTGTTTCTTTCTAGATGGATTGTGGAATAATTACAAAATGACAGGTTTTGGAGCGTCTAAAAGGACCACTAATAATACTCCTTTCACTAAAAAAAAACAATATTTTTATTGCAGAACGTCAAAATAAGTTATCGCCAGAAAGAGGAAATTACTGCTAGATCAATTCAAGAATCCAAAACAAAAGTAAAACCTCGTCAAACGTGCGAGACATGGCGATACATCAGCATCACACGTGTAAACGACCTCACGTCTTAACATCTAAAGCTCGGTGCACACGAGCCCAGCTTTATTACAAATATCACTAACAATCCGTCGGCCGGCGTCATTAAACCCCCATCGGCTCACAATGGCATAAATAACGACGGATTTATTCCTATATTTATTTATTTATATGTGTTATTTATTTATTGCCCGTCCGGTCTGCACTCGGCTTTATAGATTTTTTTATACTTGTCCTCTTGATCGAGATGTATTAAAATGTTTATTGTCTAATCTATTTGGGGGTATTAAACAAACTTTTAATTTGGGTAAACATTCTTATTTGATTTCAATAAAGATAAAGATATAGAAATACCTTATCTTTATGCCGTATTAAGGATAGTCGAGAGGGATGACAGAAACTGAAGATTTATTAATTCCTGGCTAATAACATAAGCTACGGCATCTTGGCAGCTGTTCTACTTTACATTAGGTCTTAATACAGCTTTTTAAACCTTTTTATTCGTCTAAAAATACCTTATTTCTAATTTTAAAGGTTTAGGGACAAACTAAAATTACAAAGTCATCGTCGTTTCGTATTCAATTAAGTACATGTACGAGTATCTCCTTATGCACTTAAAAGAAAAAGCCTCTACAATTTATCTGTCAAAACCCGCCGATAACGAAATAAATAAATCAGATCGATCAGTCGTTGTTACAAACATAATAAATGAAATAGATATTACAAACCAAAAAAACATTAATTACAATAAAATCTCATATTGCTAAACTTACTTATATCGAAAAAACTATTACTTTTACACAAACAAACACAAGTGTGGGTTGGGATACCTTTTTTGTCCCGCCACATTATCCTAAAGGAATATTTACTAAGAAAACAAAGTTTGTCAACTCTTCAAGGAAGCGAAACCAAAGAACCATCCTGTTTGTTATTGTTTATATTATACCATTTTTTACCTTTTTCAACCAATCAAGTTTTCATCGATTCAATAACAATATTTAGAAGCAATTTCCTATTAATAACATCGTTAGATTTTTTACTTCCTCATTAAAAAAATCTATCCTCGACCCGCGGGTTTGTCTACGTAGGTCCCTACTTAGATATATTTCTATATGTTCAATGTTTTCACATATATATAAATTACGATTCATACTCGCTACTGCTAGCTGAGCTTGACGTCCTGGGTTCGATTTTCGGGTCGCGCAGTGTTATTGGGTTTCGCATTAGTAATTTCTTAGTAGAGCCTGGAGTCTGGATTTGTGCCCGGTTTATGGCAATAGGCTTGGCCCCTATTACATGGCACTTATAACATAAGTGGCGGAATGTGTGCGTGTGTATCTAATAAGATACACATCTGCCTAGCCCTTCGGAGAATAAAATACAGGTGTAATATTGTGATTCATATTATTAAAATTGTATTTTAAGTTACAGTACTAGTACTATAAAAGACCGATAACAAATAAAATGCAATGGTTCTGTGTGTAGCGAAAGACCATAGGAATTATAGTTATAATTGGTATGTTTCTTAATCTTAATCTTTTAAATTAATTAAAGGTAGAATTTATTATTTACTCGTAAAGTAGTTGTGTTTACTACAGCTTTTACGCATATAATCAACAAAATAGGAATCTTTAAATAGACGAAATACCTACCTCGGAAAGTAGAACGTATTTTTTTTTTATAACCTTCTTGATATCAATCAGTCTGCCTAGCCTTTTCCCAACTATGATGTTGGGGTCGGCTTTCAGTCTAACCGGATGCTTCTGAACACAAGTACTTTACATGGAGCGACTGCCTATATGAATTCCACAGCCCAGTTACTGGGTAATACGATACCCCTTGGTAAGACTGGTTGTCAGGCTTCTGACTACCCGTAACGACTGTCGACTCTCCGAGTCTTGATCCGGGTCTCGATATGTAATGAATGGTCACCCATCCACGAGCAACAAAATTCAAAGTGCGACAAACAAACAAACTTCCCCTCTTACAATGGTTGCACAATAAACATAATTAATTTGCTTGCGTCGATTGAATCCATGTTCCTTTCACGGTGATTTAGCAAAGAGGTGTAAAAGAACTGCCGTGCTAATTGACGGGAACGAATTACTATAAAATTTGTAAATTATGACGATATGTACTAGGCTCTTATGTAACTTGTAATATTGCTAATAAATTTTACAGTGCGAACCAATTTTGTGGAAACAATTGATTTCGTAAAATTATACAATGATCAAGATCAACAAAGATCTTTCGTTTTTGCTTACGTATTGTTGTTATTTTATTGTTTGGATAGTGGAGAGTTTCTTTCGTATTCATGTTCTGAACCATGAATGGAAAAGACGAAGATATTATACATAGAATAAGTTCATAGTTACCGTTATTTACAAGGGTGTTCAATAAAGTACCTAAATAACATAGTTTGTTGAAAGATCTTGTTTTATTTCCCAGGTTTAATGATAAGCATACATTTTTGACAGTAGGTAAGAGAAATCGTGTTATTTCCGCACTTAAACGGGTATTGGCAACACTAACTTCACTTGAACTACGAAAAATATGCGGTTTCAAAAACAAATTGTCATGGGCGGATGTGCAGTTGACTGTACAGTCAAACAAGCTATTTGGTATACAGGTAAAATATATTCTTTTCCCGCTACACTGCCAAAATTCGTTTTGATTGTGTGTGTAATTTAACTTTTAGAGCTTATGGGTTAGGAGAGTGGCGTAAAAGGGTTGTTGACTACTGAAAACACTCACACAATTATTTAAAGTAGTTGCAAGTTATCTGCCTGTATACCAAATAGCTTGTTCGATCGAAAACTAGGAAGCGTAATCAAAAATCCTTCTCCTAACCCAGCTACCCAACCAGTCCAGCCTACCCAGGCAAGCCACTGAGACCAGCATCCACTGCCGTCAACAATAATGTATAAAGTCAGTTAATTCCAACCGTATCTGCTCATTAAGTTCAGCCCGACATCCGGTCACACAATACAGAACTCATCATAATTCAACCGACATCAAAGATCCAATAAATCTAACATTAATAACTCTATTCGTTTGTTGTGCCAGTTTTACATAAACTTAAAACCAACCTTAAAATGTAGGTAATATGGTTGGTATTTGAGTGTGGATATGAGGGTATTTTAATCCCTGGCAATAAAAAGGTGTGGTATAAAACGGTAGCCAACAGGATTACCTATAGGTTTTGTATCAAAGTAGCGCTGACGGGTTGATTTTAGGGATGTGCTGGTGTTTGTCGATTGATTCGAGTTGGTTTTGAGTTGTATTTGGATTGCTGTACTTAAATACATTATTTCATACTTTGTGTTAGTCAGTTTCAGACATTAGCCGCCTTATTCATAAACGCTGCATAAAGTTAAGTTATGAATTAGCAACTGATTAACCATACATTTTCGACGTTTATACGTCTCTTTAACTTTAAGAAACGTTTATGAATAAGAGGGTTAGTCTATTAAGGTAACTACCTAACTTTAGTGGCATAGTGGCAAGACCGGGTTTCATACAAATTAGCTAAGTGTGCATAAACCCAGTTTCACTTATTTATCTATGTTTTATTGGCAGGCCTAAACTGAATTAGTTACCTAAACCTAAAGAAATAGTTACCTACTGTCTTATGAACGAAGATTTATGAGAACCCTAGTAGGTACCTACGTGTCTTCTCTGATTAAAACCTTAAAGTTAAATTTGAAATCATCCATAGCCTCTCGTTTCTCGATATCAACCTCGATACTCGATATTGTCCCATCTCTAGCCACTAATATTAATTATAAATGATTCAGGCGTCATTAGCGGTGGCAAAGATCTTGGCGATACAAAGACTATCGCCGTCTCGCTCGCACTGCTCACGAGACCATGTTTATTGTAACGTGAGAACAGACTTGCACTTGTGTTATTTGGGACTTGGTGATACAGGCTGGATGGAGATGAGATTTGGGAAGAGGAGAGGAGAAAGTAATGACGTTTATGGTTCTCTTTCCCTGACTCTTAGCAATAATATTATCTGCTGTCATCTTCAAAACCCAATTCACATTGCAGTCTATCTAGGATGCTACGAATTCCGGTCCAGGAAAGTACAGAAATGCATAAAGTCAATATAACATCTAGGTAATAGGTATGTCTGCCAGGGTTGCGGAATAGTCCGAAAGGAATACCGGGACCCTGGCAACAGGCAACTGAAAGAACACGGGTGGGTTTTAGTCAGTAAGAGTCTGACACGCCCTTCCGCTCCGCCGAGAGCGGGAGAAGTCATTTGATGATATCCCACCCAAAAAAAAAAAAGGTAATAGGTATGTGGGTATTATTGGTTTTACGCTTAGCATGCTTGTGTACTCTTTTAACGCTGGTCTCAGATCTATAGGGTTGATAAATTGATATTCAAATTAACCATAAACTTATCTTCTAATTGGATTTATGAGTTCACCTGAACTCAGTCCAAATCTCCAGCCGCTAACGTTTACACACACATATATATTGAGCCCTATTATTGAAACCGTGCTTATAAAACCCGCTTCACACCGCTCAAAGTAATTTTATTTTTTTCTCCATCCTAATAACATAAACTTATTAACTGCAATACCAATAAAAACCATGAATGGACCCATAGAAACGGCTAGATCCCACAAAATCCACCCCCTATACAAGCCTGCGCGCGCGCATCCATTCATGTTGTTTTTTCTGCACGTTTACCTGCAACTTCCTTCCTACAACGATCCATTACCATGAATGACATTCCTACGGTCTGACAGTTAAATGGATACCCTGACACTTATGTGGTGATACATTAAAAACACCATTACGAAACTCTACCTTATCTCTAAACATTCAACGTTAAAATTCGTTCAAAGGACCAATTTCCGATTGATGACGTAACAACGTTAGATTTACACTCAACCAAATCATTCCTCACTCTTCCATAGACCCAAATAAGGTTCAATTTAGTATGTTTTTTCATTTTACAACAGCAATAGATAGTTATTATTTTTCCTAGCGCGTAAACGATACGTACGCTCGACGTAAACTCCTGCGCATTGTTGAGCGGTGCCACACTGTCTGCCGAGACAGTTTTTGTTCAAATTTAGAACGCGTTTTTTTGACGGTTAACTTAAAGCTAATGATACTTGACGTTGACGATACGGTGTCAAGTTAGTTAGGTAATTATGGAGAAAATAAATGGTCAGGAACTTGGATAAATGTTATTATAGAAGCGTACTAATGATCCTGATGAGTGATATGATCAAGCACTTGTTATGTTATTTTTGAATATTACAAATTACAAACTAAGCTGTAGGATAAGGACTCCGCGTCCTTATATTACCGGGTCGTATAACTAAAAGATACATTTAGAATTAAACTCGTAATAATTCAAATGAGCAAGGTAACCGACAAAGCCCGAAGAATTGTCAAATTTAAGTGGCAGTGGGCAGGGCACATTGCACGCAGAACAGATGGCCGATGGGGCCGAAAGGTTCTCGAGTGGCGAACGCTTACCGGAAGACGTAGCGTTGGAAGGCCCCCCAAAAAGGTGGACCGATGACCAGATTTTCCAAGTTGGCACACTCTGTCAGCTCACCAAGCTGAGTCTCTATTATTTTCTAATATTCATATTCATATTCATTTAATTGCATTCCACAAGGTAAAAACAAGATGTTAACTTAGAGCTAAGAGCCGTTGTAGACCCTGTCAGGGCACAGCAAATGTATTGTTACATAGGTACATAGCTAATACTTAAGGTTAAACATCTCAAGCAACTAAAATTAAATTATACATTGGTAACTGAATTACATTACATTATAAAAGATAAATTGTACGAGTATCACAATTATTAATTATTAGTATTAGTAGCATTTTATAGGGAATTTACTCATAGTGTATTTAGTAGTCAGGTTTTGTTTAATTAAATAGTCTTCCTGATAAATTAAAACATGCCTATTATATTAAAAAATAATGTATTGATTGTAATTATAGTTTTTCATTCAAGTATTCTTAATACGAAATAGTTTAAGTCTCATAATTATGCCGTCAACTTATGTAATGCTGCAGAGATTGCATGGAGACGCTATGAAGGCTATAGGTACTCTCTACAGTATTGACCTAACCTCGTCTCGTAGGACTAAATGCTCCCACAAACAGGCGCGATATCGCGGGCGCGACAGATGTTGCGCTGCCTGTCGAGAGAAGTTATTTTTATTATGACTGGTATATTTCTATAAATAAAATTATGCCCTTATACTTGTGCACTCAATTCAATTCCGTTTCACTGATTATGATAGATATTTTTAATTAAATATAAAACTCTACAAATTCTATTACATCTACAATAGATAAATCGTTTGTGTACGATCTGCCCCAACAATTAGCTGTCACATTACGTGCGACATCAAATAAATTAATCCGGTCAAAGCCAATAATTCCTAAGAAGTATCAGTAACTGTCGAAGTGACGAATAAAGTCAACCATACAATAGAAGTTGTCGATTGTTGCAAATACACTATTTCCTATGCGTGTTGCAGCTGGTCGGAAGATGTTGGACTTTTCTGAAAATTTCCGATTTAGATTAAAAGTTGCAACAGATGACATAAGACAGGTTGGTTATAAGACTCTAATTTGTGTTAAAAAAGTTCAACTTTAGTTTATTTTTGTATTGATTGGCATCAATGTCTACAGAGACGCTTTAAAATGTCTCAGTTTTTCTAATCTGTAAAACCGCTAACGATAGCTCTGTCCCAAACCAATTTGTTGTAATTTCAACCATATACTTTCAATGTTTGTTGTTCCTTTCAGTTAGAAAGTTTGCAAAAAGTCCAGATTCGCTCCACCACAGTCACAAGTACCGGTAACAACAGCGACACTTCCACAAAGCAACCGGAGCGGAAATACGTCACACAAAGGTGCTATCAAAGAGTCACGTTTTGTCCACCCTGCCCACCCCCCGTTACAGTCAATAGCTTTAAGAGTCCATTCTTACTACTTAAATGTCGCGTAAAATTATTGTTCGGCTTTTTTGTCCAAACTCGGATTTTGGATAATTGTATGAAAGTGCGTTATGATTGCAACATGCGACGTTTGGGTGAAAAAATGGTTTTGTGCAGAAGACACAAACACCCTAATCATTTTTAGTCCCCCCATTGAATAATGTAAAGGTAATTTAAAGATTTTGTGATAGCTAATAGAAGAAATATAATACATAATTTATTTACCCCAGATCAAACAATTGTGACCTAGTTTACCAACTGTAAACCTATGTTCCAGAGCCTTCTAACTACCATTATTTAACTGTTAGTAAATATGGTCGTTAATTAACGCAAGTTAAGAAGTATAAACAACGAGATTTAAAAAGTCACATTGGTATAATATAATTATCGCTCGAGTCCCTTTGAACATCACGATGCACAGCGTGGCTTGCTAGACGGGCTAAAAAAAATACTTGTATCATGGCAATGGCATACTTTTTGGACACTATCAGATTCTCACATTAGTAAACCAATAATTGAGAGACCTAAATCCATTAGTAGGTCCATCAGCGGAAACTAAAGGTCACGACACATCTCACACGTCAGCGACACATCTCGCATGCAGTGTGACTAGTAACAGCTTGTTGACGTACAGCATCCTAAGACAACAAGGATGTCGTGACAGCATCCACGCTGATGTTACGAGGGGTTTTTGTTGAGAAAGATGACGAAATGAACTTAATTTTAATTGTGGGGTTATTTTTAGCCTGAGTTTATTGTTTTTGTGAGTGATTTTTTATCAAAGTAATAATAAATATAACATTATTTATGTTTTACTTAAACTTACTTTGACAAAAAAAATCACCGTCTGAACAGGTTTTCGATAGGTACAGAAATACGTATTATTTTAAACGTTCCCACTCTGAGTAGTATCTATCTCCTACATTTAGTTACATACCTACTTCTTCTATACTTCTCACCAAAGCTGTTAAATCATTGTTATAATTATCGAGTCGATTATAAACTGTTTTGTTTTGTTCTGATTAATCAAAAATTGATTATCAGTGTTTTTAGGCACTGTCTTTTTTAGGTCTGTCTTGCCAACGCACAGACGATAAAGAAAACAAAACAGAAAATACCAGTTTTTAAAATACGTTCTGACACTTTGATCTTCTTGACATCTTCACCAACTCATCGCCGTAAGAATAATGCCACACATTTAGGAACACGATTTCCTCTTATTCTAATACCTTGGAAAGTTCGTTAGTTAATTGGCCATATAATATGAAATCTCGTGGTCAACAGTAAGTCGCTCGGGGCCGGCCTGGAGCAGAGCCTTTGTACGAGAGTGTCAATAAACTCGCCTCGACGTTTAATACACCGCCGGACAAAAGCTACGGAACTCTTTTATTTTTCATACGCTTAGGGGTCCGTGAGTTTGCGGACGATTACAGATATTTTAAATTTATAGATTTGGAATGAGGTTGTTTGTTAGGATTTAGTTTAGGGTTTACTATAACGGTTTATTTAGATCATGCTGCTGAATGGAGAATTCGACCTTCAGAAGATGTCGGTATTTTCTAAGATTATAAACCTACATGCACAGCACAGAACAACCTTTTTATATTTCCATTGACAACTACTGTCAACAGCTAAATAAGCCTGGAAAGAATCCGTACCGAAGGACCATTTTTTTCTCTTATAAGAACCTTATTAATTAACTTACGTACGGAACCACATACTGAAGCAGCCTACCGGATTCTCCGTCAATACCAGTAGCCGACAATAGACGGTCATATATCAGACTCAACTTAGCCCTTTTCCTTTTGCCCCCGCACGGTGTCGAACGCGCTACCTGATCACTGGCGACCGCTACTTATGCTCCGAATTAATGACCACTATATACCCTTTGTGAGGTTAAGTTGTGTATGATAAGGTCGGGAAAATGATGGGTGGCAGTTATTATCTTTAATTAATGAGAGATTTTAGTTTATGTGAAATTCATTGTAAAGTTTGGGAGGATTAACTGTAATCACCTCTCTTTGTTGGAGAATTGGTGATAGAGTACTTATAGTCATTATTGGACTTGGTGCAAGAGCTCTAGTTACCTACCTACCTTTTTGGAAGCATTCACACTAGAGAACATCCGTCACTGAAAGTAATATAACGTCATTACATTATGAAACGATAGATTTACTGAAAGCTAAGAATCATGTTTATCATTCACCAGCCATAAAAGTAATGCTTGTATGATTATGATTTGATAAATTAAACATTCAAACACTTTTATTTTAGTTTTTATTTCTAACAATTAAAACAAATTAAAAAATAATTAGGTACATACATTTTTATTGTTTCAATAATAGGTAGCGTCCTACCTACCCAGTACATCTATACTAATATTTTAGAGGTAAAATTTGTTTGTTTTTTTTGTATATAGAGGGTAATCTCTGGAACTACCGTATGAAAAAACTTTTTGCAATGGATAGTTAAATACTTAAGGAAGGTCTATGTAAAATCACGCTATGACCATTAGGAGCCGAACAAAAAGAAAAAAGTCAGAAAGAACGCTAAGTGAAAACGAAGTAATACCGCGGGCGGGCGATGCGATGCGACGCGGTGGGTCGGGGCCGAAATTTCACGCGGACGAAGTCGCGGACGTAAGCTAGATAAATAATAAATTATAGAAGTTTGAAGAATTTCAAAAATATTTATGAGTTTCAACGAAAACAGCCTGTAAGTAGATGTGATAGATTATATTTTATTTTGCCACTATTCAAAGATTTCTGCAATTACTTGTACCACCACACCATTACCCAGGGGTATTGAAAACTCTTACGTTAAGTTCATATCACCTCATTTTGAGTCATATTTTTATTTGACCCATATATTACTACGATGAAACATCAAAATCAATCCTTTGGAAATATTATAGTGTCATTATATGTTTTTCCTTTATTTTTGGCTCCATTATGGCTCAATAAGGACTTAGTATCATTTAGTCTTTCCGCATCGGTCAGTTTAATCTTAAATCTTTTTTCTAATGGATACCTAATAACGTCACTAGGATCTTCATCGTTTTTAAGATCATCTCTAGCGAGAGGTAGCACTCTTAGACTTTGGTTGTCATTGAATCTTCTATTAGAGTGCCTGAGATGTGACTTAGATGGACTATCTTTAAGTTTTTTTAACCTGATGCCTTCGGTGAACTCGTCGTATGTTTGTCTGAAATAATTTGGATGTTTTTTTATATTTCTGTTTCTCAAGTATGGGTGTACGTAAAACGGATCTGGTGTTCTGACAGCTGTCTTTTTACTAGACGGTTTGTCAGGACTTGGCTTGACATTCTGGAGGAACTCAAGCTTAAGCTCGTCTTTTGGCTCTTTGTGTTGACGAGTATCTGATCTCCTTAAAAGTGATTGTGATTTGAGTTCACCAGTTTTATTTTCATCAGGACTTAGTGCGTCATTCCATGGAAACTCAAGGTGTAGTGTATCAGTAGTATCTTTAGAATTATCTTTATTTTTAGAGTTCCTTAGCCGTGATTTGAGTTTACGAAGTGCTGATAGTTTGCTGGTTTTATCCTTACTATGGCTCAGTTGGTCGTTCCATGGAAATTCAAGATGCAGTGTATCAGTAGTATCCTTTGCATTATCTTTTTCTTGAGAGTTCCTTAACTGTGATTTTGATCGGAGAGCAGATAGTTTACTACTTTTGTCATTTTCGGAGCTCAGTGGATCATTCCACGGAAATTCAAGATGCAGTGTATCAGTAGTATCTTTGGCATTTTCTTTATTTTTAGAGTTCCTTAGTTGTGATTTTGATCTTAGTCCAGGGAGAGCAGATAGTTTACTACCTTTGTAATTATCAGGGCTCAGTTGGTCGTTCCATGGGAATTCAAGATGTAGTGTATCAGTAGTATCTTTAGCATTATCTTTATTTTTAGAGTTCCTTAGCTGTGATTTGAGTTTACGAAGTGCTGATTGATTGCTGATTTTATCCTTACCAGGGCTCAGTTGGTCGTTCCAAGGAAATTCAAGATGCAGTGTATCTTTTTCTTTAGAGTTCGTTAACTGTGATTTTGATCTGAGAGTAGATAGTTTACTGCTTTTGTCATTTTCAGTGCTCAGTGGATCATTCCACGGAAATTCAAGATGCAGTATATCAGTAGTATCTTTAGCGTTATCTTTTTCTTTAGAGTTCCTTAACTGTGATTTTGATCTGCGAGTAGATAGTTTACTACTTTTGTCATTTTTAGAGCTCAGTGGATCATTCCACGGAAATTCAAGATGCAGTGTATCAGTAGTATCCCTTGCATTATCTTTTTCTTTAGAGTTCCTTAACTGTGATTTTGATCTGAGAGTAGATAGTTTACTGCTTTTGTCATTTTCAGTGCTCAGTGGATCATTCCACGGAAATTCAAGATGCAGTATATCAGTAGTATCTTTAGCATTATCTTTTTCTTTAGAGTTCCTTAACTGTGATTTTGATCTGAGAGTAGATAGTTTACTGCTTTTGTCATTTTTAGAGCTCAGTGGATCATTCCACGGAAATTCAAGATGCAGTGTATCAGTAGTATCCCTTGCATTATCTTTTTCTTTAGAGTTCGTTAACTGTGATTTTGATCTGCGAGTAGATAGTTTACTACTTTTGTCATTTTTAGAGCTCAGTGGATCATTCCACGGAAATTCAAGATGCAGTGTATCAGTAGTATCCCTTGCATTATCTTTTTCTTTAGAGTTCCTTAACTGTGATTTTGATCTGAGAGTAGATAGTTTACTGCTTTTGTCATTTTCAGTGCTCAGTGGATCATTCCACGGAAATTCAAGATGCAGTATATCAGTAGTATCTTTAGCATTATCTTTTTCTTTAGAGTTCCTTAACTGTGATTTTGATCTGAGAGTAGATAGTTTACTGCTTTTGTCATTTTTAGAGTTCAGTGGATCATTCCACGGAAATTCAAGATGCAGTGTATCAGTAGTATCCCTTGCATTATCTTTTTCTTTAGAGTTCGTTAATTGTGATTTTGATCTGAGAGTAGATGGTTTACTGCTTTTGTCGTTTTCAGTGCTCAGTGGATCATTCCACGGAAATTCAAGATGCAGTATATCAGTAGTATCTTTAGCATTATCTTTTTCTTTAGAGTTCCTTAACTGTGATTTTGATCTGAGAGTAGAAAGTTTAGTGCTTTTGTCATTTTCGGAGCTTAGTGGATCATTCCACGGAAATTCAAGATGCAGTACATCAGTAGTATCTTTAGCATTTTCTTTATTTTTAGAGTTCCTTGGATGTGATTTTGATCGTAGTCCAGGGAGAGCGAGTTTACTACTTTTGTCATTTTTAGAGCTCAGTGGATCATTCCACGGAAATTCAAGATGCAGTGTATCAGTAGTATCCCTTGCATTATCTTTTTCTTTATAGTTCGTTAACTGTGATTTTGATCTGAGAGTAGATAGTTTACTGCTTTTGTCATTTTCAGTGCTCAGTGGATTATTCCACGGAAATTCAAGATGCAGTATATCAGTAGTATCTTTAGCATTATCTTTTTCTTTAGAGTTCCTTAACTGTGATTTTGATCTGAGAGTAGATAGTTTACTGCTTTTGTCGTTTTCAGTGCTCAGTGGATCATTCCACGGAAATTCAAGATGCAGTATATCAGTAGTATCTTTAGCATTATCTTTTTCTTTAGAGTTCCTTAACTGTGATTTTGATCTGAGAGTAGATAGTTTACTGCTTTTGTCATTTTCGGAGCTTAGTGGATCATTCCACGGAAATTCAAGATGCAGTACATCAGTAGTATCTTTAGCATTTTCTTTATTTTTAGAGTTCCTTGGATGTGATTTTGATCGTAGTCCAGGGAGAGCGAGTTTACTACCTTTGTGATTATCAGGGCTCAGTTGGTCTTTCCATGGGAATTCAAGATGCAGTGTATCGGTAGTATCTTTTGACTCGGGTGGATTTTCATCAGAACTTCTAAGGAGCGGTGGTTCAAGAGTCAAATGGTCCTGGTTTGTTGAACGTAAGTCTGATAAATCACTTGAAACATTTTCATCAAGATCCCGTCTGTCATCATAATCTTCTTGTCGGAAGTCGAACAACGTGTCCAGACTGAATTCATCAGAGAAATCATCTCTCCTATTATCATATTGTTTCTCATTTTTTCTATTGTTAGGAAGTCTGTTACTTTTGACTTCATGATAGGGTACTAGATTCTTAACAGGATTATCATGAAACAACTTATTAAGGGCTTCTCTGTTATTCTCGTGTTTTCTTAGATATCTTTTGTTATCGGCAAGTTCTTGGTATCTTCGAAGTGGTAATTTAGCGTTTGGAATATCTACACTTCCTAAACGAAAAACAGGAAGATTGCTAAGATTATCCTCTTCAGCACTAAGTCTATTATTTTCTCTTCTATTGTATTTGTTATTTGATGGTCCAGTCCTTCTTAAAGTAACTGGTACGAGGTTTAATTCATCTAAAGTCTCTGAAACTAATTCTGACAAATCAGAGGCGACGCCTTCATCTAGAGTTAGTTTGTTATTAGGCGATAGCGAAAGTCTCACAAAGTTTCTACGATTACTTTTCCTATTGTTATGATTTTTCCGATCACCGCTTCTTAGCAATTGAGAGTCGAGGTTCAAGTTCTCTAAGCTTGCCAAGCGCAAAAGTGTTATTTGTCCAGTTTTATCGTCATCGTGAAACAACTCATCATTAAATGACGATTCAAGACCAGAATTGTCGTTACTCTTCCTGTTAAACTTTTGAGCTAACGGACTGTCATTTGTTAATTTACGACTTCTTAATCGGAAGGGTGACAGATTATTAGAAATGTCATCATCAAGGTTAAGTTCATCGCCATGTTTTCTATTGTACTGATTGTTACTACCAAGACCTGTTGATTCCAAGCTTCCTAGTTTTGGTCTTCCGATGGGTATTTCATCTGGTTTATCATCATCAGTTACAAGAAGAATTGTATCTATATAGGCATCAGGAATATCTTTTACAGGCGACGGCTCACGCATACGTAGGTCAGTTTGGTGATTATTATATTCTTTGCGATAATTTCGTCTTCTGTTCGGAGAACTCAGCGGATTATTGACAGCGTCTTCATCAGGATCTAATTTATCAATAGGTGACACATCAGGGCCTAAGTTGTTTCTTTCTCTATAGTATTTACGATTTTGACGTCTTCTATCATTTGGTTGTTCGATAAGTGACAGGAGTGATCGAAGGTAGCTGGCTTCTTCTCCTAGACGAGACGCATCCTCAGGGTTACTACTTTCTAAAGACGAAACTTCGAGGTAAGAGTCATCATTTGCTTTACTATAATATTTGCGGGTTGGACTCTGTCTAAGATTTGATGGTCCATTTCTTAAGTATGGTCGTCTAAAGTTCGGGTCTGTGCGACGTGATAAGGATGAAGATGATTGAAGGCTATCAACATAATTATTTGAGTTAATACTGTCGAAAGGGGCTGATTCGAGGCTAACATCATTTTCTGGTCCGGTGTTGTATCTCAGATAGTCATTTCGCCTCTGATTTAGACTGCTTTGTAGTGGTCGGACTGATCTAAAACTGTAGTCTTCAAAGCTTGTATATTCTTCATCTGATTGTTCACTGTCACTGGCTGGTATACCACTTGAAGGCAGTGGCTGATAACCGTCAGACTCCGGAAGCCTTCGTGTTTGTCCGGAATTTACGAAACGTGCTATCGGAATCAATGGGTTGCCATTGTAACCACGATTGTTCAACGCAGCGTTAAATCCAATTTGTAAAACCTGTAAACGTAATGCGAAAGAAATTAAAACCTGTACTCAATAACATGAACATAATATGTTGTGTTAATAACAAATGAGATCCTTTTGACGTAACTTAGTGTTGTGAGTGTGAAATTAAATTAATATGTTGTTTAGTTAATTTTAAAATTCATCACGGTTAGAGTGTAGAGTGTAAACATGTTTGTACTAGTTACATAATTTAATAGGTAACATTCCTCAATCAATTCCTCAAAAATTCCATTAACTTCAATCAATAATAGAAAAACCAGGCGCTATATACAACATCTCAAAATTAGAAACCTTTGAAATTCGCTGGATTAATAGCAGGTTGATTTATTAAAACTAAAAAATATGATTATGATACACATCCGAAACAAAGTCATCAGACTTAAGTTAAGATGATTAATTAAAAGAGGTAGTGAAACTTCACAAATAGACCAAAGAGTCAATGTAACAGAATTAAAACTTAACTAAGACTAAGAATTGCTTATGAAAAATATGCATATGTAATAATAATGATTTGAAACAATTGTTTGATCCCTATGAAAAAATTACGAAGTTGAAACGAAATGCTAAGGCAACCCGAAGAAACTAAAGAACTTTAGAATTAACTAAAATAAAACAATCATCACTCAAGCTCTGGCATAAAGATACTGTTTAGAAAAGGAAGAATGACCCTAGGAGTTCATCGCATTGTTATGTTTCAAGCAAATATTTTCCTGAAATCTGAAATGTAGATTCAAAACAAAACAGGTTGCTTTAACAGAATTTAGAAGAAGTTTATTCATGTTAATTATTAACGGAGAAAAATATAAAGTGAAACTTACTAAAACAAACAAAGGTATTTCCATTTTCTTTCAATATTTAAAACATAATCCGCATACACATAAGTGTTCCGTCGATCGTACTCCGCGAATGTTGCACAAAGCAAACTATTTCTCACTCACAGCAAATCAAATCCAACTTCTGTTTAATAAGTAATGTATTCTGTACGTATCGACATGTGAAGTAAATTAAAACATGCATCACCAAGTTGATTATATTTTGTTCTTTAATAAGTTATTATTAGTTAAGTTAGGGTAGTTGTTCCGATTTTTGTAATATTTGGCAATATGACGTGAGAAATACGGTAATGGTACTTACATTATTAATAACATGTGTATTATATACCTACCAACGTAATGCTTAGTACAGTTATGTAAGTGTGCATTATGGCAGTTAACGTCGATACAATTATTACAATGGTTGAATGCTTTAACCATGATATCATAATCGTTTAAGTACCATATTACAACAAGTAAGTGCAATTTCTATGTCAAATTCGTATACACGAGGACGTCAAGTATTTCTTATTGTTTTTCTATAAAAAATATTAACTTTTAAAATGCAGCAGTGGGGTGATTTAGGCTGTCAGTAACCAGTAATTTATAATGCTGTAAGTATGAACAAAATAATAGGAATACTTACATTTTTGTCACCCAGCAACATACCTGTAATAATTATGATTACTCCTCAATTTAAAGCAGACTTGGAGACGGTGTAAGAGTCACAGCAATGATCTTTGATTTAAAATGACTTTTCTACGAAATTTTTTAAATCATTGTTCTACAAAATTATGGAGTGTAAGGAAAAACTGTATTATTTTCCAAGTATTGTTATTTTCCCAAAATATTATTCCTATCAATAAATAGCCTTAGCGGTGGACGTTTGCGGGTTTTATGATGAACGAAACTCATCCAAAGAGATCATCACAGAGATAAATAATAGAAAGTAAATCATTTGCTTATTCGTCGCATGCGGTAAGTTCTATAACCAGCTAAACAGAGGTATTATATTTTAATTTAGTTCAAGTGTGTCGTTTTGTGGTGTGTATAAAACTAAGCTGGTATAAAGTACGACTCCTGCGCAGGTATTAAAGCGCCCAGGTTTTAAATCAAGTGCGTTTATATGCGGACGGGTTATATCCAGTTAAAATGCAACTAGACCGTTGCAAATAATAGCACCTACATGAAACATTAAATGGTTATCTTAGAAGGTGGTTACGGAAATGTTTTTAGCACAGATTAACAAGCCACCCAACGTGGACATGTTATGAACTGCACACTCGTCGACAACAATGTTGATGAACCTATTTTT
Source organism: Lithophane ornitopus (assembly GCA_948473465.1). Classification (NCBI taxonomy): domain Eukaryota; kingdom Metazoa; phylum Arthropoda; class Insecta; order Lepidoptera; family Noctuidae; genus Lithophane; species Lithophane ornitopus. The sequence continues at coordinate 14,516,826 of OX419634.1, read as the reverse complement.
GCCTCATTTAGTATGTGTAATTTTTTTAACTGTATATAGTCGATAGGATATCGCTTTTGAATTCGGTTACATCTTCATACAGAAATAGTGACTGTATTCTAATAAATGTGGCACAGGCAAAGGCACGGAACCCACATATTCCAGCGCCATATATACCCTCTCTAACAGCACTGCACCGCTGCAACATTGCCAGTAAACAAATATATACATTTAATAAGTTTTTATTGCCATAATCTGGACATAATTTACGTTGATAAGCAGATCATACTGCCGTAAGTCTCAGGCCACAATGAGCAGTTTGTTTTATTTTAATTCACCTTTATAATCTTTTGAATTCACTGAACTCAACCGTTTATATAAATTGCGTGTGCTATATTTAATTTTGTTTTGTGGAGTTGTGGCCTGGATGTATGAATATCCGTTTACTGAATACCAGAGATGCGGTTTCGAAACTTGCCTAAGAATATGACTTTTCAATTTCTTTTTTGGTTTCCATATTGCCTAATCTTGCAACACTATTATAAACTAGCTGCGCGCTGCGGTTTCACCCACGTAAGTCTCGATCTCGTGGGAATATCGGAGGTCATGTTCTACAAATGTGGCAAATTTCACCTAAATCCGTTCAGCCGTTTTAACGTGAAAGCGTAACAAAAAAATAAACAGACAAACTCACTTTCGCATTTATAATATTAGTTAGAGTTACGATGGGATATAGGTACCTGAAAAAAATAGCTTGAAGACACCTGAACGTAGGTAATGGTCTGAAATACACGATTCTAATATCTAGACATGTAGGCTTTGTAGCCCTCAGTTACCAATAGCTGAGAGTAGGGGTCGTGGTTAATGCTCGATCCTTCTTTATATGAGAAGAGAGCTTTCTGCCCCGAAGAAGGTCAGTTAACAGTTACAGGCTGATAGGATCATGGTGTTGCCTAAATAGTTTATTGGGTTACGTTCTTCATGAAAAAAGACGATTTCCCTGTCCGAAGGATTGGAAATACCTACGTAAGTATTTATTTTAGTTTCAAGAACTAGTTGAAAAAAACGACAGATTAGGTCGACAAAATATTTCAAAAGTGAATACAGAGAGCAACATATGCGAAATATTATGTCCCAAAAAGTCAAACCAGCAAACTCCATTGTGCCCCTGATTGCTTCACAAACCCAATTAATGCTAACATTAGCACACAATCACAAATATGTTCGAAAAACACATTTTATACAGAAAAACTACACACATTGCGATCATACACAACTGTCAATCCAAACGTCAAAAAAAATCGAAAATCGACAAAATCCTATTATAGTATCCATAACAATTGTGTGGGTGATATTACACCCGCCAACATTACCTATACATCTCGCTTAGCTGAAATAAATTGTATGTCAAAGCAATAAGGGTGTATACAACTGTTTATGTTAACTATGTTTGTAGTAGAATATTGAATATTTAGGGACAATCGGTGTGAAAAGTGGTGCCGATCTATTACGGGTAATCGGATTAGGTGGACGTGTCATTTCTATGGGATTAAGGTAAAATGGCTGCGAGCAATAATTGTGTATATTTTGCGAAGTGAAGTGACGAGGATCGAGCATTGATTCTGTTAGTTTACGTCTTTTAGGCGAGTGATAAAGTAACAATGAGCCTTCTTAGCTTTTAAGAGAGGCTGTAGTGAAACTGATAGGTACAGATGAACTATTTTACTATTTATATTAAAGCGACAACGAACCTCGTGTTTTTTGTTAATCATCAAATCATTTGGTACCTAAATAATATCAAAGACGTTCATAAGTTCTTGTAAGAGACCCAAACAAGTTGGTAGCGCCATCTATCCCCAAAATCGGAACTAATGTCCAATGTATTCTCTAACAGTTTAACTGCTTAACAAAAGTCAAGCTATAATAAACGTTAAATACTGTTTTTTTGTTACAATTTGTCAATACACACATCTGCTGTGCCGGGTTCGATTCCCGACCCGATTGTTAAGGCTCAGACAAATTGTCGGTCAATGAATGCGCGTAATGGCACGCATGATTTCATAGCTCTAGTGTGAAGGACCATTTATTACGCGATTGACTTTTAACGACATTTAGTGACGATCAAGAAGAGTCTTACTCGCTTTGGAATGGGCAACTCGCTTCATCTTTCTGACTGACCGACTCTTTTAACCATTCAAAAAGTAGTAGAAGTATATATAGTAGTAAAAGTATATATGGACCTAAATAGTTTAATTGAACTAAATGCTTTGAGTTTGGGTTTACTTTTGCAATAGATTAACTGATTTTGATAGAAAACGCTGTCCGTACTTTTGCCATTTTATTGTTAGTAGTGAGTACCATAAATTCAAGTCTTTTTTCTGAAGAAGAACTATTACTACTAAACGTATACCTATTTGTGTACGTAGGTATATTTCTAAAGATTATGTTGCAAGCTTGCAATCAATAAGACTATAAAAGATATACAATTTTGCGCTAAAAGTCAAACACTGACCGATTCTCACAAATATCACAAAAAAACTTACAAGCATCCGGTCAGGAAGTCCATTTTATTCACTAAACTCATTATTTATTGTTACCCAACTAAATAATAACTTCGTCAACAAAAGACGCGACTTCACGCGACAATCGCACAAGTTTAGCGCAGCATGAATGGCACACTTTAAAGGTGCGAGATACAGCCATATGTTTGGTAAAGGTGCCTGTGAATGTGCCTGTTTATTGAACCGAAAGTAATTTATTGGAGAGCAAAATATTGAATTTGTAACTGTTACAGAATTAATTGCCGAGTCAATGAAGTGACGATTAGTGAAATAATTTATTGATAGCGGTAATAGTCCAACGACTAATAAGTAGGAATAGCTGTGACACCGCTTTAGGGTCGAGTTTTATTTGTAACTTTTAGCACAGCTTTAACTAAAAATTAAATTATATCTTATGGGTCACCTAATTGTTTCAATAATGTTTTACACAACATAACATAACATCACGACTGTAATCCCCGAAGGGTTAGGCAGAGGTGAACCTGTAGTACCTACACCCACATTTCGCCAGTTATGTTTGGGTCCCATTTATTAGGGGGCGAGCGTATTGCCACCAACCGGGCACTAATCCAGACTTCAAGCTGAGCAACTGAGAAATACTTAACTGATGGAAAAACCCAATAACACTGTGCCCGACCTGGGAATAGAACTCATGACCTCATGCTTAACAGCAACGCGGCCACTGGACCAACGTGGCAGTAGCGCAGTAATGATTTTAATATGGATAAAAAACAGATGGACTGCTAAAATATGCAGACATTCGACTAAACGCTTATCCACAAACGGTCAAAAGAGATGCAAGTACTTTAAATCTGAAAATACCTACACGAAATAGACATTTACCTAAAGGTGCAGGTCCGAGGGGCCCCCATTTTCCGCAGAGCTATTACCCTTTGTTTTCCCACTTAACGTTACGACGGTTAAGATTTACCGTCATGTGCAGACCGGCGACTGCCCGACTAATCGCAGCGACTAACGACTAGTCGTAAGGGGTGTGATCGTGCTCAATTAGATAGGGGTAACTGAGTGGTCAAGATGTTAAATGGGGTCCTAATTTGTTGTGCCCTTTTAGATCCCCCTTTAGACAAAACAACTACATAATTGGATATATAATATTCTTTTGTTTGTTTGTCTATTGCAGTAGATATTTGGAAATATTCGCACCGTCAGTAAACTAGATTAGTTATAACTTATAAGTCAATCCTAACTAATATTATAAATACGAAAGTGAGTTTGTTTGTTTGTTCCGCTTTCGCGCTGAAACGGCTGAACAGATTTAGATGAATTTGGCAAACAAGTAGACCCTGACTTGAAATAGGACATAGGATAATTTTTATCCCGGCATTCCCACGGGATCGAGATTTACGCGAGTGAAACCGCGGGGCGCAGCTATTATGTAAATAATTTACAGTTTTTATTTCTAGATTTTGTAATTTTGTCCTCACTCGTTTCTCTAACTTATCCTCTGTTGAGAATATAATAAAAAATATCCTTTACCTATAAGGTATTACCAAAGTAACTAAAAAAGAGATATTCGGTAGAAGATGCTTACCTACTGGTTGACTGCTAAGTGCATTCAAATTAAAATGCAGCATAACATGACATTTATATAAGAAAACTCAATTCCAATAAGACTTCTGCAGTAATATGAACATATCTATAGCTTTCCTCGTCAAAAATATTCTTAAGAAATGACTTTCCTCAAATCATGAGGATTCCGTTGACAAGAAACAAATAGCTGAAAGAATTTAAATTCAAAAACTAATAAAAGTGTTTTCAGCGAGAAACGGAACCTTCATATTATCGCATAAACTGAACGAATGAGCGGAATGTAGCGACAGCAACGCAAACTGTATGGGATACTTATTAAATAATTATTAATAAAACAATCTATTTAATTTTCGTTAAAGCAAAAGAATAGACCATAAAAAAATTCAGCTAATAACATGAAACTTCAATCCCAAGTAGGAATATGAAACTGTAATCACCAAGTCGTCGGCAGACTTTTATCTATATCGTTATGTCAATTTTCTGTTTGACCATCCACTGTCATGTCCAATTCACTCCTGATTGTTCAAAATAGCTAACCCATAAAAATCAGAAAACATAATATTCATTCACCACTGTTTAAAAATCACAAATAAAAATTTCCCCATCGTATGCTAACCGTACAGCAAAAGATAGATTTTTCAAAAATTTAACAGCCTGTCATTGGGGCTCTGGTCGGGGGCCTGCGGGGGCGCGGGGGTTGGGGGACGGAAAGTAATCAACAATTTAAAATTGGGGGCTAATCTCGCGCCCGCTGTAATCGCCGGTGATCGGTCTCCGCCGGATAAGGGAGGATGCTCATGTAGACACACTTGACAGGTGGCAAGTTGGTTTTACAAGGTTTTGGTTTATTTTTAAGAATATTGTCAGGTTGTGTGAATCAGTTTTCGCAATGTAGTACCTAGTGAACAAGGGTGACAACCTTCGATTTAGTGAAGGTGTAAGAATAAGTAGCTACCTATTAGTATTACTATGAAATCAGCCAATTATTAATTTATAATTATATTTAATTTTAGCTTATCAAAGTTTTTTTTAGTTTTACAGACTTTATTTTCACGTTAGTAAATCAAAACCAATCAGTCTGCGTAGCCTTTTCCCGACAATGTTAGAGTCGGCTTCATCAGTCGGATGCAGCTGAATACCAGTATTTTACATGGAACAACTGCTTATCTGACGTCCACAACCCAGTAACTGGGTAACATGATATCCCTTGGTAAGACTGGATGTCAGACTTTTGGGTTTCTGACTATGTAACGATTGTCAAAGATCTACGAATGGCAGCCGGGACCAACGGCTTAGCGTGCTTTCCGAGGCACGGAGGGTCACGATATGTTATGGATGATCACCCATCCATGAACCGACCGCGGCAAGCGTAGACCTTCGATCGACCCGTGCGGCTGTTATTATTTTGCCACAAGCTCCCAGCAAGCCCCCCGAGCAAGATGGTAAATAAAATAATTTCCATATTTTAGAACTTAAGTAGGTACATGAACTTTTAAACGCTCAAGAGTCAACTAAAGACCTATGTGGCCTCCCCCTCTCACCCCCCGCCCCCTCGCCCCGTCGCCTCATTCCAAATAGACTTTGAAAAAAGGGAAAAACAACTCAAGACATCCGTTTAGAAAATTAGTTTCCAATCAGGAAGGCGTTAAAAGGCAAACAGTCGACAATGTTAACACGTGTCCCCACTTATCTCACTCATTTGTAAAACACAGTCCTCACAACTTTACTTTGGACAACTTCCTATTCTAAAATCTTTGTTAGAATAATAAAAGCTCCTCTCATGAGAAAACCCCTCAAGGTGTTTGTTTTTCCGACAAATTGACGCGTCACTTATCTTGCGTCCTTCTCATACATAAACGCCACCCGAATAAAGTTTATCGTCGTCCCTTTCTCACTAAATAACTAATAACAAACATAATCTTTGCTTAATGGCCAGTTGTATTATTTTGGCTAACGCGATGTTTGGCGGGATAGGCCGTATGAACTAATAGGCTGTTGGAGGCCTCTCACCTAACTAGCCTGGAATGGCCATACCCATAGTTTTTGTATATGTTAGCCTACGATGTCCCACTGCTGAGCAAAGGCCTCCCCCAGATCCTTCCAAGCATCCGTTTCCAGGGCCACCTCGATCCAACTTTTGCGGTATGCGTCTATACCCCATTTGAAATAAGATTAGACATTAAAACAAACCCTTTTACAGTCCGTTCAACCGATTTTGACTTCTATACCGTAGGCATAAGGATAGCATTAAAAGCAAAAAAAGTTACACAATACCAACTATCTACTGCGGCTGCCATTTGTCATGCCACCAACGCAATAGAATTCAAAATCGGTTGAACGGAATGTAAAAAAGGCTTATCTATATGTCTAATCTTATTTCAAATGGAGTATAGGACATCTCGCTAGAGGTAGCGAGATTAGGAAGAGAGGAAGAAGTTCCTGGGCCGGCCTCGGCGGCGCCGTCCATCCTCAGGCACCCACCGTGTGGAGACTGTTGCCCAGCGGTCGCCATGTATGCGGCTGACATGATCCGCCCAATCCCATTTTATCTCGGCAGCCTTTTTGCCTATGTCTAGGATCCGTTTAGGAGTGCAGCCTGGTGTTTCGTTTTCTGTCAGTTTACGCCCAAAATGCTGTCTCCTTTGGTCTTTGGCAAACCGCAAGTCGGAAGTTTTAATGATGACTCTTATAAATGCACAGAACGTACCTACCTAGTATGATTTAAATATGTGCTCAGTTCTTTCAAAATTCCAGAATTCAGTAACGGAGGCCCGTTCTTTTTATTCTTAATAAGTCTTGCTAACTGGACTGATTCCATGATAAATGTTGTAGGAACTAGGGTTTATCCGACTGGCTTAACGCTCTTTTACTTATCTTATTTTATTTTATCTGGTGTTACAAACAATAGCAAAACAAAGAAAAATCAAAAATGTCTTACACATCAGATATCATAAATAAACAAATTTTCTAAAAAAATTAACGGAACTTGGTCTTCTGCCTGCTATTTATACTTAAATTTACAGGCTGATTGGAAGCTAGGTGCATAGTCTTAAGGGTGTCAACTATCACCAGTTGACACCATTTTGAGCATTTTGAGCCATACTTGTCTTAGACGAAGTACGTTTTTTTTTTTTTTTTTTTTAACGGATTATTTTTATTTATGTATAAATAACCCAATTTCCGACTGGTAATTGCCAAGAGCGCCACAGTAAAGTTGAAAAAAAATTACTAGACACTTTTGAAGTCGTAGAATACTTATAAAATTTCAAGAATTTGCGTGGTTTATTTATTATTTATGTACACACAGTAAAATACAAAGAGATATGACATAATTATGATATGAGTACAAAGGTACTGCTTATTTCTTAAGAAATTTCTTCCAGCAGACCTGCGAAAGGAGAAATGAGAAAGAAATGTAGACAATAGTGTGTGAGAACAAGAAGAAAAAAACAAGATTATGCGAAGTCTTACCTAAAATATTAAATATACCTACACATATACGCAAGAAAATTAACATATACTTAAATAAATACATAAAGCTTAAATATATAAACATAAATACACTATAGGTACCTATATAATTATATACTCATAGTTGGGAGGAAAGATAATAATGCTCTTTTACACGAAATTTAAATAAAGAAACAGTTTTCAGATCACGAATGCTAGGCGGAAGTGAGTTCCACAATCTTACAGCATGGACAGAGAAGGAATAAGAATAATAGCTAGTTTTATGGGGATGGGATTTAAGGAGGGATCTAAGGTGAGATCTACACGGTGCATCACTAGGACGAGCGTAAGAAAAACGCTCACGCAGATAGGACGGATAGGACGGGTTGTGTAAGATGTTGAAGAGGAGACATAAAATCCGAGTGTTCCTGCGAAGGCGGATTGGGAGCCACTTGAGTTCCTTGCGAAGGTGAGAAACATAGTCATATTTTCGGAGACCGAAAACAAAGCGATTGCATAAGTTTTGCAAGCGCTCAAGCTTGTTTAATAGCTCCTCAGTAGCATCCAGGTAGCAGGCGTCGGTATAATCTATAATCGGCTGAATAAGTGTTTGTGCCAAGGAAATTTTAGTCTTCAAGGGCAGGAGACTTTGAAGGCTTTTTAGCGAATGAAATGAGAAATGTACCTTTCGACTAACCTCATTGACCTGAGCACGCCACGAAAGATTGGAGTCATTTATAACACCCAGATCTTTGGCGGTTTCGGTATATTCAATGCGAACACCATCGAGAATCAAAGGCATCAGAGATGTAACATCAACCACATTGCGAACGAATCTGCTGCCTATGATCATGGCCTGGGATTTAGTAGGATTAATTTGCAAACCAAATGACTTAGCCTAAGCGCTGATGCAAGCCAGGTCATGATTCATAGCAGCAATTTCAGAACCCACGTCAGCTACAGTAAAGTGTCGGTAGAGCTGCAAGTCATCTGCGTAGAGATGAAAACTAGAGGAGATTACTCTGGCAACAAAGTTGATGAAAATTGAAAAAAGAAGAGGAGAGAGAATGCTACCCCGAGGAACACCCTCAGTGAGGCTACACCAATCAGAGAAGGAGTCCTCAAGGCGAACACACTGAGAGCGCCCCCGAAGATAAGAACTGAACCAAGCTAAAGCGGAAGAACAGAAATTAATTGATTTGAGGATACCAAGTTGAATGTCGAAATCCACTGAGTTGAAGGCGCTACTAAAGTCAAGCAATACAAGGACAGCTGTAAGGGACTTATTCTCCATTGCCCAGCGGATGTCGTCAGTTACTTTCAAAAGCGCGGATACAGTACTGTGACCCGCGCGAAAACCGGATTGAAAAGGGGAAATTATCGAGTTTGACGATAAGAAAAATGATAATTGCCTATGAACTATGTGCTCAAAAACTTTGGAGAGAAATGGGAGAATAGAAATAGGTCTAAAGTGGGTTAATAAAGTAGGATTGTTAGTTTTAGGCAAAGGTATTATGTGAACCTGTTTCCAAACTGACGGAAATGAGCAAGAAGAAAATGAGTGGTTGAAGATGTGAGTGAAGACAGGTAGTAACGAGGGAAGGATAGGAGTTATCATTCTAGAACACAACTTGTCATTACCGACGGCTGAAGAAGTAATCGCAAGTATAGATTTCTTAACGTCATTCTCAGTAACATCGCTAAGCTTAAACTGAGAACATTGTGGTAATGGCAAACGGGCAAGACTCTCTAGCGTTGCAGCTTTGACAGTCGGATCAAGAGAAAAGGGAAGGAGAGAGAAATGCTTATTGAGATCATTGAGGTTCACATCCTTACACTGGTTGGTAGGAGACTTGCCTATACCTACAGATTTGAGAAATTTACATACGTCGGAAGAACTGCGGTTATTGAGTTGATCTTGGAAATAGCGTCTCTTAGCATCTTGACACAAATGACTGCAGCGATTACGTAAAGTTTTGTAATAAAAGAGATTCAGCTCTGAAGGTCTGCGCTTATATCTGCTCTTAGCTTTATCCCTGCGAGCCATAAGCTCTTTAATTTGTAGCGTTATCCATGGTGCAGGGTTATGTCGAACTTTGACACATCGGATAGGGGCATGCTGATCGTATAAGTCGAGAACGGTTGCGTTAAAACACTTCACTTTATCGTCGATGTCTTCGATCTCAACCAAAGGGGTCCAGTCGAGGTCGCCGGCATCACGCTGCAAAGCCTCCAGGTCTATGCCTTTGTAGTTCCGGAGATACAAAAATTCGGACTTACGCTTGGGAACACGGATACGATAGGAAAGGTAGATAAGATCGTGGTAAGAAAAGGTAGCTGTGAGTTGACCGTGGTAAGAAACATTATTAAGAGAGGAAACAATCATAAGATCTAGAAAAGAAGGTGCGCAATTAGGAAAATAGTGAGTTGCGGAGAGAGGCAAGACTTGAAGATTGAAAGAACACAAGAGAGAAAGGAGTTTAAGGGAGCGGAGTCATTTATAACTAAGCACGTGTTAAAATCACCCATTAAAATGACGTGCTCATACATGGGGCATATATCACTGAGAGTGGAGTCGAGAGAATTAAAGTAGTCAATGTGAAGATTAGTACTGTAGAGCACTGCAAGCAAAACTTTCGTGTGATGAACAATAATTTCAAGAAACAAGTATTCAGCCGACTCAGAATACAGAGAAGGAGATGAACTGATCACCCTGTAGGGTAAATCAGCACCCTTCTGCGAAGCAGTGATGCTTGCAAAGGAGGAGGCGGAACGCGTGAGGGAGAGGCAAAGCCTGCGCCCTCACGCCCCTAACCGCCGCCGCTGGAGACACCCTGGGCGTCGGGAATCCCAGGCGGATTCCCGGCCACCCTAGGCGCGGGCTTGCGGACGGCGAGCAATGGGTAGCTCGCCGTCCGATAAGGACCAGGCCCGGGTCGATGGCGCGTCGTGTTCCACGCGCGCCTCAAAGAGATGTCAGCACACCTGACGGGGTCCGTTAGGACCGATGCCTGCCAGGGTTGCGGAATAGTCGTATGGAAGAGTCACTGTCCGCACTGGCATAACTAGAAGAAGAAGAGCACGAGAAGAAGCTGTCGTTAAGATCAGCTACATCGTCCATGAGTCTAAATTATAATATAAATATATAAATTATAATAAAAGTAACTAAAAAAAACAATTAATACTAAAAACACAAATATTACGGTTTTCCTTCGAATAGAAAAACCTCCCCCACTCGCTGGGATATTGGAAAGAAACACAGATAAGTTAAAACAATAATGTAGAAGAAACAGAAACACAATAAAAATAAAACAAAACGACAACAATAATTTCAACAGATTCACATGTACGTAGAATGGAACGCGACGCAATGACGGATGGGTAGGAGCAGTGACACTGACATCTATCTATTATTATCTGTCACATCGTCCAGTCAATACCTACGTCACATTGTCAAAAACATTAAAATATGAATTATTAATACCGGCAGTAATACAAAATAAATAGAAAGTTTATGTCATTTTTTATTTTATAAAGTTCCTTCCATCGTTCATACCTTTTAAAAAATATGCTCAAAATGCTCCAAAGGGTATCAACTGTCACCCCCTTAAAGGTTTGCACCCAGCTTCCAATCACCCTGTATTTTCTCCCGGTTCGGGCAAGGTGTTCTTGGGTGTCTCCATTTAGAATATAATATTAATAACTTGAATATGTAATACTACATAGGTAACCTACCCAGATACCTAATGATCATTAGCAAAGTAGGTATAAAGCCGAGACATAACTCAATACAAATCCATACAATTTCAAAACTGACCTTGTACTGACATCATTAAGACAGACCAACTGTTCTCAGCATTAATTAGTAATTAACGGTTAGACTGATCAATCCGAACTGACGGCTTGACAGTCCCCTGTTGGACTTGATGTCAAGGCCAATGTCGCACAGATGATTGATACATAATGCTAATCAAAAAATGTTGTTGAGAATTTAGTTACTTATAATTTTTTTATTATTAAAGAGCTACAATAGGATAATTATGTTAATTAAAAAACCGGGCGCCGGAAGAAAAAGAAATAAATTAAAAGACAAACAAAAACAGACTATTTAAATAAGAATAAGTATAATAAAATAAGCAATAGAGTAAGTGAGAAAGAAAAATAAATAAAAAGTAGTGTTGTTATTACTTTCTTACCTCTTTGGGATATAGCGTGATATTTCTCTACTGAAATCACATGTAGCGACATCTAGGTAACTTGAGAAGAACTGCTGAAAACATAATTTTGCTCAATCATAGCTCAACTTTAAAATCTTAGTTAGAAATACATTTTAGTATTATTGCAATGTTTGATCATATAAATTATGGGCTTAGTTTATATTCTAATTAGGTAAGTCTGTAATTTACAATACGGCAATCGTTCGTAGTTTTTACAGTCCACCATAGATGGCGTTTTAACTAGAAACGTAGGTCGAGGGCTTAGTAATTCCAGCACCATAAAATAGATGGCGTTACTAAATACGAAACGCAGTATTGTAATCATAAAAAAACTTCGTATTACTATATTATACGTTCGTCTAATACTCGAATAAAAATAAAAAAAAATGGCAAAAAGAATAATTCGTCTAGTTTTAAACAACACAGGCAAATCAGTAGTTGCTGTTGCAGTCAACCAATAACAATCATTTTCTCTTTATTTTTATTGATCTGGGAATCGAACCCAGTCCTCTTCGCTTCCTTTAGACCAACCTTCGGGGTAATTGCAATGCCCTTATTGTGACATTTCAACAACATTGTTCTTCAAAAACTTACGGATTGTGATTGAAAATGTGTTACACAATTGGGAAGCACCGTAGGTACCGTAGACACTAACATTTCTAGTATTTATGGCCCCTGATCGTTACAAACATAATATCACGCCTGTAATACCCGAAGGGTTAGGCAGACTTAGTGTAACTACAGTTAAGTACACCCACATTTCTACAGTTACCTATGTTTAAGTCCCATGTTATAGGGGGCTATTATCATCAATCGCACAAATCCAGACTCCTTCAGCTGTAAAAACCCAATATCACTTTGCTCGACCCGGGAATCGAAGCCAGGTCCTCATGCTCAGCAGTAGCGCTTGGGTCCACTAGACCAACTAGGCAGGCTTATGATGTACAAAGGGGGCAGTAAAACAGGCAAAAATTATGGAAAACTATTTATTTCTCATCCTGACTATACGTACACTATACGTAGGTATACTATACGTACTCTATACGTACACGATACGTACACTATACGTATACTATACGTACACGATACGTACACTATACGTATACTATACGTATACCATACGTATACTATACGTATACTATACGTATACTATACGTACACTATACGTACACTATACGTACACTAGACTACATCATAAAGAGTAGGTACAGCGCTCTTCGGACACTAAATACTAAATCTTGTATTATTCTAATGATACCAATTTACAATTTTGTGTTTTTGACTTTTTTTCTCTTATGTACAGTGGACACTACGTTATTAAGTTTCAAAAAATATTTCATGAGTTACTTTTCTGAAAATACTGAACTAGGTAGGATGTACTAAAGGCGTTTTATTATACCTAATATAAAAATATTAGTATTACAGACAGCGATAGGTCATAGTTTTAATGAAAAATATGTTTTTCAGTTTGGCTTTATAGGAATAGAACCAGACAACTTAGTTATTTGCCTCAAAAGCCTTGTTAGGCAAGTAAATAAAAACAACAAAAAAAAAGGCAAGTAAAATTCAACTCAACGCCAAATATAGTGAAGAGTGTTTTTTGAAATGAACATTGACTGGTGATTATTATTTTGAGGTAAATTCGGCGCTGGGATAAGACCGTACAAATAATATTCTGCGCCATTTTATTCTGCTTCAACCGTCGCGTCGTGGTAGAATCAAATGGCACAGAACAGTGTTGTCAGCTTCAAAAAATATTGCCAAATTAACAGGGATCTTGATTCATAAGGAATTATCCGAGTACCGAACTTAACCCAGCATAATATTTATTATAATAATAAAGCAGTATTTGACCGAAAGAAGGGAAGACATTACAAAGCAAAATATAAATGTTTCGTATACTTATTGATATACTTTGTTGTTTGAGTAAACAATGAATGCTAACTTATTTATTTTACAGTGGTGCTGACAGAATAACTGACATTGTAAATTCAAGCGCACATTATAGCCGCATCGCCCCGCATCGGGCCGCAGCGCATCGTTCAATACAAAAAGGGGGGTGCGGCTTGCCTGTTGTGTGCGGTGACTCATACAATGTACCAAAGGGATGTAGAAAGATTTTTGAGTTGCGGTGCAGGGCGTGCAGCCTCCCCATATGTTCTAAGCACACAAGTTAATAAGAGTTTGAAAATCTGACAGCTAATTGTTAGGTAAACAGCTTTAGCAGCTTTAGCGGTAGCAGGCTTTTAGTAAACAGGGTTTTATACATTTTGCATCTAATGCTAACCTGTAGCTTACAAATACAAAAATGTGGCGTTGTTTTCTTAAATTTTTCCAGCTGCTTGTAAGATTATGAAAGCGTGGAAACGCAATTATTATTGATTTTTGTTTGTACTATTTTGCCAGCTGAATGAGTAGTATAAGGACTATGATATTGTTATATAAAATTAGCATGGCATACTTATAAAATAAATATCTAATATAATATTATCAATAAAAAACCGTAAGTATGTACTTCAAACTTCAAATATTTCAGGTCTATTTTTTTGTAGTTTTCCAAAAGTAGGTACTTATGATCTAATACTATACGATTATTGCACAAAATTAATAAACACATAACGTAGTTTATTACAATCACTGTATAAAAAAAACTGCAAAAAAAGCTTAAAAAAACTACTAATTAGTGCTGCCAAATTAAATTACGAACATAAAATATTTTGTACTTACAAGTTAAAAACACTATTTAAAATATCCGTTTTTAATTTTTATTTTAATCTGGCAACACTCGTATACATATAGTTCTGAGATTTGTCCAACAGGTGGCGTTATTATAAGTTTCCTAAGTTATTAGCGAACATCAAACCGAAACGTAAAAGTTATTCGTATCTAAACTACATACACAAAGTAAGCTTGTACAAAAACTTTAATAGCCCACACAAACTCAAAAATATTTACAAAAAGGGCTCCCAAACATTATTGTACTTTATTTTTCATCCAAACACTTTTTGAGTGCACGGTAGAGCTTATCTACAAGTTCCTAAAACTCACAGAATTGTTTTCGCAACAGTTTCAAGTGATAAAGTAATGGATTTCCTTATAATCATTTTCAATGGTGTTCAGTAATATCAAATTATTTAATAGTAATAAGTAATAAAAACAATTTGTTATATTTGAAACAATGAGATGGAGCCCTCAGACTTATAGATCAGTCACCACATTTAGATAAAAATGATATCATTATTATTTGATTCGGTCATCTTTAATATCACACCGAAATCACCTAATCTATTATCATTTTTTTTTTCTCTGGATGACCCTGATAATTTTGTTTTCCATGAATTTCACACCCAGTTTCTACTAGCTAGCTAACAAAAACAAGCTGACAAAAGTCACAGATTGACAAACTTCTGTCAAATCATTTTATTGCTTGTCACCTATTTCAGTCAGCCAATCTCAGGATTCATAGTAACAATAGTTTGATAATCCGTCACTTTTGTCAGTTGCTGTTGATTGGCCGGAAACTTTCGTGTGGCTGGAATTCGTAATTCAACTTATGTTACCAAAAGGTTTCTAAGAAAGCAGTCACTGATCTGTAGTTCAACCCTTAACCTAAACTTTACATCTCAACATTACTCAGACTATCAAACTTCATCTCTTTAACTTCCTCAGGGTTAAAACTCTTCACGGACACCTTACCATCCCCCGATAGGTCTGTACTCGATAACTTATTCGTTATCTTAGTTATCGATATACGACTCTCGATATCATTCGAATCACATATAGTTTCTAATATTACACCTTTTTCTACTTTCCTTGGCTTCGGTAGAACTTGGCTCACTTTTGTGTTTCTCAACTTTTCACTTAGTAGTTTGTTACAATTTTTTCGGGACATGTCTAGTGCTAAAGGGTCTTCTTGAGGAGTTTCCTTCTTGTCTTCTGGCTTGTTCTGTTGCTTCATCTCCGCTACTTCTGCGTTCGACACGTTGTCTTTCTTCTTCCATTTCGTTCTTCTGTTTTGGAACCAGATTTTTACCTGGAATTAAGACAAGGGAATTTATTAATAGGTGGAATAGTACTTGCGTTTTTCTTTTTTTAATAAGCGTAGAATCGTCGCACTTTCCTCGAAACGTCATAAAAATTGAGTAATTTTGTAAATAGTGAATAGATTGTATAATTAAATTAGCACACAGTACCTACCTAGCAATTACATCCAACAAACACAAAATGAACCCTTGAACTACCTCCACTCTGTGTCGGATAAACTAACAATAATCAGAGGTGCTCCCTAATTCTGACAGTTGCCATGGGACTAAAGCACGAGTTTGTGCGAGTGTGTGTGAGTGAGTACGAGTGTGCGCGAGTGTATCGGTTAACAAACAGTTAATTACGAGCTGATCGATCTCAGCCCGGGGGAACTGCTAGTGAGGAGATGTTGTCGATATCGATGTTTGTAAGTGGAGAATTGAGGAGGATTATCGCGTTTCTGTTTTAAGTTCATTATGTTAGAATGAACTTACATGAATTTGACGGTCATGACAATTTTGTACAAAAGCCATCTCAAAAACGAACATTATTAATAAATAATGGTTAATTTTAAAAGGCACTCAAAACAAGGCAGAATTGTCCGACGAAGTGGGTACCTATTGTACCTAATAAAAATTCTGGATAAATATCTGAAAATAACATTCACATACTTTCAAATTAAATTAATCTTTCTAAATAAGTAGCAGAAATCATTTCACCGACCCCGGCGACCGCTAACCATTAACGCTAACAATAAAACCATAAGTACACATAACTAACTACCTATTCTAACAACGTAAGTAGTTGAGGGCGCGAACTTATCTCGTAAAATAATCGTAAAAACAACACGACTTAGATGCACTTGTGAGCGATCGTCAGCACCTCATAATGCATCGTGTGGTAGGAATGTAACTTGGCTAATTTTCTCTAAGATTTTTATAAAATACATAATATTATATTATGATTTCTGTAATAAGATTAATAATTGTTCAATTTCCCACGTGTACCTACTACCGAGAAAGACGACCAAACTTATATTCTTCAATTGCTTGGTATTATATCGAATAATGACCGTCATAGACAACTAGCAATAGTAAAAAAACCATATTACCTACTTATAGTTTTCTAAACATAAAAAATACCTTAAAAATTACTCATTTTGTTAGCAGAAATGACCACTATTTTTTTTAACTTAGCCAAAACTTATTTTTGTCGCTTAATCTAAGTGGCATATTACGTTATCTTAAACATTAGTGTATAAAAGTTTTAAAACATTAGTGTTCATGGTTGTTATATAAATTAAGAAAATGTTAGTATGAAAAATGCAACTTCTTTAAAATACAAAACGCTGATTTCATAGGTGTGGACCAAATACAGATAAATGCATCCTCGTGCATCGTCAGTATAAGGAACTAAACCGCTAATATCTAAACGACACGCTTCTAAGTCTATCATTACAATACAACTCAAAGTGTGAGGTAGATTTGGGGGCACCGCATTGCAATAATCTTTCTTTACATCACTTCACACATTTTTTATTGAAATGCGATGCTTTGCTGCTCGATACAGCTGTAATGTGCGCTAAGCTTAACGGTGAGTTTAAAATGAGCTACGTTAGAGTATTCAGCCGTGGTATGTCGGCCACATTGATCAGTTTGCCCACTTTGCTCGATCAAATTGTGTTCATTGCACCGCCACTGATTACTTTGATCAGCTCGCATTAGTTGGTCAAGTAGTGCGTTTGACTATTAGCGGTAATTAGAGAAAGCAGGCTTTACTCGTTGCTAATACTGACACGTTTCTCCTATAGTATCGGCCACCATGCACAAATGACTGATATTATGGATGGTCAAAGGAGAAAATACGATTTTATATAGCTATAGAGGTGACCGCAGTTTTGTCGAAAGGAAGTGGATAGATACCACAGTTTTAACACCGTTACAATCCATGTCTCGTGTTTCTAAACTAGAACAAAGCAGTGTTGCTTTGCTAGGTAGTTCCTACTGCCTTCCTAGGTCTCTTACTCTTAGGAGACAGCATGAGTGTGGTGATCTGGCACACAAATCTATCTAAGTCTAAGTAACCTTCTAATAATCCCTGAAGAAAAGAGGATGGTTCCCCCTTACGAAGACGCTTCCAAAAAACTTTGGAAAAACAAACTTAGTCAGCATGTTTGTGCATCTATTCGCGCCACCCGCTACCCCCATAGGTCACGACTCACGCCACAGATGATAAACGCGGCCGAATGATTTACAACGATGGCTGCACACAGACACGCGGACACATGCCGCACAATGGCGCGCATGTAATTGCTGAGCAAATTAATCCGGGTAACATGTGACATCTGACTCCAACTGTATACACAGTACACCTTTAGTTAGGATGAGGGTATACCTAATGGGGCTAAATGTTATCCTGGTTTTTAGTTAAGAAGAAGAATTAACCTGAATTTATATACATATTATTCCAGATGCCATACGAAACATCGTCAGAGTGTCCCGAAGGGTTAGGCAGAGGTGTACCTATAGTACACACTCACATCAAGGTCCAGTATATTTTAGATTAAGATGACCTCGAAATTCTATAGGTACAACGCGAGATCAGCATGGAAATGTATAGCTTGATGTGTAGCCGTGTGTACTATCACATTTCGCCACCAGGTGCCAGCTAGGTAACATTTTATATTTGACTGCACCCAAAATGACAGATTACCCTGTACCGTTTTCTTGGCCTTACGTGGTGATAAAGGATACTTTGTAGCTATACGGTGAAAAGTTCAGCCCTTTAAATTCCGTAAACTGCTGACTAATGGCCTACTAATTAACGTTCCAAAAGGGTGTAATGTGAGCAAAATAAATATTTTTCCTGAACTTCAAAAAACTAATATTTCCCCCGCTGTGCCCACACCCTAACGTTACAATGCAATCCACTTGCTTGCAAACATGAAGATAATTATTATTGATTGCGCATTAGCACGCCTGACTGAAACAGATATACACAACACCATACGTGTGAGTGAGAGGTCAGAGGTCCGAGATGGATTGATAGTGTTACATGTCAAAGGAGCGCTAATTGGACGTTTGTGTCAAATGGGGGCAGGCAGGACGAGAGGTGTTATGACGGAGTTACGGCCGCGGGTTCGGGAGGTTTCGAATAAGTTTGGTAGAATTGTTTAAGGCAACTAATTGACACAGAGAGACGAAACACAAGCAATAAGAAATAATAATGTTAAGCAGAGATTTGTATAGCTTTAACCTCATCATCATCAGCCTTTATAAAGCTGCAGGCTGGACGTGGGCCACTTCAATGATGCGCCACTGAACTCGATTGTCGACCACGGCTATTTGAAGGATGGGATGGTATGGAGACATTTGAAGATCACTTGTGTGATCACAATGTCATGGCCATATTGGTAGTTTGACGGTTTAGCTGCGATACTTTTGTAGTTTTTTTTTTTTTTAATATGCTTAGTCAAGATACTACGATTCCAACTAAGGCCAGTCCTATTCAAAATTCCATCACATAATAATATTGATTTGCAGTTACAAGTTACAACCACTGAATATAGTAAACACACGCGAAGACAGTTCGATGTATATAATAACTAATCAGCAGATTCATATTAATTAGTAACACGTGAGTAATGTACACAGTTGTAGGAACTGTAACAAGTTCCTCAGCTCAGAGTAACACAATGAAACACTGACACGAGGACGATTCGCGTCAATATCAAACAATAAGCGAGGGAATGTCAACTAATTGGAAATGTATAAGGACATTACTTTATTGTGAAGTATTACATTTTACACGTGTTTTATGTTTTATCCAAGATGATCAATTATTATAAAGGAGATCATTCACCGTCCATTCATTTTTGGACTATAGTCATTGTGAAAGTGCCAAACAAAAAAAATGATAATTATATCCGAAAGAGTACGTTTTTCCCTTCATATTTAATTAGATTACCTACTATTAATTATTTTAATTATAAAATATACAGAAAACAGTATTTTTCTAAATCGTATAACAGCGCAGGGAATTGCCTTACACATTTAGCCCAATAGTGAAAAGTTAATAGAATTTATTTGACTTTCATAATTTAGCCCGAAATGAATGATCTCCTTTGTGCGATTTACTGAATCTTTCAAAATGTTCACTGGTTGTTTCATTGAGCTAACAGTACCCAAACAAACAACCAACATTTTCCTCATCGACAATGTCAGTTAGGATCACCAACAATACATCTCAAGTCCTAAATCCGACTGATTAATCAAACACAACGTTTCCAGATTATCGAGAACTGTGCCGTTGCATCAATTAGCCGCACAATAACATCACTATCATAAGGCCCGCTGTTCACGGTAGTTCAGGCAATCAATATTACCGCGGAGCGTCGCTTTGTTCGGGAGATCAGTGCACAGGACCCTATTAGTTCGGACAGCCGTGTAGGGACGGGCAAGTGTCGAGGGATTTGTCGATGATTCAGTTGTTTTGGGCTTGTGTGTATTGAGGTTTTGTGTTTCGTGTTGGTATCATGGTATGAGTAAGGTTTTGATTAAGTTATGTTTTAGTACCTCCGTCTAAAATAATCAACCTTTCGACTGAACAAAACAACAAAAACTAAATTTTCAAAAAGGCCATTGTCGTTTTTAACATAATTTTAATTTCTATACTGTTTTTAATATCACATCCTTAAAAACAGTATAGAAATTAAAAGTAAAACTTTTTTAAGTCTAGTTAGTTTTCATAATACTTATAAGTATTAACTTTGATAAACCCATACGAAGTACTTTCACAGACTAACATTATCATCAATCTGACTATACCTAAATATAAAACAAAACGACATACACGCAACCCACATAATAAGGAAGCAGCAATCAATAGTGCAGTGTCTCAAACGTCTTGTTCGCAAGATCATTGTACATGACCCTATTAGTGCAGGCAATTGACTAGTGAGGGGACAATATCGATATAGCGCTGAGAGTCAACGGATTAATAGGGTGAGGTTTTTATTTTTAGTATAAATACCGGATGGGGGTGAAAGCCGGTGAACTACACACAATCCTATTATTGCAAATTTTTGATAGGGTTGCGATAACAAAACAAAATAAATATAAATCCTTTTCTTTTTATCTTCAATAATGAAGTTAAAAAAATGATGTAGCTTGTTAATCAAGATATCTATTTTCTTTTAATTTAATTATCTAAAAGTAATGTGCACCAAGTTAGTCGTATAAGTAACTCTCCAGCCAGTACTTTATATTAATTACTTATACAATTACCTGCGTTTATTGACAAAATTCTTGGCAATTATAAGTAAAACAATTAATTGAAGGCACACAATACACACACAGTGAGCAGTCAATAGCACACGATGTCGCAAGCGGCGTGTTCACGAGATCATTGTACACGACCCTATTAGTGACGGGTTTGAGTAGGGAGGGGACGCTATCGATACAATTAATATATCCATAGTTTTATTATTTTTGCAGTTTGTGTTTGATACGAGTTGAGGGAATATCGATGGTAACATATTCGCTCGATAGTGTAGCTATAAAAATAAAAATGTTACTTGCTTTAATATAACGTGCAATACCTAACAGCTACCATAGGTACTTAGAAATAATTATGCAAATAAACAGTTCAAAACTTAACTGAGTTCACCCACTTTGAGACAGGTCTATTTTACTGTACAAGCGTGTGAATTATATATTTAATTACAGATTGCAAATGAATTTATGGCCCGACAGAAATATTAACACTGCACTGATATTGCACATTTACTGAATACGATTACCAAAGTGATTGTATTGTTGATATAAATAGGCATTATCATGTAATTGTTTAATTGGCCGGCTCTGTAAATTCACGATCAATCTATATTTAGAATAAGTATCAACCTAAATATCAAGTTTTGCGAAAAGTGAAAATCTTTATTCTAATAGTCCTGAAAACAATATTTTGAATAGGACTTTTACGCAAAGTTTTCACAAAAAACAGAAAAATGTTGACGAAGGTATAACAACTACATTTGATTTATACGGTTGCTAATCTATCGAACAAAATTGATCTTGAAATATAATTCGTAACGAAAACAAGTTAAAAAAAAAAATAAATGCCGAAGAACATCGACGCAATAAAAAAATCGTTAATATGACATCGATCCATCGAGCGAGCCGTCCATCACTGCGCTTATCTAAGCCGCCGGCGATCGAACCCAATGACTAAGCCCCGTTAATCGAACAATTATTCATTGAAGATAGTCATCCCTCCTCACCCCCCCTAACCACCCCGGGAGGACGAACAATCAATTATTTCATCCCCCTTTGTTCTTTTGGGACTGTTTGTAGGATAGCCTGCGTAACATTTGCTGCAAGGTAGGTTTTTCTTAAGGTGTTATGTTTCAGTTAGTAGTGATTTAATTTTTAAGGGGCTGAATAGTCAACTTGGAAACTTTTGGTGGCTCGGAGATTTACAGGCCAGCTTTTGAAGCACCGGTGCGGGGTTCTGTTTGGATGTCACAGTAATTTTTAAGTTAATCTAACAGAGGTTAAAAAAAAACGTCATTATGGAATCAGCGGGCCAAGTCTACTAATTTACAAACGTTCCAATGGTCCATCTGTTGTGAGTTTTTGACAGATTTTCCATACAAAACCTGTCAAAAACCTCACAATGGCGAGCCATTGCAACTTTGGTAAATTAGTAGACTTAGGCCCCTGCTACATTGACTACATTCATTACAGTGAGCATTTTCGGTGAAAGGAGGCTGTTCCGTGTTCGTTTCTTCCTTGTATGAGTAAAGCTCCATTTACACTATGCAAGTTTCTTGCCTGTGGCATAAAATAAAATTGAACCAACACCAAATGAATTGCATCGTCTAAACACCGTTTAAACAGTGCAGTTTTTATTATTGCTACAAACGGTATGTCACCGGCAATTTAAACGCACGGTGTTAATACAGTCATATACAAAATGAAGTTTCAACACAAATAGCAAGTAGTAACCAATTGTAAAGTTACATAACACTAATAAGCTCTAATACACTATAATCACCATCAAATTAGTGAAAGTTTATACTCTATATTATACCATTAACAGTTAATAGATATCGATGCAACGTTAATCGTGACCGAAAGCGAGTCCGCTCGATTGAATCGGCAATCAGTATCGATTCTATCGATCAATCGGTTTAGACAAGCAAATCGATTTGTGTAATTAAATTATTATCGTTTTATGTTCCAATGGGTTTGTAAGTGGTTCGTTAATTAGGTATCGATTTGATTGCGTTAATTTGTTTCACACGGGTAAGCTTGTTTTGGCATGCAATTTAGAATTTGAGGATAATGAGTTTTGTGTGAACGTGAAGTATTTATTAGATTCATTGGCGTACGTATGAACCCCATTGCTGAACTAAGGCCTTCTAAATGGTCAAACGGGAATACAAAATCACTATCAGGCTTTGCAGACAGATGTGTGAGTGATACGTTGTTTTTATTAGCAGGCAGGAGGACACTACTGCTTATTGTGACAAAATCAAAATTCAAAATATCAAAATCAAAATATTTTTTTTCACATATGTCTATATGGGCACTTATGAAACGTCAGAAGCTAGGTGCACGGTTCCAATTGGTCGTTTCCTATGGAGAAGAGCCGGCAAGAAACTCCACGGTTACTCTTTCTAAAAGAAAATAATAACTGGCTTTTACAATATTTTCGAATTACAGTGTTAATAGTTATGGGAGGACAGTGTAGGCCTTTCAAAAAGTTTCAGGTAGGTTAGGCTAAGCCTACTAGAAATGGACAACCTTTTTTGCTAAGACCCTCAATAACCACAATCATTGGTAAGATATAGGAACCGGCCATTAGTCACTTCCTAGATAGATACAGTCGATCAAATCCCCTATTCTCAACAGAGACCATGACAATTACAAGTCAACACAGCTATAGCAATGCCCTTTACAATATAATCTGGATGAGCTGTCAAACTTGACAGCTGAACGGCTGTTAGCATTGACGCCAAATGACAGTGTTGCCATCCATTGGCATTGTATCAACTGGGATGTTATTAGCCCAGAGAATAGCATTGATAGATGGTAAGCAAGGTAATTAGATTGGTAGTTAGCAGTGAAATATTGAGCATTGTAGCACAGGAGGTAAGAGTGCACTTAGAGCATTAGATTTGTGTGACGATCTACTTCTTATACCTCATAGGTACCTCTACTATAAGCCATTTTATTGCATTATCCAAGGAAGAAAGTTAGGTACAATAAAAACAATTATTTATCTTGTCTACCATTAACTTTTACCTAAGGTATGATGAGTTGTCTTTCATATCATGAAGAATTAAGCGATTTAATTAAACGGAAGACTATATCAACTTTCGCACAGGCTTCCATAAAAGCAGGCAGCAGGCAGTTCACCAACCCAAATTCATTGATGAATGGAACAGAAAACAATATCGCATCATATCGATATTCCATAGTTGAAAACGTATTATAATGAACAGCTTGATAAATAACTGTTACATATTCAATTAAACTGTTGTGCACATATTTCCGGATCGCGGCCATATTTTACGGTCAATTAACTTTTAATTATTATAAAGCCTTATATAATAGTTGGGTGGACTGACGCGATTCCAGTTTATTTTTATTCTATTCCTCATTTAGGCACTTTTAGTGGCTAAGTGTCATGTTTATTTATGCTCCGCCTTGGTATCAAACCCTTCATCATGGTCAGGACTTCATTCCAGAAGACATAATATTATGTAAACGTTGTCTTTAAGACTTCAAATAATTGTCATAATTAATCGGCCATTAAAATTCTATCGTACCTACATTCTCAAATTCTGTAACTTTATTCAATTCAGCGTTCTTGAGGGAACAGGCAGGAGGTCGCTTCCGTTCGTCATTTTGACGTCCTCCTTAAATTACTCATCCGATGTAAAATCATAAGATTAATATGAAGCTATAAGTGATAGGTAAGTTTAAAGTTTAAACGGGAGCCATAAAAAAGACTTAAACTGTTCAGTAGCCATAATTATCGACTTATCGAATAGTTACAATTTTTAAGTTAGTTAGACTACATGAATGTATTACACATTAACACAGGATGAAATTAGAGAGGTACAGAGCCTGATATCCTTTCTATCCCAAACCAAAAACTATTTGAGCGAGCAAATCCGCGGATTTACCCAGTATAACATAAAAGCGCAAGCTTGCTCATCATTCAATGTGTGTGTATTGGTATGTATATGTGCTCGTGTAGTCGGTGTGGTGTTTGACTGTGTGTGTGCGTGTGAGTCCGATCTGTTTATAATTAAGTGCAGATATTACTCCGCGCCGTACGAACGATCAAAAGCCTGCGAAGAGGTAGAGTGGCTGGAAGAGGCGGGGTATTCGATGTTAGATTTAAATGATCTAGGCAGGTTATTTGTAAGTTCGTTCCACGAAAGATATAGGTAACTGAACTTAAACTGTGATGGTCCTACAGCGGGGAAAAAGGCTTATCTCATTCTAAGAAGAAACGAACATTTCCGAGGTTGCTATTGCGTGTTGGCAGCTTCAGAATTTTAAGTGAAAGTTCCTCATGATATTATATCGTATTAAAGCTGGTTGCAGACCAAGAGCTAAACTAAGTTAGTTTAGCATAGCTCGCATAGCTGACGTAATTTCTCATACTTGTGTGCAAACCGCGAAATTACCTCAGCTATGCAAACTATGCTAAACTAACCTACCTTAGCTCTTGGTCTGCAAACAGCTTTATATTCCTGTCTATTCTTGTGCTGGTGTCAAAAATGTAAACAAAATAAAGAAAAGTCACATTGATAGCAACAGCCCATAAACTTCCAAGCATCTACCTGGATACATTATAACGTATAAAATTTATAAAATAAGTATTTGATAAAACTGGAAAATAGTTTTATATAACCAACCTTTTAGAATACATTCAGGTCAAGTAGAGCAACATCCTAGAGAGCTGGAGGGGCCACTTCCATTCCTCCTACATCGTAGTATGGGAGGGCGCGTATAATTCATTTAGTTGCCATATTATTTCATCTCATTAAGCGGCTCGTTACAGGTGAATACCGTCCAATTATAGCCGTGTGTGGACTGTGGGGCAACGAGTGGTGTGGACCTGCCACTGATAGGATGGGTGCTTCCGTCATTCCTAATAAGGAGATGACAAAATTGCTTATAATTGAGAATACTGAGGACGCGCTGTGATACTGACGCTAGATTTTTTTTTATTGTCTTTGGAATAAATGTGACAGGTTAAGATACTATTAAGTATGACCTAACTGCCTAGTGAGGCGGTGAGATTCGCCTTATATGCGAACTAATAACCCGCACTAGCTTAGCACAGTTGCAATAGCGAAATATCAAAACATCGAAGTTTCTGTCCATTAGCTAAGTTTAATTAACGTGCTTATTAGGTATACAACTGAACCTGGCGGGTTTTTTTTAACCTGATTTATCTTTATGCAAGCACCCTTAGGCAAGATATACCTCGGCACAGCTACCCAGGTTGAAGTATAGTCGGTAATTGATGCGTTGTGTGAGATATAGCTCTGTAACAATATTCTCTGGCTCAGGAAGCGCGCCGGATGCTGTGTAGATGCGTCCATCCATCTCCCGGCTATCTACATGCGTTTGTACTGTAGTCTAATACCTGCATAGTGATTACATTACGTCTGATGTACCTACAGTTAATGCTTTATATTTATCTAGTCTGTATAATGCTTTTGGCGCGGCTTCGCTCGAGTGTATGTCGGAAATTATTCCACAGGAACAAAACGGAACGGACGGGATTGTTCATCGAAATCCGTATCGCCGTGAAATACAGAGAGACAGAATTAATTTTGCATTTATAATTTTATTGTATCTAAAAATTTGCCCCAAATTCTTATTTTATCGAGACAGAATTTGCTTTTAGTGGAAATATCATCATATTTCCTTCTCTCTCTCATTCTCCTTCCCTTATCCCCATTTAGTAGTGGTCGGCGGAGCATGTCATCCATACATCTCTATTAGCCCTCATCGAGATAGTTTAGTCTTCGGACTGCGCTCAGTCTTAGCAGATCTAATATCTATAGACCTAGGTATACAGGGTGTTTTATTCATGGGCATCCTCTTAAGGGGTCATTGTACTCATCATTATGAACAACTTTCACGATGGGAACAATCCTGAAATCGCGAAAAAAATATCTGCTGTTCCTTACATTTATGTTCGCATAGCTCGTCGAAATGTAGAACAGCTGATATTTTTTTCGCGATATGCGGAAGAATTTGCAGTTGCAGAACGATACTAATAAGCAAAAATACCGATTTCTAATCTGAAAGATTTAATTCAAATCTGTGGCAAGTCTTAAGTTTGGTTCTAAATGTAAGCTGGAATATATTAGAAAGCTTGAACCCTCGTACAACAAACGTAGTTTGCACGATTCATTAATACACATTTGATCGGTATTGATCTGTCATCATGGCCGACGAGGTCTGTTTAAAAATACATCACTATCGAGTCGTTAGCTGCGTTCAGGCGATTTGTGAGGCATTCCCTGAAACTAGACGATACTACGGGTTCTTTATTTGTGTACTTAAGTTAAAGTGGCAGGTTTTGTGATGTTGACAAACCATCATGAAGCAGAACATGCTTCATGATGGTTTGATGAATGAGGATAATTATTTGTGTGTTACAGTAACAGTTTACTGGGCTTAGAATATCAGATGTCGGAAGGTTTACCTGCATTTGTAACTTTCAGAGTTATGATAAGACTCTTTTGGTAACCTTCGTAGGTTACAACTTAATTTGTTTTCAGCTCATTTCGAAACAAGAGAAGAAGAAACAGCTTAACCCGCTTATCGTATAAATAAGGCACCTATTCAAAACACACATTCAAATAGAGCAGCTTTATTTCTCTTTAATAGCCATCCATATCGCTAACAAGTGCGATAAAAATCCCCGCGTCACTTAAATAGCAGCAGATGACAGATTGATGTTACAGCGAGTTAACGAGACAATCAAGTCATTTCACTCAATTGTCCGCATCACTTGCGGCCAGTTCACTTGCGGCCAGTTCACTCCGTGTTAATGGTATTGTTTTTATATATAAGGTCTATTTATATTGTCACCAAATAGGTATAGAATTATAGATAATAATAGATAATAAGTAGAACATAAAGAACATTGAGATTGACTACCAGACGATGCTGATGAAGCCAATTCAATGTGAATCTATTTTTAGCTGCTAAATCAGGATTCGTTATTGTAAGTACCTACCTACTTGCCTAATTGGAAAATAAATGTGGGTATCCTACCTATAGCTACCTACACCCCAGCCTAACCCCGGGAACAGACACGGGTGTTATGATTTTACTTTTAATTTCTTATAGAAATCCAGTCTGATTCTCTCACTCCCTGCATCATTACTATATGTAAATAACTTTTATTCTTGTACGGAAAACAGCATTAAACTTTCAGTCGCAATGATCGCAACTTAACTAAGTGGGTAACTTCCACAAGTTACGACACAGCCTGGACAGTCTATCGCAGCCAATATGTTTAACCACGAGCTGTTTTCGAACGTTCAATCCGATACCAGAGAGTTACCCACTCTCCACCAATTCTAAGTACTAACATCTTAACACGTACTAAACATCCTCAATTGAACTCAACAAAGTGTTCGATATTAGTTCAAGATAGCGCTGGAGATGATAGCTGAAGCGCTGCAGCGCTGCAAAGCTGAGCAGACATCAAAGTCGGCCTCTTGAGAGGCGCGCCGTGATACAAATGTTGTGCGGATGCAATCTCGATGCTTATGGACCACGGATGTTGGAGTACTGGATGGAGCTTATTATCCGAATAATATTGACAGGTAATAAAACGGGATTTCTTTATAGTGAATGTTTACAAGCTAAACTTTGACTTTAACCCATAATAAAAAATGCTGTGACTAAAATATTAGCTGGAAATATTTCCCAAATCTGTTTACAGACGGATTTAGTTAGTGACCGCAGTAACTTGTTAAAAGTGGTTAAAAGTGATAAAGGCTGATGTCAGCTCAATGAAAAAAAAATCGTTGTTGAAACAAAACTCATTCAATCGGACATCGTCCTTCGATGGTCTTGCGCAGGTGATACTATTTATAAATAACGGACACCCTAACATAACCGCTCAATCACATGTCATGTCACGTCTTCCAGTCCAAGGTTAGCCCTAAGCGAATTGGCCAACAATTGAGAAGCTCCTCACTCACAACCGGACAGTGACGGAGTGTCCCACTTCCAGTCTAGATCATATGCCAAATTAAATCTAAATTATAGCGCATTTAGACGATAGTAAATACTGGCAAGCTTTTAACTTGTCATGGCGGCATTTCAAGAATGTTTATGTATCTGAATGATGGCTGGTATTTAAATGGCGTCGTTATGATATTGCGCTGGATGTAAATTGTTTATGAGGTTCGTTTTTGAATTGAGGGAAGTGATACTGAAATTTTCCGCTTTGCTAATAGTTTGGTATTATAAACAGTGGAGTACTTTTCCAAAGTAGCTCTCTTTACAAATAAAAAAAGATTTTCTCTGTATTTTCTCACGGCTTCCTTAATTTTCCGGGATGAACGTAGAAAAAAAAACTGTATAGTAAATTAAGAGTAAATACTCGCAATCAGACCGCCAATAGCCTCAATTTTACCATAAAATTACATATTAGTTACCCAACCACGCTCACCATCTCACTTCCACTCCCTACCACATCCAGTCTCTGTAACCCCGCGTTTAGCACTCCTCTATCGCAATATCTGCAAGTGTATGCGCCGAGCAGTTTTTGGCACCGTTGGACTTGCCAACTTGCCGAGTGGCACAAACTTGGCACTCCACCAATTTATATTTAAACTCTATTAAATAAAATGCCACTTTGTACTAACATGCTTTTGATAAATTTTATTATGGATCTGTGCACACACATGAGGATCATGCAATGTTGTTTGTGTGTGGGTGAGTCGATTATACTTACCTATTATGACGTCTAACTATGAGGTAGACGATAAGTTGTTAGGCGTTTTAACTTGTTAACATAATTGAGCATTCAAAAATCATGTGGCTATGCTTTAGAAATGATTTTCAACGCTGTAGGTACTTTCGTATTGATATGAGATTGTTAAGTGACGAAACAGCGCAATGCAGTGAAAGCTTTGTTCGATTCTCGGAGCAAGCGTTTGCAGTTAAATTCAAACCACTTCTCCAATCAAATAAAAATAGTAATTTATCGTTCCATGAAATCCAATACAACCCAAAATATATCATTCTACAAAATTCCTTGACACAGAAACCAGTTTAACGAGAAACAAGACTTTCGATAATGACCGTCACTTCCTGTCGTCAGCCATCAAGAGCCACATAATTACCGCTCATTAACAATCATCATCAATGGCCCGAATCAATGCCAAACAAAACATCAATTAGACAACTCATTGAATTGCAAAACGAAAACCTGCGCCAACGCAGCCCGCGCTCGATGCTCATTGGCCGACAGAAACTGGGCCTACCGTTCTCCCCTCCCATTGGTGGAACAGAACAATTTGGCAAACTTTCAAACGGGCGGGGCTTGAGAAAAGTTTGAAACAAATGAGTTTCTATACTAATCTGATGACAGACGAAGTTATCTAGTGTATTAAGGTTAGTGTGCACGATCCGTCGTTTATTTGTGACAGATGACATTCTCATTTATGACATGTGGTTATTTGATGATGGTTTATTTTGTCGGTAATGAGCCAGTAATTTTAAAAGCATTTTATTAAATGTGTTACGTTTTATGAGATCTGTTTTCTTTGAGGAAGTAATTGATTAGATTCATATTTTCGTTTTTTATAAACATTTTTATTTAATAAGCGTTTCCGCCACAGCAATTTCGTTTGAGATATAGTGTGAAAACAATTAGTCATGTTCCGAGAAAATCTGTTAGCTATTTTCCAGGCAATTTTACCACAATAAAACCCCACAATTTCCACTTCAAATCCAAACTACTAATACAAAAACAGTTTCCAAAAGAAAAACAACATTCCTTTAAACGTTTTAAACGGCAATTACAATTCATTCTCATTATAAATACTTCTAAAATAAAACAATTCACCCACGCGACGAGAAAGTCGCATTTATCGGCCCTTAAAATAACTCGCGGGCAATCTCCGAGGTGCTAATTAGGTAACCCTAATCGGGAATGGTCACTCGTGAGCACCGGGCCTTATGCAGATAAGATGCTGTAGATAAAGGACTTGCTCTTAAGAGTAGCTTAAGTGGATGCTCCTGAAATGGGAGGTGTAGTGACATTTATAATGTTTGGTGTTTGTTGTTGAGTTGAAAATAAAAAGGTGTAGGAGTTGATATGATCTCAAGTTTACGTTGGAGATTTTCCGATTCAATAATTGACGAACAAATACTTGGTGAGGAAAGGGCTAGGCAGATGATGATGCTGTAGAAATCCTATACAGTCTAGAAGGGTTTTCTTCCCATTTAAACTAAAGGCAAACTCATAGGTGATCGCACTTACTAAGTTTGTACCTATTAGTAGAAAGAAGGATGTTAGAAGCCATCCTATTGGCGATGCATGGTCGGACCATAGACATTCCCGAAAGAATTGTTATGTATGAGCGTGTGACGAGGTGAGACTTAATAATCGCTGTCATTCCATTTACAGCAAATTGGACAGATCATTCTTATCTTTTTCGCAAGGTTTTTTCATTGCTATTTTAACGGAAAACCATACGAAATAACGTAATGTTGATTTAATTCATATTTTACCATAAACCTGTAAAAAATACCACTATCTTTTATCTTAACGTAAAATTAAAGCTTTTAATTTTAAAGTTACAGAAACAAACTCATATTAATTGTCCATAAGAAGCTTCGTTATCAATACACTATAATCTGAAACTAAACCAACGGGTCTGTTAATAATTAAATTATCGCTTAAGAGCTTTATCGATACTCGTTCAATAAAATCGATAGATTATCTGAGACTTCCTAATATCGATAACAGATAATAATCTAATTGATGTTTCTAAATCGACGAGAGTTTGTATATTGTATCCGAAACCGGATGGTGAAGACCATAGAGTAGGTACTTAATAAAAAATGAAATGTTACATGAAAGTAGGTATGAGACATTGACATTTTACATGTTGTTGTAACACTTATGTAATTCAACCCTGCCTCTCTTTAAGGTTAAAATGATTACATATATTTCTACTGTAGAAATATCTTTAAGCATCATTTTCCTACATTGACGTTGACGCTGTAATCAATAAACTTAGTCTAGACACTATTGAATCCTTCACGATATATTAGTCTCAATTTAGGTGATTTATATAATCTGTGTTTGATATATGTTATTAACACGAAATCCAAGAAGGCTTATTAGGTTATTAAATCAAGTATCCTTCAAATAACCTTAAAATCAGAAACCAATAAGCCCTCCACCCTCACCACACTGCACCAAACGGTTACAACTCACAGTTCATAGCTCTTTCGTCTAACTTCTATACTCTTTGTCTGCTTCCCCGGACGCCGGCTGCCTCGGGACCACCGGCGGAGATATTAGCATAAAAATGCCCGGACACGCGCCTTAATTGATCGCGACTGTACCTACTACCTACCTGGGCTGCCTTGTTCGAGTGCGAGTATTAAATTATATTCTAAGTGAGCTTAATTGGCGCGTGTTTAGACTACGGGTAGGCATTATAGTGTTTGACTGTCTGTTTTTCGTGGCTATTTTTTTGTCTTTGGTGGATTGGTGTTTTGTTTTCTGGGTTTATGGAGAGACTAGTAGCGCATACGTCTCGATCCAGTGAGAATATCGGGATAAAAAGTCCTCCTTCCTATATATCATGTACTAATCCAGGTTATAAACTAACTTTGTGCAAATTTCACCCAAATCCGTTCAGTTTTTTTGTGTGAAAGAGTAACAAACAATCCATCCATCCACTTTCCTGTTTATGATATTATAATATAATTTCGACCCACTCTCCATGTTTTTGCCTAATTCCTCTAGAACCCATAAAAAAGCGCATTTCCAAAGCAAACGGAAGTCATGTTCACGTGTGCATAAATCTGCGGAGCGGTTTTCGGTGGCGAGGCAATAGGAGCGCGCGGAGCACACATTTTTAATTGTGCTACTGTACCGAATTACGAGGGTTTTAATACAAATTGTATTACGAATGTGAAGCTCTACCCGCTTAAAGTTATACAAAATATTTTTCCTGGCATAAGCATAATCAGCCTATAATGTTTCACCGTTTTGAGAGCAGTGGCGATGAAATAATTTACACAAAGTAAAGCGCCTGTCAGGGTTCGAACCTACGACCTACAACTTGTAAGTCGTGGCCATTACCACTGGGCCACCACTGCTCTCTGCTTTTTCCTGGAAAAATCCTCAATTAAAAATAGAGCTTTTAACTTTTTCGTTGTAGTACACTATCTGTAAAAACAATTTTCGCTTTCTATTTTATGTCAAAGTTTATAAAAAGCAGTGAAAAGTAAAAACATGTGGAGCATAGCATTTTAAATAATATATTGGCATTAGAAATTGCTGAAAAAAGTACAAAAATATGTACCTAGAAAACATTCAATGGACGAGGTCTCCAGCAATGATTTTGATTTTGATAATAATTAGCAGGCCAGTATCCTCCTATAATGCTAACAACAACTATGTAATACTCACTAATACCTTTATCAATCATGATGATAGAATATACATCCCTCACACACTCTATTAATCCAACAATCGTCGAATAAGTATCAAAATCATCGCTACACATTAAAAGCTCCCTTTACCTGCCAACCTATACATTCTTCACACATAATATAACAACCTATACATTCATAAAACTATGTACATATACATAATCTTCACCGCACTATGAATGTATGTATGTTAACACCATCGGCATGTACAAAGGTGACCGCAAGTCAATCACAGCTTGCGGTCACATACATAACGTTATCACTAAGCTAAGCGCATTGATATGATTACGCGATTACATATCAATCTGTCTGTGGTGTTAGCTACGACATCTGCATACTAATTTTGTGATGCAATGGAAATTGACTTTCATTTTGATGGATTTACATCAATTTCGAGTGGTCGCAAGCGTGACTTCTAAGTGTAAGGTCTTGGGTTCAATCCACAGAAGGGGAAAAGTGTTATAGGTTTCTATATTGTAATTATATCTAGTAAGCAACAGGCTGGCTATTAAATTTTTAACTGACTTCTTCAAAAAGGAGGAGGTTCTCAATTCGTCTGTATGTTTTTTTTGTGTGTATGTATCACTGTTATTTACATAGCAGGTAGTGGTATTCGAATTTGTGTGGGGTAGGTAGGTACCACAACTCAATAGTGAAAAATAAAAACTTTTTACAAAAAAAACAACCGACTTCCAAAAAAAACCCACAAAAAAATTAAACATTGATTCACAAAATGAGGATGTACTGTAAGACACCGCTCTGCCTTCCCTGATTGTATGTTAAGTTATCTATATCTCTACATATTATAAATTAAAGTTACTTTTCGTGTTCGTCTGTATGTCCGAATTGTTCTTCTAAACCACGCAACAAATTTTGATAAGCTTTTCACCATCGTTTAGAGAATACATTTATTCCGGAAGGTTTATGTGTATAATGAAGTTACATGTAACTAAGAAGTCTCGATGTTTTGTCAAGTCGTAACAACCTTTCGAAGTAGGACCGGCTCACTAGTGTTAAATAAGTTAGGTAACACTTTTCCATTTATTGTGAAAGCTGAATATTTAAGCAAAAAAGAACTATCGTAATTATATGAAAAAGTAGTAGGTAGTTAAAGAATCTAGCTATGAATTCCATCAACCGTTAAAGTTTATGTTTCAAAAGTTTAAACCCAACCTAAAGCCATCCACAGCTATTATACTCCATTTGAAATAAGATTAGATATTTAAACAAAACTTTTTACAGTCCGTTCAACCGATTTTGTCTTGTATACCGTAGGCATAAGGATGGCATTGAAAGCAAAAAAGATTACACAATACCAACTCTCTACTGCAGCTGCCATTTGTAATGCCACCAACGCAATAGAAGTCAAAATCAAATTTAAATGTCTAATCTTATTTCAAATGGAGTATAGATCCAAAAGAGGCTTTAACCATCAAATAAATAAATCCTTATCAAAAACACCTTCACAACAATCGACAATTCAAAACAACAACAAATACTGTATCTCTCACCCAATTAGCATAGCTCCGAGCTAACTCTGATATAATTAACAATAACACTTCATTACTACGCCATTCCTCCTCGCACAAAAATGTTAAGAACCCCTCCGACCCTCTACAACCCTCTGCGACCCCACAGGGCCCACCGTGTGACATAGCGCACACTGCGTGCGGGGCGAAGTACGGTTGCTTTGGTTATAAGTATGTTATTATTGTTACATTGTAAGAACTGTCCGTAATTTGACAGTTGTCAATGGACTAACATTAAGCTGGATTCACTCTGGGTAGCCTAAAGAGAAAACTTTATCATTATTTGCTACTTAGACAAAACGCAAAATTAAGTTCTGAGTAAATCTGAACTAAATCTGAGGTAAATACAGCTAAAAGAAGGAAATTAATTTGGTCTCGTCTCTCTTATAATTCGTCTATTTAAATAGGTAGAGGTACATGAATCACAAAATCACTCAGTCATCACAAAATATAAACCCTACAAACTTTCAAAACATGGACATAAGAAAAATGGGTCTCCTACAATACACCCCTTCTAGGGGGTCAAAAAAGGGCGTTAGAATTTTTTACACTAACAAAATTTCGAGCAAAAAAAATTACGAGGTCATAAAAAATTCTGTCAACCAATAAACCAATGGAAAAAATAAATTTGTCCATCAGAATGCCTGCTCATCACTTCCGAAGGGCCCCTGACCGCGGTGTGTAGCGCACGTGCGTTATCTGCCCGCCATCACCCCGGGCCCCGCGGCCAGAGAGGCCCCCGCAATTTAGGGGCCCTTAATGACAAGGGACTTTCAAATAATGAATTGGGTGTCGAGATTCTTTTTGTTCAGAGTTTAGGCTTGCGATATTGTGTGAATTGCTTGATTGGTTTGTGAATTGTGATTCATTATTTTACTTTGTTACCTACCTACTAAAAGTGCGAAAGATGTAAGTTTACTTGATTCGTTTTTCTGGATAAATAAAGCATCAATTTTGACGAAATCAGCCTGCCTCGCTTGTGCCTTTTATCTCCAAAGATGGTAATTTTTCAGATGCGCGGGAGACGAGTAGACAGTTCATGATTTATACTTGTGGTAATAGTTAGGTAATGCATGAGTTTGCGTGTGCATGAAAGTATCTTTGTCAGCAATTATTAAAAAGAATGTAGTGATAAACAACTCAATATAATTTTTCGCAAAAGCAAAAATAATTTAAAGACAGAAAAAAATCATTTTTCTTTCCCCTAAATACATTAACATCTATTAACGCTATAAAACCGCGATTTCGTAAAAACTATACAATCACACAACTTCCGTTGGATACATCCCAATATTAATTTATAAAGAGCTTTTCAAATTATCATTTATTAAAGTTTCACCGCTCGTTCAGGCGTCATCAAAGCAATTTAAAACCGTATTACTGAAATTTTAAAGTTGGTATTTGAGTAATAAATCACGCTATAAACTTTGTAACACGAACTCCGAAATGGTCAGTTTTACGTCATAAAAGGGTGGTTTTACAGTGACGATTGCAGTTGGAAAGCTACGACAGAAAAGCGATTATTCAAAATTCGGGAAAAACTGATAATGTGTTTTTCTATGGGATTTTTGTATTAATTATTGAAAATAACAGAACAACGTCTGTCCGTCAGTTAGTACTTAAAAATAAAAACCGGCCAAGTGCGAGTCCGACTCGCACACGAAGGGTACCGTACCGTATTAAAATCGAACAAAACACGTTTCTTGTCTTTGCACGTTTCTTGGACGTAGAGACCCCCTTTATTTATTTATTTATTATTTATGTACACAGTAAAATACAAAGAGATATGACATAATAAGAAATTTCTTAAGAAATAAGCAGTACCTTTCTACTCATATCATAATATGAGTACAAAGGTACTGCTTATTTCTTAAGAAATTTCTTCCAGCAGACCTGCGAAAGGAGAAATGAGAAAGAAGTGTAGTCAATAGTGTGTGAGAACAAGAAGAGAAAAACATGATTTTGCGAAGTCTTAACTAAAATATTAAATATACCTACACATATACGCAAGAAAATTAACATATACTTAAATAAATACATAAAGCTTAAATATATAAACATAAATACACTATAGGTACCGATATAATTATATACTCATAGTTGAGAGGAAAGATAATGCTCTTTTACACGAAATTTAAATAAAGAAACAGTTTTCAAATCACGAATGCTAGGCGGAAGTGAGTTCCACAATCTTACAGCATGGACAGAGAAGGAATAAGAATAATAGCTAGTTTTATGGGGATGGGATTTAAGGAGGGATCTAAGGTGAGATCTACACGGTGCGTCACTAGGACGAGCGCAAGAAAAACGCTCACGCAGGTAGGACGGATAGGACGGGTTGTGTAAGATGTTGAAGAAGAGACATAAAATCCGAGTGTTCCTGCGAAGGCGGATTGGGAGCCACTTGAGTTCCTTGCGAAGGTGAGAAACATGGTCATATTTTCTGAGACCGAAAACAAAGCGAATGCACAAGTTTTGCAAGCACTCAAGATTGTTTAATAGCTCCTCAGTAGCATCCAGGTAGCAACCGTCGGTATAATCTATAATCGGCTGAATAAGTGTTTGTGCCAAGGAAATTTTAGAAGGAGACTTTGGAGGCTTTTTAGCGAATAAAAGGAGAAATGTCCCTTTCGACTAACCTCATTGACCTGAGCACGCCACGAAAGATTGGAGTCAATTATAACACCCAGATCTTTGCAGATCCCTTTAATTATTAACTTTATTTCATTTCTATTATTTTTTGTTATACCTATTTCGATTTATGAGATACAGCCCGCTGACAGACAGACGGACGGACAACAGAGGTTTAGTAATAGGATTCCGTTTGGAACCCCTCTGGTACGGAACCCCAACAACAAATGTCTTTCGTTAGAAAAACAAACAATCGAACATGTTTAAACAAAATCCCTTAATTTTCTCGGAAAACAAACCTAAAAACAAAATGTCTCAACTTAAATAAACAAACATCTTAGTAATGAAACAACAGACACACAGACTACTCACTAATCTATCTTCAACACATAAAAATAACGTTAAAAACTGTTCCCAGCTAATGTTATGAAAGTTTTAGTTTCGTTAGAAGTCGGTCAATTAATCTACTACGTGGAAATGTTGATACACGGAAAACTGGTGGCCAGGGATCGAACTGACAGTTTGTGATTGAAAATATACTACGGTTAGAGTTGTGCGGTAGAGGAAACCAGGCTGTAGCTATGTTTTATTTTATGTTATGCTGAAACTCAAATTTTTACATATATCTGGAAAATGTCTTGAGTTCATTAAAGTCAAACAGTTTGAGTAGGCACTTATGATCTCAGTATAATTTTATCTGAATAACGTTTATTTTTTTAATCGCCCAATTGAGATAAAAACTATCAACACGTTTTTTCAATATTACCTAAATACTTTTCGGACAACGGACAAATAATTGATAGCAGTAGGTACGTTGACCCATCGCCCACAAAATAAATCGATACGTTCCAATTTACTCAATTCCCTGAAATAAAAAATACAATTTCCGACAGTCTATCTGGTACAATTTGTCACATTCAAAAAGGAATTTAAAAATGAACACAATTATTTAATCCGATGAAATAAATATCTTGAGCATCGCATAGCTTCCACTCCACCACGTCCTACATACGTCACATCGAATGGACTTAACTATGCCGTCTAAAATTCCTGTAAAGTCATTTTTCAGCGACGAACACAGCGCTGGCTGTCGTCGAGGCATGTCGTTGCCGATTAAAAAATAAAACTTCACAGAATCGCGCTATATCTGACATATCTTGCAGAGGATTAGTGCCTTTAATATTTAGATCAACGTTGCATTCTGATGTTTGTATTAATCTTAACTGTTTAGAAGAATTAGTAGCTGTTTTGAATTTAATGGAAGATTATTTTTTTTGTTGAATTATTAATCCGTTTTAACACTTGAACATTTTAATTTCGTGAATTTTATAAATTTAAATACAAATCTTGGATTGAAGACGACTTGATAAACTGGTCATTTAGGTGAAAGAATAAGCTTTCGTCTAAAAAGCAGTTGTTTGAAACCTGTTTTTGCATAGAGCCCCATTTTATCGTTTAGATTGTTGCGCCTTTTCGTCATTGATTTATGTTTTATAGATCTATTGTCAATCGGTTGAAAGACACTGAACGAGACACAATCGAAGTTTTATTGTTATTAAGTCTGGGGAGTTTAGTGTCCCAAATAGTAGTGGACAACAAATTACACCTATATAGATCTACCTAACATTTTCGACCCCTATTCCAAAACACAACTGGCGAAATGTGGATGTTCTATAGATACACCTCTGCTTAACCTTTGGGGAATACAGGCGTGATGCTATGTTATTTTCTGTAACAGTTTTCTTAGAAATTTTAAGTAAGGTAAGTATATCGTTGCAGCAGTACATTTTTCCGATTAATCTTTGATTACATTTTCCAAGAACTGTATCGCTTGGCTTATAAATGATGAATCTAATCCACTGTGGCTTGTTGGAAAAACAATATGGCTGAATAAAAGATACGCGATATTAGAATTGTCTCGCTTTTTATAAGAAATATCTGTTATTTATCTTCCGTTTATTAGTAGTTAGTTAATTGGCTGTATCTTGGAAAGGCTACTCGTGTTACATAATAATAACGTAGACTACTATAATGGCAATAATACTCCCTTTATTTACTTGAAGATATTTGAGGAAAATCGTAACTTTGCAGATAATATAACTAACATTGCTAAAGCATTTCCTATTGGCTTACTTTTTTAAGGTTCTTAAAGTCAAGGTTTAGATTTATTGTAGAGTGCTTAATTCATAGAAATTTTGATTCCTGACATGATTATAACGATTAAATAAGCAATTTACATAACTGCGAGGCTTGACTTGACAACTACATAAACCAAACCATTTCATCTCGAGTCACATAACATTTTAATAAATTCCTTGATCCGGAAAAAACAAATTAGCAACGACGTTTAACTATATTTTAATTCAGATGTATGTTTTTAATTTTAGCGGAATTGATTTCTGAGAACGTTATAACGGTCTGTGGGATGGCAAATGCGCGAGATCAAACCGCGCGGCATATCCGTCGTGCGGCCGGCGTGCGCGCATTGATGGCGATGCTCTGATCGAGGCTGGAGCCCATAGGGCTGACAATTTTGCTCTAAGACAGCAATGTAAATAAAGCGAAAATTCCGGCTAAGAAGAATATATTTCACTCATTTAGAGAACAATATTTAAACACTTAAGTAAACGAATTACTGTACTTCGACGTTCTAGCTTTAAAATTCTAACGTAGTAATACAATTCACAACTTGCGACACCACGCTAAACTACCTCTCTTGAAGATAAAGAAACCGGGCCCGTTGTGACAATATAAATAAGTAAATCACTCAGTAGTAACACTAATGTTGTTTTCGAATTATAACATTTTAGAACAATGTTCAAGTTATAACTCTCAACATTGCCCATCTGTATAGAGTTTATGATCGAAGCTCTCGACGCAGCGACGCCGGCGCCGGCGTGGTCGAAGATCCTGACATCTCGTGCCCAGCAGCACCTCTTTATTATCTTTCTCCTCAGGGGAAAATCCTGGTTGCTTTTTTGCGGTTAGTCATATTCAGCCTTAATAAATTAGGCCCTTCAGACAGTTCATACTTTATAAGCTAAAATAGAGAAAGTAGACAAATAATAAAAAAATCTAAGTCAATTAGAGTCATTGAACGTGTAAAGAAAAGAAGGACACGTTACATAAAGGAACCATGAACATATCAATGCAATCCTTTCTTAACGTTGCAAGTGTTGCAACCCTACTCAATGTAACCTGATGACGGGAAGCGCACAATTAAAGAGACGGGTGCGCCCGCGCAACGTTATGAGTTCTGCTTCTGTGCTCGAGGATGTGTCCCAAGCTCATTATGCGTAAGAGGAATCAGAAGTGATATCCGTCGAAGACGCGATTGGAAATGTCATTTGAAATCGTACTTAATATTGTTTTTGAAGAAATAATAAAAGTGCTATACCTACTAAGAAAAAAACCCCGTTTATTAAAAAGGCCTACGAGTATGTCCAGCACATCTGGCAACGATAGATAAAAATATTGTTTTTGTTGTAAGGAAACTTTTCATGAAAGGTAAGTCCATAATGTATTATGAAGAAAACCTCAAATGTGATTTGGTTCGTCTCAACCGATCAGACAAAATGGTTAATACAATATTGAAAAAGATTTCCTTTCTTATATCAAAAACTCGATCATCGTTGTTGGGGTTGGCCTACAGTCCAAACAAGTACTTACATCGAAGGTGCAAATGATGTCTCACCTGATTCTTAAATTTTGGATGCTGACAATGCAAAAATATCTCTTTCTTAGTAATCAATAGAGATCCGACAATTTGCTACACAACAATATATTGTTCTCGATTGTACCAGTAGCCCGGTGGGAGCTGGGGTCGGGCTAATTAACCCCGACTGTACACGAAGGAGCTCGACAGAGCCCGATCACTCCCGATGAGGGTCCGAATATAATAGGGTTATGATCGCTATGATTATCTTGTTTTAAGGGTACAGTAATTAAAGGTGGGCAGCTATACTGGTATTATGAAGAGGGATTTTGTTAAGAAACTCAAAAAATGCTGACCAGCTTTTTTTTCTCAGAGATACACAGTAAAGTGTTTTAGAAGTTTGTGTGATTGATGACAAAAGTAATGACATCTGAAAGAATGTGAATAATTCACCTTCAGTAGTAAGAGTTTGAAGACGAGAAAGCTCAAAGTTCATGGCTTGTAGTATTAACCTAAGGGCTACACATTCACTGAGTTTAAAATCATTAATTAGTCATCCACATCAGACTCATCAGACTTGAACTTTAAATCGAATTCAAATTCCATTAACACGAACATAATTACAACCCTGCACCAATGACACTTCTAAAGTTCAAACCACAATTCGATCCACCTACTTAGACAACAGAATACACACACAACCACTTACAACATCACCACGGTCTATTTAAAATAGACACTTACTAAACCAAACGCAGAACCATTCAGAAACATCAAACAGTAATAATTGCAAAGACATACAGAACCGAAATAGCCGCGATGAATCAGGGTTCTCTGCGGCAATCAAACGCATTAGGCGGACATGGAGCTCTGAAACCTATGATGTCGCATCTGAGCGGAGCCAAATTGCTCACTCCATAACGCGGTGTTAAATGCGAGGCTGTAAATCGTAGCTCTATGTCGGATAGTTTCATTGTTAAGGGGGAGGAGTTGATCTGAAAGTCTTTCAGATACGAAATCGTGACAGGCCTATTTCAGCAAGATGAAAACTCAATTAAAATCGAATAATTCTGCAAACTAGTTGCATGATCGTTATCACTCTACAGTCTACATAGTAATTGTAAAGATGAATATTTTATTGTAATTTTCTGTTCAGATATCTACAAAAATATCATCTAAATAAATTAGCACTTCAAACAGTACGATGATAAAAAGTTTTTAGATTACATAAATCACATCATAAACCTCAAAACGACCTTCTATAAAATTACATAATTCTTAGTGACTTACTCACTGTATTTTGTTAAGTAGATGAAAATGATTTGAAACTGATAATACCCCGAGACTGAATCAACCCTAACCGTTCAACGTCTACCTACAAATTACACGCAGCAGTGCGGTGCCTTGTTATTAAACGGCTAATATGAAGCCTAGGTCGTGAATATGTATGAGTTTGGAGCAAGCTGGTAATTGTCTACATACGACGTGCCGATACAAGGACAGATGATCACACTCGGGGAATCGTTTAAGTAAAAAGCCTTGCTTTGGTTAAAATTTTAAATGTCTGTGGACGAAAGTTTTTGGAATCAATAAGTGATGCGAGTGATTTCAGCGATGATATTCAGCAATTGTGAAGGACTGATGCATGACATTTATTTTGTATTCAAGTTATATTTAATCAAAATAATGCCTCTATAAATAAGCTCAAACTGGTTCCAAAATGTCTACAAGATTCGTACAAACCTTTAGCTTCGAGTCAAGTCAAGTCTCAATAAAAATTGAAGTACAAAAAAAGAAAATAATGCAAAACCTCAACAGTCGTCTCCTTAACCGCCATTTTCGAACATCGCCGTATTATTGTCGCGTACGTCATACACCGACGTGTACACCACACTTTGATCTACTACAGAAACGACATCCACTCCTAACACCCACGCAATAAAGATCACATTCCAATGCAACACAATTTATAGACTGGGCTCTATCATTACCATTTTAGCTAAGTTTTTCTTGTTGGGTTTTAGACTTTGTGAAGTTGAACTAAGGTTGGTTTTCGTTTGGGTGAGGGTGCAGACGAGCAATACCGAGTGTGTTTGACACTCGTATAATTGGCGAGAAATGGGCCGCACTCCCTTTATAAACTGTTGCTTAAAGGTTTCAGTACATTATGGCATAACGTGTGGAACATTGGAGTGACGATTTTGGTTTTAGTTTCGTTATGCAATGCTTGTCGCATTGTGGCTGGGTTATAAGAGATATAATTGTATTTCAAGGATTCACTTTTTGTTCTTTTTCAAAAGCAAAACATTTAGTCACATTTGGTTAGTCCTCTTCTACTTATTCAGCTGTGTGCCTGTACATCAATTGAAAGGTATATCCATCCAGGTATCCTTAGGTAATCCAGAAAGGACATGATGACAATTTCTATTCAAATGGAGACTATTACCTATTTCAATATTTTGCTATCACTTTTTCAGCTACCAGGAAATGATTAGGACCTTTTTTTAAAAAAGACGCCTCCTGTTTTTTTTTTGTCATCAACAGAATAAAATAGTATTTAATTTTAAATCATTCATAGAACATCCATTCGAAAAATCGTTGCACAATCGTTCCTCTCTCAGTGAACACAGAGCCTTATGCTACCAATTTAGCTATTTTGATCAAATAACCGATTCACAAGGAATCTGATCGTCCCTGATTATGAACTTACCCTCGTTTTGGCCATTCGTTAGCACGTTTTAGTATTAATTGCTTAAATATTGCGTCTCACTCACTCTTAGCGGTTCGGTGGAAGTGAGAAAGAGATAAAGAATGAATTCGGGTATTTGGGGTGGATGATGAAAGATTTGTGATGTCGGAGGATTATTATTAATGGCGGTTGATAAATTGTAAAAATAGCAGTTTTTGGGTTTAATGAAGGGGTGTAGACGGTCAGGGTATTGAGATGCTCTTTTTGGAGCAATTTGTGTAAGAGTTAAAAGTTTTTTACTCACTTGATTTTATAATTTGGATTTTAGGGTCAGAATTTTGTGTTT
Source organism: Lithophane ornitopus (assembly GCA_948473465.1). Lineage (NCBI taxonomy): Eukaryota > Metazoa > Arthropoda > Insecta > Lepidoptera > Noctuidae > Lithophane > Lithophane ornitopus. The sequence goes on along the minus strand of OX419634.1, from coordinate 14,472,454 downwards.
ATTCCCTAAAATTACTCTTTCGAGTTTTCATAAGAAATGCTCAGGAAGTGTCTCTATCAAGTGGAGACGTATGTAACTACTTACATTAGGTAAACTGCTTTACAAATGCAAGGTAGTCAATCATAGACAGGGACACTATTGCAGCTGCCATATTCGTGGTTCATTATTCCGTCATACATAATCCAATGAACCTCAATTGCAGTCAACTAAATTGTGGTAAAATAAAGTCATTGTTACAAAAAAATCATCTAGGGATGTGACATCAACACCATTTTTAACCCCGACGGAAAAAGAGAAGTGTTGTATTTGTAAGTTTATATCAATAAAGAAATCTGCTTACTGTTAGGAATTTGACTTCAAAACTAAACTGGAATGTAAACGTACCACCCAAGTTTTAAACGACAGCATATTAACCTCTCCATTGACCGCATACCACATCAAGAAACTTCATAAACCGATCCATATAATTTGTTCACAAAACATCCACAAAAACAAACACTTTGGCGTAACTCATCGCTCCATTGAATCTCAAATCGTCTCAAGCACATTACATTATTACTGCTACATAACCAACCTAACAAAACCTCTTCCCCCCTTCATAACCCTTTAAACTCTTGAGAGTAAAGGGGAGAATGTTCGGAAGAGGAGAGATCAAGAAATAATGGTCGTTTTAACATTCAGAATATAGTCAGCCGTAAACAATTGCCCGAGAACTGACAGTTTTATTTGAAGCACTTTATGACGTCGCCCGCTGCTTATTAAAGGACCAATTTAAACCATTATAGTGTTCATAAAAGCGTACATCATCCTGTTTTGCTGTTATCTCGCTTGCACGCGGGTTAAAGGGGTATTTTTGTCTCGTTTTAAGATGCTGAGTATGGTTTACGAGATTACGAAGTGAAGAGTATTTTTGAAATTGTTAGGGATTGATGGCGGTTAACAAAGTGATTATCGATATCTGATTGAAATCTTATAGCAGTATCGAAATTTTGACGCACCAGTTTCATGAAACTCCCAAAGTTAAGCTTCTACTAATAGAAGCTTAACTTTGGGAGTTTCATCAATCTTGTTTTGTTAACAAAACAAGATTGAGAAATAATAAGAGACAAACGTGGTTGAAAGCATGTCTAATAAAAGTGATGCAATTTTTTACTACATTGCAGAGATAAAACTAATAACTGATATTGACTTATTATCTGATTCATTGATAAATTGATAATAACTGTTTTAATTAGGATTATCAGTAATTTGAATCACATTACAATTAATTTTTCGATAAAATAATGACTATAAATTACTTTGTATTGTCAAGGCAGATAGTAATCTTGAAATTATAGTGAGTTCATCGATCCTTAAGTATTATTTTTTTCAAGATTATTTATAAATCATGATAAAGACACAGCGAAATTATCTCAAACGTTAACATCTTCCAAATTAAATAAAACATCACATAAACATTCCAACAATATCAACATATCTTCGAATACAAGAATCCTCCACAAATATCTAAATAATTCAATCAATCAACAGTCGCTTACTGTAAACATCGATAAATCGTGTTTCGCACATCACTACTTGCGATCGACCACTATAACATTACCTTCAACCATCGAAACACCATTGGAAATTAAACGTTATTCACTTGTGATAAGGAGTGTTACTTATTTACTCGGATGTCAAGTTAAGGTGGTGGTTTTATAAGTGGTTGATGAATGTTCGTGGTGATTTTATTTGATTGTTTATTCGTTTGATTTGTACCTACCCTCCTCTTGGCTGTAAAGCTAGGAGCACATTCCTGCTAGCTTTAAGTGCGGACGTTCTACTGTATTGTTAAAGATTGAGATGGTACACACTGTGGTTATTTGCGTGATAGTAGGTAAAGTTGGGAATTTGTCAGTTGGGTTCAACGTAATCTTCTAACTCCATAATTATGAATCTCCCTATTGTTTATGTTAAGACTCTGGTATCCATAACGTCACTGTGGAGCTTCAGTAGACGATGATACCCATCAGTCCTTCCTTCTGTTCAGACTAACACCTGTATATAACAATGTCCAAGAATAAGAAAAACTAATAATCAGCATCTTGTAGAAAAACATTTGCATAATTTGAGCAATTTTCGTTTTCCCAAAAAATATTAATTGCACAGATCTCTGCAACATTTGGAGTTTGGAGTTTCGGACCTTCACCTACTTTTTTCTTCCGAGTCAGTTACGAAGTGTACGTGCTCGTGTTTTATATTACAATTAGGTACTTAGTTGCATATAAAAAGCAATGTAAGTTATATTATAATTGTTTCTTATCGCACGGTTCCCAGTGTTCTTGTTTTATTGTTCTGAGAACACAACCTGATACTAACTGCAAGTATAAACAAAATGGAACGAGGTTTATTAACTCAGATATAGGTATTTTATAGCATATAAAATGTTTATTCAATCATCTTAGGTACCTAAGGTATGTCATACGTTTTTGCTTTGTTTTTTTTTTGGTAGAGTTCTAAAGAGGTTCATTAGGGTCTACCTCTGTCCTGAGGTCTAATTTTAATAATTGGAAAAATTATTCGTATGGAATTACAAAAAATTAAATTATAATTAAGAAGAGAAAAAAGCGTGTTTAAAATAGGATTATAAACAGAAAACGAGCACATCAAATCAATTATTCAAACATTCACATAAAATACCAACACCCCGAGGTAACTCTAACAAACCAGAACAGAACATAAATACCTTAAATAGCTTTTAACAAAAATACATCATACCTCAACATAATTCCCTAAAACATTAGATCATAATGACAAACAGCCTGTCAACTCATTATAGTAATTATTACTTCATAAAGCTTTTATAAATAATCAAGGGTCGCTGAAGCCTTGAGCAATGAGGCCTGAGTGAGGAATTAGGCGGAAAGTGCCGGAGTTTCGGTGACAGACACTATTTTTGCACATTCTCAGAAAATGTCGCATCTATGAATAGGTCACCTTTATGAATGTGTCGGTAAAGGCCATTAAAGTTTTAAAGGTGAATGTGCAGCCATTTTGTTGTCAATGGAGACGAGCAGACGGGCGATGTTTAATAATAAAATGTCTGGAGGTTAATTGTTAGTAGGTATACATATTTTGGCTAGAAATACAATCGCTTAGGAAACAGCGTTGTTATCATCCAGATAAGACATTTTCCACGTAAAACTTTTATGAAAGATCTAGGACACTTAAATAAATCATCTTCATTGAGCAACAGACCATCTGCCAACGGCACTTTTATATCATTCATTTGAAGATATAACCTTGAAAAGATTCACATTCAGTATTTACTTTATTACCTAGCCGTCTAGATATTTATAACATAACAACATAGAGACTGGCATGTGGCAGTGTTTCTCTGTTTCATTAATTAACAATTTAAAACAGATGCTGGAACTAAACTATAGTACAACATGAAATGATTGCACACTGCACAAAATTAGGTTTACTAAAGCAACATACACACAAGAATATCAAAGCATTTTATGTGTTTTTAAGACAAACAGTCACATTGACAAACTGCACAAAACCGAACAAAAAATATGCAACAAAGCGACTCTACATAAAAACAATATTTTTACGTCAGTATTAAAAACTACAAACGGACCAACATCTTTTATCCGAGCAATAACAAATCATGGACATTAAAAGAACTAAGTCTCGTAGTAATGCCGACCGCTATAATAATAGATGGAGGATTTATACACTTAACTAAACAGAGGCTTCCCGAAATTAAATCGTTTGTTGTTTTTTTGGCGTCTCCTATGAACACAGATGATAAATAAATTAATTATGTTTGGTTAATAGTCGGCGCGGGCGCACGCGGTGTGTTCCCAGTTTGGGAAGATCTTGTTGCGTCGTAAATTATGTGTGATTTATTTAGTTTGGGCTTGATGCTACCTAGCGAGTTATAATTAAAGATTTACTGTTTTAAATGTACTTAGAAGCTACTTATTTTAAATTAGATAAGTACTTATTAAGTAAGATTTTTTGATTCAGTCCAAATGAAAGTTTTCATAGAGCATATAATAAGTTGAGAGCTTTAAGCTGAAAAAAAAAAGCTTTTACTCTTTAAACACAATCTAAGGGGAATTTAGCACGATATGTCAATCATTCACATCGAGGCCGTTCTAAACACTCGGCCCATGTACCTGTCCACAGACCCAACTGACCGTCAAATCCCAAAACAAATTATCAAATTAAGCTGCCTCTGCTATTAAAGTGCAGAGAGACCAAAAAAGTATGTACATAATATATTCAGTACAATCAACCCTTCACCCGCTGCGAACTTTCAACATCCGCATTACGAAACCAATATCGATCAAAACGGGCCAATGATACTCATTTTTAAATCGACAACAATAATTATAGACCAACACAGACACAACCGAATCACTAATAGGGCTGTCTCATTTTTGTGGCCTAATGAGGCAGCGGCGAAGCGTTTGATACGCAGGGCTGTCACGCGGCGATTAATGCTCGATCCATCAAAATTTAATAGCCGCCCGTCAGACTCCCCTGGGTCAAAAGACGCAATTTTTTAATTCCGACTTTTATTGATATTGATTTTTAAAACGTCATTTGTTTTTATTAGGTTTTTATTAATTAGATGCCGTTTGGAGTAATATGTGAGGATTTTTGGATTTTTTAATAAATTACAGCTTGTTTATGTACCTACTTTATTTTATGATGGTTATTGAGTTCACTAGGGCTGATACCTAGTGTTATACGAGCAAAAAAATTTGTAGCCCCTACCGGTGCCCATCTTGATATTTTGGTAAACATTTAAAAAACCAATAGGTAAGTTTTCTTTTTAAGGAAAATGCTAAGTACCTAAATAAAGTGAAACTGTGTTAAAGAGTCAACGTTGTGTTCTGAATAAGTTTCACTGTTTGTCAATGTTTGCTTTACAAATAAATAATTACTTTCCATAATCTGTCCTCATAACATTAATTACTGAATGAATTTGCACCATTCACTTATTTCACGTTAGGTAAGTATTATTAATTTTCGTGTACTTACACATCTTTTGGTAAGCAGATATGCGGGAAAACTCGAGTATCTACTCAACACACAATAACTCGCCAACTCAAAAACCAAACAACAACTGTATTTCGAAAGCAATAAGTCCAAATTCACATAAACATCATTTAAATTCAAGCAAATTAATTTTGTAAAACATCAGAAGCCAATTTCCCGTAACTAAGCAACCCTGGCTCATTCGACTTACGAGTCTTATTTGAATATTACTCACGTTTCATCACTAAAATAAACTTTATTGGCTTTGTATAAAGTTGATTTTAGATCGATTTAAGTACTCATAAATTCGTAATAAGAACTTTGCGTCAGCACTATTTGTAAAACGAACTTTGGTTCTAAGAAATAAGGTTGTTTTTCGATTGGTTGGTGGCAACAGGTATTTTAAATGGTATATTTGTTTGTATGGCAATGTTCCGTACGATATTATAATACTATGAAATGTTGACGAGTGTAAGAGGGTTAGCGCTTTTCAGAATGGAAATTGTATCGAATCGATGTTATTATCTGAAGGGATTGAATATTGATACGTCAGTGTTAGGTTAGTATACTTTTCAGAGTATTGTTTTGATTGTATGAGAGCTTTAGAGGATCTTCATAGTTTGCCTATGCTTATAAGAAGGTACGGTAGGTAGGTTAAGGTGAAGGAAAAACTAAAAAGTACTGTTCTACAGAAACTTCGTTGATTGAAACGTGACCTACATTAAATTATTAATTTCTTTTTTTTTCTAAATCTGCAATGGTAAGTCAACAGTCATACTACGTAAGTATTATATTTGTCTGTATATGCATACAGACAAATAATAATTATAATGACGTAGCACTAGAGTTTTAAAACGCCCAGTTTGACAAAAAAAAATTATAAGTTGCCAATTTATAGTAAAAGTTACAAGTGACCATTAGTAAATGTTAACAGATACCATTAGTAAAAATTACGATTCGTTGTTTTTATAGAAACGCATAAAGACAAACTTAGTATCATATCTGTCATTTGTATAATAAAGAGTATTCTATTCTACGTATCTCTCAGTGTTAAAGCCTACAACCTACAATCCTACTTTCCTCTCTAAACCGAGTCATCATAATCCACGGTTTATTAATCATAAACTTGGTAGCGTTGTCTCTGCGGGGTTAATGGGTGCGCAGCAATTAGTAATGTTTACCTACTGACAGTCGTAACGAGCGGGATTACCCGACGCAGCAGAGGAAGTAGCTGTGTTTTTGTTGAGATTATTTTGTGAATTAATGGGTTTTTGACGGAAGTTTATTAGTTAGTGTTGTCAGTTGAATTGAGTGATGATTTAATAACGAATACCTGAGGACTTTTTTATATGGTTGTGTTTTTTCAGGGTATCTCCGATACCTATCTTTACAAGTAAAATGGTGAAGTTTCAAACCTTCCCAAAATAATTCAAGACTAACAAAAGTTGCATCAATATTTTTATGTAACAATAATATATTACACACAACATAAACTACCCAGTCTGAACGTCTACTCCCAAGTGAATAAAACAGACAAACATACTTTTCCCTAATTTCGGCAACACATACATCACCTAATTATGAACCACTTAAAGCCTAATTTGAGCACGTTGATCTGCGCAGGAGTGCCGGGGCGGGAGACTACAAAAAAGCGCCGCTTCTAACGCATGACATATGGCGTCAATGAGTTTATACAGGCGGTTAACAAAAAATATTAAGCATGTTTATTTTTCGCACCCAACCAGCCTGGTACTTTAAATGAATTTTTATTGTGAAAAAAAAAAATGTTTTTGTCATAGTTGTGTTTATTTTGTGGCATAAACAGATGTTTAAGAAGTGCTACTAATAACATGATCTGCGATGACACCACTTATAATTCTAGACAATACCTAGCTATGTATGTAACGTCATATCGTGGGGTTTCAATAAGCTCGACGACATTTCTTAGTGCTACTAGATCAGACAAAGAAACTACAGTCTTGTGAAAACGCAATGATTCATGAAACTGATACATCAAGACAAAGTCATCGAATGTTCCATTTCTTGAATTAAACCTTTTATTCTAAAATATAAACTAAAAATTATTCAAACAACACAACAGGTACCTATAGTTGTGCTGTTTGGATAATCTTTGTTTTTACAGAGTTTAGCAGAATTCCTTAAAACCACTGTTGTTTCTTAGATGAAAAAAGTTAGCTTACGTCAAGTTTCTTACAATACCTAATGCTAAAAACCGGCATCAACATGGAGCCATATGAAGTAAAGCGCGTCTCTTCTCTATTATTAGAGCAGTTCTTGGTACAAGTTCTGTGGATGCTGACGAGAGCTTCGTAAACATATGAACTTCAAAGTCGGCCGTCAAATGTACTGGAAGCGTGCAGTAAATATTAGGTATTGAGAGAATTTGGGGTACATTTATTATGATGGAAAATCAATTAAAATTGTGGCGTTAACAGAAAAATTCGAGTTATTCCATTCTAATACCAAAAACTAATACCACTAGTATTTATTTGTTGGAACTCATATTTATTTTCTATTCCGAACCGATAGCACTCTTTAAATAATTAAATTTAATGTTCAAACGAATACCAACAACTTGAATTTGGTACAGTCAGCTCCGTCAAACCTAATCAAATTTTTGTTTTCTTATATTTTTATTTGATCGTAATAAAATACTATCCAAATACGCTTAATTCCAATATAATTACAAAGGTATAGGTAAGAGTTAAGTGAATCATCTTACTACTTTTTTTGGGATATTCCTCAAAACGCAACCAATGAAGCGCAACTAAAGTATTCCTCGAAACGCACCCACGATGAAATATATAGAGAACAGCATAACGGATTCGTAACAAATGATATCGATAGACGTTTTAAAATTCAACTCCTAATTGTTCAGTTATTCAAAGTACCAGGAAAGCAGAAATGAACTGGAACTAGGTGCTTACGCGACATCACTACTTAGCTCAATAATGGTAAAAATACAGGTTTTGAAATTGAATAATTTGTTTGAAAAGTACCAGGGTGACAGAAATGAAAAGAAAATAGGCGCCTAAACGATATCACTAAGTTGCACAACAACCAACGATTAAACACAAGGAGGAATATAAAGTATTCGTCATTATTTATTATATCGATAGAAGTCTTAAAACTGTCCTATACCTTACCTATAACTGTAATGTCCTATACCTATTATAACTATCAGGAATACAGAAATTAACTGGAAGTAGTTGCTTAAGAAAAGCGCCTGTTATTCTGGTAGGCGTCTTTCGGAAAAGCCCCTGAAGTCTATAAAGGCCTCATATTTATCAAGAATTTGTCATTTTTCATTATCACATAATATCTTGTTCGTAAAGTGTCCCAACTCATAAGTAGATTGATCGATTACATCTTCGAAAAATGAAATTACATACAAAGCATTTTTACTGACTGTACCTTATATCTTCGAACTTGTTTTGGTATTCGTTTAAACAATGGTATCCATTCGAAATAGAAAATAAATATGAGTTTAAACAAATACCAGTGGTATTCGTTTTTGGTATTAGAATGGAATTACTCAAAAAATCGATGATAAGTATTGCTGAGAAAAATATCCCTTTTGTCTTCGCAACTATTTTACTTTGTAATAAAAGTAATAAGCTAAATCAATATTTTCTTTATCCATTCTGAATCATACAAGAACTCCATTGTATCATTAATTCCATCCATTGTATCTTAGCATTAAATCCAACAGCAACATACATCTGCATTCCACTTACAAATCCCACAATGTGCAGTCCCTCTTACGCGAAGAGGATCATAAAACAAAACACTCTGTATTCTCGGAACATTCGTTCTGCGAAAAATGCAAAATGCGAAAAACCTACAAAAAAAATACAGTTCCGCTTTTAAATCCCCCTGTATACTCGAATCCCTGCGGACTGCATAGATCAATAGTACAGTCGCGCACACAATGCAAAAGGTGCTTTGTAGAGATTAAAATAGGAGTTATTTTTGCTTAGTGAGTGAGTAATTCAGTGAGTAAAACTGGATCGTCAATTAGTGTGTCTGTGTAAGAGCGAGCCACTCTTGTTATAGCAAGAGACACGTGTCGCAGTGCAATTTGTTGAGATAATATTATAATAATGATCATAGAAATGTGCTGCGAAACAATTGTGGGAATGCGTGAAAGAGATTTGGTTTGAATAGTAAAAGACGAGTGCATAAAAAAATGCAGAGTTTCATAATAAACGTGTTTACACACCTATTAAATCTAATTCATTGATTTAAAGAATTTTAAGACTTTAAGAATTTTTTCATTGTTTGAAATAGCAAAACTTGTATGGTTAACTGTCGTGGCATATTGAGGTTATTTCCAGTATCACACTAAGTTGCAGTATAGACGTTAACTCACACTTAGTTCGAACTGTAAGTAGCTTAGTTAAAGGAATTTATAGAAATTATTAACCATTTACGTAATCCTACACTGCTAGTTAACCTTATAAAGCTACCTACTTTGCCTTTCCACGGAAACTTCAATAAAAACAATAATTTTAAATGTCTTAAAGAAATCCCAGTTATCTCAGTAGCTATTCTAAGAATCCTATTTCATCTTAATCAAATGAATCAGCCAAAAAAATACACAATTTAGTGGGCAAGAGCTCCCGTGACCCGCTCCAAGAAATTGGATCCCCAATTTTTTTATCCTCTTTTTTGGTTCGTTTTTGCGTTGCCATCTCGTTAACGACGACATTAGGGGATAATAGACTTCCTATGCGACACGTGGGGATCGTCGCTACTCCGATGAAGACCCCGGAGTGAATTAATTATCTTTTTGGACCTTTTTAAGTAATAAATTGGTGTCTATTGGCATGATTTATCGTTAAGTTTATTTCTTGCGTAGATGTTTACTTTTTTTTCTGAATAGGATTTAATTTCTTGAGCACTATTTGCTGCTAAATGAAATACGGCATAACACTCAAAGTTATTAACCAACCCGCCAACCCGTCCTTCTCTGGATGAGTAGAGGCCTTTGCCCTGTAGTGGGACAATAATAGGCTGATAGTATTTTTTTTTGGTTATAAAATGTGGAAATGAAATGTAAAATATTTTTCATCTACCAACGCATCTTTCGAAAATTACTTATTTGATAGATTTATAGTAAGACTATTCAGATTGCCAATTTTAAACCCAAAATCTGGTTTAAAACTGAAACTATTCATCACAAAATTTCATCAAAGCAGACCATCCGAAATGATGTCGTCTCGAGCGGGGCCGGCCGTCACCGAGCACAGTTTTAATTACTGGCACCATATGTGACGGCTCACGTCGCGGGGGCCCTCCATCCATCTGCCCTGCCACCTTGGTGATAGTATAATTATCTAAGAACGTTTAATGTAATGGTGTGAGCGATGGGCGAAGATATACTGAGGCGTGTTCGTGGTTGGGAAAACCTATATGTGTTGATAATTTATAAGCAAATTAGGGTGAAAAGAATAATTAAGAAATTAATGATGTGTACCAAATTTATTGCGGTTATTTTTTTATTTAATCTTATAGAATAGTGTACGTTTGAACGGTTTTATCTCATAAATTATTATAAATCTATACGACCATATAACATAGATACCAAGTCAAGATACTTTTCACCCATTCTAATAAAACCCGCAAACTTAACTGTACTCGCTCCCCGCTTGTTAACTTAGCCCACACGACGAACAACGCGACAACGTGTGGGTTACATTAAAAAACGTTTAAATTCAGAGATTTCGTGGAACGCCCGACACAGGCCGCATTAAGTGATTTGTACAATAATAATTATAAATATTATGTATTACTTAACGAAACACTTTTGTTACTAGCTGTATTTTTATTTGTGCCGAATGTTCATAAATACTGTAATGTTACTTTGAATACTGTTTTGGTAAAACTGAATGAAGAAAGGGATCGTTCAACGTCATTTTGAGACAGTACATAACTCCAAATACTTAATCTATCCTAACTAATATTATAAATACGAAAGTGAGTTTGTTTGTTTGTTACGCTTTCACGCTAAAACGGCTGAACGGATTTGGATGAAATTTGGCACAGGGGTAGACCATGACCTGGAATAGGACATACGACTTTTTATCCCGATATTCCCACGGGATCGAGACTTAAGCGGGTGAAACCGCGGGGCGCAGCTAGTCTAAAATAATTTAATTATTTTATTCCATTAGGTATTTCAAATTACGAACTAGGATTCTTGGATTCTTCGACCTTAAATCCATTCAAAGGTTGTCTTTAGAACCGTCGATTATTATATTTATTCATACATTTATATCTGTAATTCATATCGCACCCTTAAAACATAAGTGGCACTATACAAAAAACGTAATTTTTTAGTTAAGTATACAGTCAAAATGCATAAGACGAAACGCGCCTAATGCAAAGACCCCGGTAGCTCTAATGCGCCAAATTTTCGCTAGATGTCACTAGTGTCACTTATGAATTTGTCACAACTTGTCCGTTCGGTAATTGATAAACCGGCACTATGCCAGATCGCGTCAAGTCGCCGGAGGGAAACCTTGTCGAGGTGAGTTCAAAAACTGGCACTTTGTGTAAAGTGCCACATATTTAATAAATTTGCTTTTGAATATTTGCAGTGAGTAAATGCATAAGTGGCAGTTTGAATATAATGCCAGTTATTTAATAACTTTAGTGTGGATTTTGTTTTTATATGAATTTAATAACGGGCATTTTCTGTAAAGCGCCATTTAATCGAACTAATTGTTTTCACATATTTGCTGTGCGTCATTGCTTAAGTGGTGGCAGTTTGAGTTTAGTGTCAGTTATTTTTTAACTTTTTATTAGGATTTTGTTTTTATACGACTTTAATAAGGCAAGGCTTTTTGTTTAAGGCATTAAACTATCATGGATCAAGAATTGCAACAGTATAACCAAAAATTGGATTTACCTGAAAGAAAGAAGAATGACGTGAAAAGCCTTCTAGATGCTGGTTTGATACCCAATTTTTACAATTCCTACTTTGACAGAGTTTTGAACTAGGCAGAAGTGGGAACGCCTTTAAAAAAATAGTTGATTAATAATTAGTAAGAAGTAGTTTTCGATAAGTTTTTATTGTGATTTATGTGCGAAAATATTTTTAAGTTACTTACTTTATTAAAGGTAAACTTTGAGCCTAACGACTAAATCGCTATGCTGGTTTTTTCGTAATTCAGTTTTTTCAAGATTTTATAGTATATACAAGATTTTGATACAAAATTTTTATAATTATTTACGGTTTTTTGTGAAAAAAATATATTTTTAAGTTACTGCAAGTAATATTTTTGCTGACTCTTATGATGATGCCTTTAATACGCTGATTTGTACGTAACTTTTACAATTCCTACTTTGAAAGACTTTTGACCTTAGCAGTGAAGTTGGAATACCTGTAATAATTGTATTGATTAGTAAGTAGTAAGAACAAGATTTTAATATAATGTTATTTAGGATAAAATTACGAATTTTATGCAAACACAAATTCTAAGTTTTTGTTATTTTGATAATACTTTTATCTAGATTTAAACAGATTTGTTAATTATGAATATGTGTGTTGTTTTGACCGAAAACTGTGAGCGTATGCCAAATAAATATAATTCTTTACTTTATTTTAGTAATTATATTGTTTTATTTCTCTCTTTTTTATCATTACAATGTAGGTAAAATAACAATTTAGAGGTCATTAAGCAAAAAGTTTTGAATAACTACGAAACTATAACCGACACAATGTAAAACTTTTTTTTTAAATTCTTCTCCATTGATAAATAATGAATAATTTTATTGTATGCCACTGGATACTGAAACAGCTTTAGTTAAACTGTTATTTTAAGCTGATCACAAAGCTTTATTTATATTTTTTTAGGTCCATATCACCCATACAATACTTAAAAAATCTTAAAATGGCCATACTGTAAAATTAACATTTTCGTATAGTGTCATTTATGTTTTAAGGGTGCGATATGGTGAGAATAATAAATAGTATGTATTCTATTCTATTTGAACTGAAACACAATAATTATATCGTGTCGAAGGTACCGAAACCCAAAGAAGGATAAAATTTGTTTAAGACTATAAATATTAACAAGAACTGACCTGTGTTTCAGTAACATTCAGCAACTTGGCCATATCAGCCCGTTCCCCTGAAGAAAGGTACTTCTTCACCTCGAACAACTTCTCAAGCTCGAAGATCTGTCTACCCGTGAAGGTGGTCCTGGCCTTCTTCCGTCTCCCGACTCCTGATTCCTCTCCCTCCTCGCTGGTGAGGGAACCTTCTCCCCCTAGAGGGGAGCGGACGTCTTCTGTTGACTTCTTTCGTTTTATCAGCTTGGATGGATCTGGAAATAGAGATGATTGCGGATTGAGTGGACTGAAAGAGGTCTGACATAGGTATTCAATAAGAACTAAATTAAGTTGGGAACAGAATTATAAATGTGGAAAAATACAGGAGAGAGTTTTCCCCAGCGCATGGGCAACAGAAGGGAAAAAACATAAAAATACATTGTTTCAAGGAAAATTGTAAATTGATTTTATCAGTTACTTTTTAAAATGTTTCGTATACGATTATAAATATAAAAACCCTTGAAGTCGTGTTCCTGCATTAATTGAGTACCCCTCACGAATACAAACTCCAAAAAAATGGGGTGAGTGGGTTGATTGACCAATTAGGGTAATAGATCCTTCCATAGAAGCAGTCGCGCTAAAAACAGTAGCCATTTTTAAAAGACAAAAAATGTCACCTGTAGAACGACACAAAAAAAACTTCCACCTTTATTTTCACTTTCCCCCTAATATAATCACGTTACTTCAACGATCGCCGCCGCCTGCGCCCGCGCATTGCTCGACCTTAACGCAACCAATAAAAGAGCCCATTACGGCTTCAATTAGATACCTACTGTAAATCACAGGGGACAGCCATTAATTGCTCCGTGTAAATCTGCCAGACGCTAACATTAGCTTTTAGGTATACCGATTTATATTGCTATTGCTGAGAGGTGAGCGGCCAAAGGGTTTTGATGTGTAGGTAATGAGATTTTGTTTTTGATGTGTAGCATCTTTCCTCCCGCTTTACTGCAATCTGTGGGAGTGATTTCGTGAAAAGGGACGGAAGTGTGTAACAGGAAGCCGGGGAAGCGCGCGCTATTTGATGCGACCGATAAGCGCGCACGGTGCTAGAGTTGGTCGTCAGATGGCACCAACCCACACAGGTGGCTGTCAGCCAAATTAAATAAAGTTCATAATTTAAAAGGGGTCCCCATACAAGAAACTTTTTTTGCATTTGACTGGTTTTTTTAGGATATTAATGATGAGGTTAGTTAAGATTTGTTGTAAAACGAAATGGCATCTCTAGTTGGTATAAAAAAAAATTGTCTTCAATTAATATTTACTTTACAACCTAACAAGTGCTACCCACATACTTAAACACACATTAGATACTGAAAATAACTTACAAATTGCGTGTTAAAATAGTCACAAAGTATCGTTTATTACTGTCCCGGACATCGCCGAGTATCGAGTGAAATATCGAATGTTTACAATGTTGGTACCGTTAATTCAGCAATTTATATCGAGACGTCGCTTATTCTGGGTACCGACACAGAATAAACTGGTATAGAAGGTCAACTTCGCACGAGTGAAAACACATGCACAAATAGTCACGCTTCACATACCTACAGCAAGCGAATGCAACGCCTTGCATTCGTTTGACATAATATAAGTCGTCTGTCGAACCCAGACAGGCACTTATTAAGTGTAATATTTCGTCACCACTGCTCTCATAACGGTGAAGGAAAATATGGTGAGGTAACTGGCATGCCCTAGAACTAAAAAGACATGTAACATCCACCCACTCGCATCGAGCCCGCATGGTGGATAATCGCCCTCCCCTCACACAGAAAGGAGGCCTGTGTCCCAGCAGGCTGATTATGTAACGCGTCTGTTTTCGATCGTTGCATGGAGCTGACTTTCTGTATCTATATTCTATTCCGTGGTATTGGTACAAGTCAGGGAGGAGGGATAAAGTATCAATGTTCTTTGTTTTGAAATGTCATATTTTAGAACATTATGTGGGCGTTGAAGTTCTCGTGCAGCAAATAATATTTGTGTGTGACTCATGTTGTGGTTTTGGCAAGTTTTCGCAGATATGAAATTGAATGACAATTTGCTTAATAGATATAGATAGAGATTTTCATCGTCTAAATTAAAACAGCGTGAGGAAAGCTAGTCGTTTAGCTAATATAAGTCTGAAATCGCAAACCCGTCTTGAGCAAGCGTGGTTATCAATGCTCATGACCTCTTTGTATGAGAAGAGGCATTTCCCCTGCAGTGTGACAACAATAGGCTGGTATTATTATTATTAAGTACAATCAGAATCAGAATTAATTTAGTTCTCTATTTTTATACTAGCATATCACTTAAATAAATCGCATTTTACAAAAAGGTACGTGTTTCATTTTGTCCGCAGAGCTTTTGAAACCCATCCTGGTTGTTTCCTCGTATTATTAAGTAGGTAATTGAAGTTTGTTATTGATTTGTTTAATTTTGAATAATTTCTACCTCTTGTAGTATAACGTGGTAACAACGGCCGCGACTTACGAGTTGTATGTCGTATGTTCGAACCCAGACAGGCGCTTTACTTTGTGTTAATTATTTCATCGCCACTGCTCTCAAAACGGTGAAGGAAAACATCGTGAGGAAACCGACATGTCCTAGAGCCAAAAAAATTCGAAGACATGTGACATCTACCAACCCGCACTGGGCCCGCGTGGTGGATTACGGCCCACTCCCTCTAACTGAGAGAAGGCTTGTGTCCCAGCAGTGGGAACATTATGCACTCATTATGAATGGAATTTATTTAATACAAATCAAATATAACTTTGAACAAAAACACATTTTACAAATGTGTGATTTTACAATTCTTGGAATACAATTATCGTCGTTACAGATAATTAAGTATACATATAATTAATACATATAAAATATTGTAAAACATTTGGAGTATCTTGCCCATTCTTCTCTGTACGAAACTTGAAAGGGGCAATTAGAGTCAATTCTATTGTCTTGTAAATTATGACATTCAAAACTACCTCAAATGATTTGCCTTGACTTTGATTTTGACTCTGTATCGGCAAATACGGGAGTGACTATTCTAATAATCTATCATTAACATTATTATCTTCAAAAATAACTTTACAAAATATTCAGCATGTAATAATTTAGCGCTGAACATTCTGATACAGAATTGAAACTGAAATCTGAAACATATTTCAGTCGCGTTAGCACCGCTCTATATTATCGTGGCTGAAATATTATGAGCTATAAATTCAGCGTTTAAATGCATATTAAATGGTGATCTTTGGAGTTTAACTGATTTGGGGAAGATGATTTTGTTGTCTTTGCTTTAAATGATTTCTCTCTGATGTCGTGGTATAAGGTTGCTTCTTTTTCTCAGAACACCCTATAGCAGATGATTTGCTTTGGTACAATATATAGTCAACGTCCCAATTTATTTGGGGCCGGCGCTGCACGTCTTTCTCTTCCATACATTCTCTATTAGCCGTCAGCTTGAAATTCACTGCCTTCTAGCCATAATAATTACCTTTTAAACATTTCATTTTTTATTTTCTTTGGTTTGTCTCTTTTCCTATAGCATTCAATATTCACATTATTCACACTTAAAAGTTTTCTTGTAACTTGTTTTGCGTCGGTAGGTACTTTCGTATTTATTTGATGCAGCAGCATTTCCAAAGCTTTCGTTACCTTTAACTTCGAACATAACATTGACCACTATTCAAAAATCAATAGTTAGTTACAAAACAATTTCATTGCTCTTTCATTCCTATTACAAAACTATGATTAATTTCTTAGACAAACTCACTTCTTTATTCTCATCGCATTAAAATATAAAACAATTATTTACATCAAAGACGATGATTGATGCTTACATTGATAATCTTCTAACGATTAACACACAAGTGAAGTCGGGAGCAAAAACTTACGTAACAAGTAATGTTATAAACATTAATATGATTGATGTCGCGGTTCGTGTTGGGAATAGGCCACCCGCTTTATGTAATGAGTGACTACATCTAGTAAGAGGCGATGGGTGGATGAAAGATAGGTAACTGTACTAACCTAACCCACAAACGTCTACGAAAACTTGATACACCAAAGCCACCATCGCTTGCTGATTCGGAAAAATGTCGAATGCTTTTGGTTGATAAAGAAGTGAAATGGTTTATTCTGTAAAAAGGATTTTGTAATCAATTTTAACGTCATAAAAACATAAGCTAGATGGAGGCGACATTTCCTATCTAACTAGCAAGAATGTGCGTCATAGCTAAAATTGGGAAACCTGGGAACTTTCTTATGAAAAAAAAAACCTGCATATAAACAAAAACCTAAAAGTCAAATTAAATGGTCCTAATAGCAAAACGAGACTTTAGCAAAATGTCCTATTAGCAAATCATACATTTGCTAATAGGACATTTTGCTAAAGTGTCGTTTTGATTATACACATAAAATATATACCTAATATCGGTGTGAGTAACATCAGCGTAATGGTTTTTTTATCACACAAGGTCTTTTACCGGACTTAGGTACTATAATTACAAACAGGTAATCTGATTAATGACTTTATAAATAGCAAATGCAACAATGTGCCACCTACGTAATGACATTACGTGAGAAAGCTCGTCAGAGCGACGTATGCGCACCTCTTACTAAGATAAGGTTGTGACTATAGTACCTAGTGTTTAATTAGCGATTTGTATTTTTTTCTTTATTACAATGATTGCTGGGACCGGGTATATCTATCTATCGCCTATGCGATAATAGAGGAAGCAATTATTTCTGACCAAGCGGATTGGTTATAGAAAATTTCGAAATAAGGAAAGCTAATGATAAATGATTTATTTCTGTAAGTGGGTTTGTACAAACACTTTTACACGTCAATCACATCATTTTTTAAACTAGATGAGGTCGGCGTTTCCTATCTGATTACTCTGAGAAGAAAGACCAAAACAAACTCAGACTCAGAGGTCTCTTTTGAAGTCCTGACATAATTTTGGTCAGATCATGTGAAGACCATGTAGATCGGTGTCTGAAAAGGTCTTTTGAGGAAAGAACTACACAGATTCAGTGTACTTGTCCAGTCAGTGCACGCATTTGTCAGTATTCGTGCAGCTCAACTCAGAATTTAAGGAGCTGATGTAGAACCTACAATTTATGGAACTGGTACCCATCGTATAGCCAAGATAACTGGGCTAAAATAGCTTGGGCATATAATCTTCAACCACTATTAGTATCTCCGCTCTGCTCGTCACCCAGCCCGCCTAACAATAAGACCGCTGACACACCACTGAGTCACAAGCACCTCATATCGGTTACAAGACTACCTGGAACTGCATTATGTTAGCCTCGTACATGTGTGACAGTGCTAACTGCTAATTGTTTTATGTGGCCCGAGATGACAATTGTTTTGCGAATTTGTTCTTGCGACGTGATCGGTTTACGAAGACTTTCTTTATTTATTAAAGCCTAGTTAATTGATTCAGGCGTGACTTTATTGAAATCCGTTATAAATATACATAGATATATTTATTAACCATACCGCTTACCTATTCCTCAAGAGTCATAAAAAAAACCCTGTAAGAAATCGACACCTACGCAGAGACTGCGCTGCTGGTCTCTGCGTCCAGCGCTCGGTGTGGCAACACGTCGTGTTCGGGTTCGCGACTGTTCTATCGTTATCCTGAGGATTTAGATTTAGACCGCAAGCGGTACGAACCCACACGAATTTGTATTTGAATACAACATTGTTTCTTTTCAATCCTGTAAATTGTGTTATTTTTAATAACGATCCGATTGTGGCCGATGCTAAGACAAAAAGTGCCTTTTTTTCAAGCTTTTCTATCCGTGCAAGCCTTATCCTTAGTCCTTTTCCTGACTAGGCAGGAACGTCCTCAAGGGATTCTATTACCAATAAAGTAAGTTTAATAGGAGGCTTTAGTTTAAAAGGTTAACTGGCATTAAGAAGCGGCTTCAGGATCATCGTCCATGGATACAACTCAGACCCACTGCTGTAATGGGTTCCCTGAATGATGTCATTCACATCAAGCTTATAATCTGCAGATGTGATTGACACGTATTAACACAAATGTTAATCGGACAAGTCTGAATGAAGTGATCCGACATCTGACTCACGCGTCCGTTACTTATTACTATACTGCAGGCGGCCATCATTACTCATCCAGTATTGCATTCGGATATAATATACCATGATATAATAATATACAGTGACAGTACAGAAATTGTCGGAAGGATTGCAATTTTAAAAGTGCACAGCGCTAACGCAGTTCCTATAGCCGAATTTTTATCCAGTTTTTTTAAACCGAAACCCAATTTAAACGTGTCCACTTTCCAGTAGAGGAATTCTACTAATTACTAAGCAATAAATTGTTACTTCTTCCTTTGGTGTCTCTTCAATGAATGCAGGCTGGTCGTCCACTCCGAATATTTCTCCTTATACAAAGTGTTGTTGTTAAAGCGGTGTTGTCCGAAGAAAAGTCTAGGTTGAGAAACATTCGCAAATAGACCGGAGTCACGAGTGCCGCTGCGCTGTTTCACCTCGCAAAGGACAGAGAAATAAATACTTCCTTACAAGAGTAACTAAAACTTCAATAGGGCTAGATTCATTTCAACCAAGATAAAATTCCAGTAGCGTATAATCATCAGATGATGTTTAAGTCGCATTTCGTTGAGTCCTTTAGGATATTACCTATTGTATTATCTGATTCGTAAGGGAGCTAGTTGGTAAGCATCAGTCACAGCTCCGGAAAACCTCAAAATCCCGTCAAACAAAGTCACAACAACCGAAAACCACGTGAAAAAAGACATCTTGCGGAACTCTCAATAAAACTGTTTCAAAATCAAATAAAGCACCGCTGTCGTAAACATGGCGAAAGAACCGCGTCATAAAACATGTCTGTTTGTCTGACAGTCAGACGGGGAAGCGTAAATCTGTGTTATTGAGGCGCAGGATGCGAGACACCTGGGAATTAATGGATGGTTTTGTGAAATTAGGTGAATTGTGATTGACTTTTTTAATGCCGATGAGAAGACGAGAGTATTTGAAGGATTGAGGGAGAATAAACGATGATTAAAGAGAAAACCATAGGATACTAGTAGCTTGGTGAGGATCTCATCTGAAGTTACCAAAGTTCTTTACACATTGCTGGTTCGCTGCCTCTTTTGTCCTTGGCGATCGAAAGTAGCTTGAAATATGGATAAAATGGTAACATAAACAACAAACGGCAGTCGCTTAAAAAAATATGACATTCAGTTGCACTTACGTAGTTATTTTATCAATACAGCTTATTTCAATAGTTTTTAAACCGGCTAGATATCGTACCACCAATAAGTAGCGACTATACCTATCCTGCATAAGTACTTCAGAAACAAAGCTACACGAGAACGGAAACTGAGTCTAAATTCGCTGAACTCATGGTCTAAGCTAAACGTGGCTAGAAACGCACCAGCTGCTTGACTTCAATAGCTCAACAGTAGGAGGCAGTAAATCACTCACAGGTTTACGTGATGCCTGCACTGATTTACTACGGAGTGTTTACTTTGGAATAAATTAACTTTTCCCTTTATTTTCATTGATGTTAATATGGAGTTTTTCGACAGGAGTGTTTCGACATTTCCTGTTGGTTGGTAATTTCAGGGAAATGGTGCTTACTTGCGAACATTTTCACTGAAAAAAAAACAACTGTTTGAAACTGGACCAAAACAAGTGTTTGAAAAACTGTAAGAATTCGAGTCACAGGAAACCAGCCATATTACCATCCCCAAACCACCACTTAACCTATCCTAGTGGGACTGGCCGATAATAGGCCACTTATAAGCCGGTAATAGGCCATAAATTAACAGCGACTGTAAACTGGAAGTGATCTTTTGAAGTTTGAAGTTAATTTATTGTACAAAGAGTTGTGGTTCTTTATGTCACCCATGGGGAGATTGTTGTTTTTATTGTGATTATGGAGCTGGCAGCGGCTGGAAGTGATTTCGGGAGCTGATGGTGAAATGATTCCTTTGTTTTGTACTTATGTGATAGATTGACAACTTATGCGCGGGACATGGGCTGATTGAATGCGATTATCTTTGCCGACAGTTAGAACATTGTGGGCGTATGTATTGATGACTGCAGATTCAAAGGTTTCGGATGAATAGGTACATTAGTTTAAGTGTTTTCCAGTTTGGAGCTGAGTAACAGGCACACTTAAGCTTCATAATGGAGCATAGTTATAGATCTCTATCACAAGAAGCTCTATCATTTTCATTTTTGTTACCACTTTTGTTGAATTTGAGTTAACTATACACAAACGATACTAGATTAAGTATTTTCAAGGTTCTAAAATAGTCTTTCTAATTTCTGTTTATCTTATTACAATTGATAAAAAAATCTGCAAAGAAAATCCAACATTAATGAATTAATAACAAGTGTTAAATTACATTACAGCATCTCTGGCTTCCCACTACATCAAGCCAATCACTTCCAGCGAATGTTCGCAATACTATCATAATAATATCAAACACCAATCGCTTCCATTAAGCCCACATAATCGATTAGGCGCCGCACTTGCGAAACAACCGCTACCTAATTTATCGATTCAATTTAACGATCATTTTATATCGATTAACCGTTATTGGATAACGATATTTATTAACATCATTACGGCTCATCACTTTGATGGTGACACAACAATGTAAACTCAGCCTTATATTTCAAGTTACTAAGTTAAATTTTGTTTGGCGTCTGATGTTACATAGATCATAATACTAATATAGGTTTCCAGACTAGATAGTGCAGTGATCTTTGCAAACATTATTGTCGATTATTAATGCCGGTTATTTGTGTCGGGACGACTTCGTTGAGCGTTTTATTAACTGATGGTTATGTGATGAAATGTTTAACGTATCATTATAATAGGCTGTGTGATAGGTTAGTGGCCTATTGCGAAAATAGGGCTCTATTTATGTTGACTAGTGAGCAGAATGGTGAATGGTAGACATACTTTCTTGTCCATTCATCGTTTAATTGTATCAGACGGTATAATAATTAGGTAGCCATTTAGTAATCTAAATGACATAATGTTAATACATTATGTCATTGTAGGACATTGACGTGTTCTTTATATCGTTTCATATTGCTTATTATGCATCTGTACACAATTATCGATGTAAAAGGATAACTTGCAGCTTGATTGAAGCTTTATAACTAAAGGTATTCGAAAAATTAAAAAACATTCTTAAAATGATAAAAAAATGTAAAGTCAGGGAAATTAATTGTTAAGCAAATTGACCACCAAGTTAAATTGTGCATATATTCAATTCACGACGTACTGTCATTCCTTGACAGTTGTATGAAATAGCAAATTGAGATATCAATTTGCTTTCCCTGACTGTAGTTATTATTGCAGAAAATCTTTTTCAAATAGGTAACTTATTACACACTTTCACTTACAATCTTTCACTCTCAGCCTAAATCCTAAAACAATGAAGTTAGAAACTCATCGAAGGTTCGGAATCGCCTCGCGCCGCAACCATGTTACTTACTTGCAACTTAACTTGCTTCAAGTCTCGTCTAAGTCACAGACAAGCCTAAGCACTAGCTATTAGTTCTAAAATTGATGGAATCTTCTAAAGTTTAGAGATTTTAGTCAACATTGCAACAGAACACTATTCCTTACTCATTTTAGGATGACTTCCCTATATGCTACGTAGGTAACGGCTTTGACATAAAAAAATAGAATGTGAGTTATTCGATGATCGATTATTTCAACTAATTAGTACATAATTAGGTACTAATTAATCATGATATATTAGTACATAAGTAATGTTGTACCTACTAAATAGTCATGATATATTAGTACATAATTATGTAGGTACTAATTAGTCATGATATATTATCAGTACATAATTATGTACCTACTAAATAGTCTTGATTTATTAATAAATAATGTGGGTACATCATTATGTACTAAATAGTCATGAAGAACTTAACTGTGATAACTTAATAAAAAGAGCAACAGGTGGTATTCTGATGAATCAGCGAAATCATAATTAAATTATTTAACAAAGATTGGAGAAATACCTAAAATATTCTAACATTGCAAGATTCCAATAAATCTTTTACCGTACTTAATTATTGAAGTAGCAAACTGCAATCCAGTTGCATATATTAGCGATATGATTTAAAGTTTATCGGCGTCTGAGAGTATGTAAAAAGTGATGTTCCTAATGCAAAAGAAAATGTTCCCTCGCTTTCCACCATTGTTGTCTAAGTATTATTACATCAATGTCAGAGGCACAGACTATAAAATATTCGGCCTACATTTTATAACAATTATTGATTGGCTTCGATTTATACACGTACGTATTGCGATCTAATTAACAATAAATACATACTGACTTTAATTACTGACTACAAAACTGATGTAATAATAATCTCATTATTTTGAAATAGTATTTATTGATGAGTTTCTTCAATTATCAGTGGAAAGGCGTTTGTCCAGCAGAAGACTGTCGATGATGATTTATATCTCAATCAATCTACCTGCCTTTTCCCAACTATGTTGGGGTTGGCTTCCAGTCTAACTGGATGCAGCTGAATACCAGTGTTTACATGGAGCAACTGCCTATCTGACCTCCACAACCCAGTTTGGGTAACACGTATTTTATTTGTTTTATTTATTTATTTAACAATTGCTTGCACTTACAGTAAATACCAAAGCGTGCAGCAAGCCAAAAACTTACATTTATCAATGGCAGACAGTCTATTCTGTAAAAATCTCACCCTGAACACTCAGGTGAAGTGAGCTGTCATTCCACCATTAACACTATTGATAGCTCACTTCACCTAAGTTTTCACATTGAGCTTAATACAGAATGAGATCGACAGACGTTCAACCCGCGACCTTCCACTTAAAAACCGGATCAACCAACAACCAGGTCCACGTAACAAACTGCACAAATATCTTACTTCCTACAAATATACATCAGGCCCTCAACACAGAGACAGACGAATTAAACTAATAACGCCATGATACGGGGTACAGCTGCGAGCTCAGCCATGATTTATGTCCCTGCCGACGCCGCACACGTACCAGCGTGAAGATTAAAGAGACCTACCCCCATGGGACACGGGAGGTATTAAATTTAATTTAGAACACTGTCCGTGGGTATTTTTGTACGCAGTTTTGGGTAATTTCTGAGGTAATCATTATGAAAAACACGGGTAATTTGTAAAGAAAATTATACTGAGTTTAACCTATATACTTGATGTCTGTAAATGAATGTGAAATGAGTTTTATCTGTCTGTAAATACCTTTCAGCGTAGTAACTATAAGGTTATCTGTGCTTTCAGATAAATGAAATCTTCTTGGCTCTAGTTTTGAAATAACAACGTTAATGACTTTCAGTTTCCATTAGGAATTTAATTAAAATTCTACTCAATTAAACTTCTATAATAATTAATATTGCATTTCAGAACTCAAAATAAGATTTGCAGAAATAATCAAATCAACTACTTACCGGAAACTTTAATTTTTGTATTATATTGTATTTAATACTTGTGTTTTATAAGGATTTCTATATCTTAATTATCATTTTTAATGTAACTACCAACTCACGCTTAACCAATCTTATAATAACACAAACAACATCAATAAGTCCTTCGTAAACGACCAAATCAAGTGGTAATGGCCTATCATCGGCTTTGTTCTATTTGCAGGGAGACGCGGCGCAAAACGATGCGCCTGCGCTTATTTTGACATGCCTTCATTATCGATGTGGCATGTTAGGCACGGTTGTACGGGACGCGATACTGGAGATTTTGAGAAATATATTTTTGGGAGAGAGGAAGATATTTGATGGAATTTATGTATGAGTGGCTGGAAAGAAATCTCATAGAGCACCATCGTCATAGGAGGACGATGGTGCTCTATGGATTACGGTTTTGTTCCCTAATCCCAATTTATTTGTGGTCTGGACAACATGGCTTCTTCTTCCATAGCTACATCTCCAGTAGCCTTAATATCAGTAGACTGACTACTGCTACAGACCATCACCCCCTTTCCTAGCCCTGATTCCAGCTTACAACAAGCGCATTACATAATCTAAAATCCTAATTAATGTTATAAATACGAAAGTGAGGTTGTTTGCTTGTTATTCTTTCACGCTAAAACGTCTGAACGGATTTGGAAGTTTCGCACCTGAGTAGACCATGTGCAACGCGACGCGACTTTTAACAAAACAATTTCTGAGAAAACTTCACGCGACAAGTTGCACCAGTATGTAAGAGCCTTCACCCGGAGAAGGACATAGGGTACTTTTCATTAATTCGCATAGCATTCATACCGCAGTGTGTCCAACCTTTATTACAGTGCAGCATCGAACTACGCTAGTCTAAACAACGGGGCGGCGAGTGCTACAAATTGAACTATCGCAACTCGCGCCAGTAACTGGCACGTCAGGGTTGCCACTCGCGAGTTAATATGATGTATTTATGACACACTTAGGATGGAGTCGGGAGACAAAAGAAGGTTGTAAGTGCTACATTTGAAATTAGAATGCTTGGATCAGGACTAGGAATGCTATGCAATATGGGTTATTACTGGGCTTGGAAAGATGTACTGGAATTCGGAAGAGTAACTGTTTTTCAAGGATGCCCCGTTCGAAAATTGAGTCCTTTGGGAGCGAAATCAACAAAATGTTTTTCAGTACGTAGAGACTGGTATAAAAGAGATGATACTTATGTATGGTATTTTAATTTTCAGTAAATAAGTAATGATTTCATGAATTCATTATCTTTTTCAGCCAGACCCCATTGCTTATTGTAGTTTGAATGTGTCCAGTTACACAAAAGTTTGAAGAAACTTAATGAATAAATAATTATATTGCATCAGTCGGTAGAATCTGCAGTTCTAATCTTATCCATTCACATCCCGTGGCTTAACGACGTCATATTAGAAATTACGGAGCGGTACTAAAAATAAGAAAATGAAACCTGCAGCTCATATCCACTAATCTGACCACTGACAAATGACAGCCCTAAACCACAAATTAACATAGATAAATCGTAGTACCAACAAACTGACGATTGACGCAATAAAACCCCGTTAGTATTGCCATCATTAATCCATATAAATTTACTTGCTAAAAATAAATTGGCAACCCTAAGAGGCACAGCTGCAACGGCCAATAGCTTATTGCTTGGACGTTCTACGTTTGAATTACATCTTGCAAACTTATTTGCACACTCGGATAAATAACATATCCTCCTTCTACTGGAATAATAGGGTTCAAATTCGTTTGTGATTTATTTTTGGGGCTGTAAATAGAGTTGTTAAAGTATTCGTCTCGATTAGAACGATAGAAATGCAACGGCAATTCGATATTAGTTATACGAAGCGAGTGCGAGTGCTCGCAGGAATGCTAAGAATATATCGGGATGCCGATTGACAAATTGTGATCGTTTGGGATGTACTGAGTGTTGTACTTGAGCTTATTGGACATATTTATGTCGCCAGTAGGTTGGAGAATAAAGAGCATCTAGCGTAGTTTTATCAATGTGTGAACAATTTCAAGTGCAAAGGGCGCTCAAGCAGTGGTTTAAAAGAAAGCTTTTACATCATTTTCTCATGGGATGCAAAGTTTCTTTAAAGCCAAGCTTCATATGTAACGAATAGCGCACTGAAGGCATACGTGGAACTGTTAAAACAATCATCATTGTCATTAATTATCTCATTGTCTGTAACAGCGCAAATGATAAAGATAAGATCTATTACAACTACAGACACCACACACCAAGTGTCAATAAAGTAACAACACAATACAGCGCCACCCACTACAATATTAAACGAACTTTTAACGCATCAATTGAGGTCCACCATAACCCTTTACATAAAAGTTAAGTGCATCAGTTTGCGAGCATGAACTAAAAAAACAAACATACAGCTCTGAGTGATAAAAACACTATACGATGACTAACGGATAAGAGCGAGCGCACAATTCGCGCTGTCGTATGAAGCTACTATGCAATACAATATACTGTATCTGACTGAAGATATGTTTTGATGTAAAAATACTGAGACACATTTTCTGAATATACCCAGTACTTATCTCCAAAAAAGTTAAGTTATGTTTTGTCAAAATATTCCATTTTCAAATTACTACAGTGTTTTGTTAAAACACAACTCATGTTTTAGTCACCCGTTTTCAATGAATACAGTGTTTTGCCAATCCCCAGAGAACGTGAGTTCGATAGAGCTAAAGATCTATTTCTACAGTTGATTTCATGCAGCCATGTCCAGTCAATTATTAATCAAAATTAACCTATTTTAGTATTTTTCTCTCTACGGCTCTTTACATACTTATCCTATTATAACCTTAACTACAATTCAAGAAAATCCGACACCTTTTAACGATTTTATGGTCAATTTCCCAAAAGAACAGAAATTCGCCATTTCTGGTGGTACTTGTTGACAAGCGTACACTGGCCTCATATACCTATTAACTCTGTAATTTGAAAACATTGTTAAAGCCAATTATTTTGAAAAGAGTAACCGTGGAGTTTCTTGCCGGCTCTGCTCCATAGGACACGCTCGCAGCTTCTGACGTTTTATGTAGGTTTATGTGAAATAAAATATTTTTAATTTGAATTTACTGATATACCTATGCTTGTTGTTAGATACAGTATATTGTCACTGCACGGCCTGCGCGACTCTCCGACTTGCGTCACAAACTGCGCACAGAACAATATTACTCCGGTTTTGTAATTCGTAGAAATAGTTTAAATTGCAATAGATTGGTAAATGGTCCGTTTGACACGTATTGCAATTATAATAATTAATATTTATTGCTGTTTAAGACATTACTTGAGAGGCGATAAAATATTGTTACATAAGTGGGCTGGGTTGTGAAAAATAAAATGATACTTATTAAAATTGTAATACTTAAGTAAACATTTACAACTTTAAGCAACATTACATATAATCTTGTTTCGTATCGCTCTATAACACACTTTTTGGAAGAGCTAAGCTTTCCAACGTAAAAATGGAAATGTACACACACACACAACCCTTCTCTTCAACACCAAAACACGGATTACATTAAATAAACATACAACCGTTCGTCCATAATAAATACTCACATTCGCGGAACCCATCAACAAATTTAATTGCACACATTCATGCATGCGCCCGCGACACATTCCGCTAATACAAACATACTTCAAATATTTGTCAATCCAACTAAGTTCCATATTTTGAATCACTTTATTGCTGATTTTCTGGCAAACCAAACATCATCTAACAAAATCCACAGCTGGACACAGCGCTGTTTCTTAGGTTTTTACAGCAGTCCATAACTACAATAACTAGGAGGAACATAAAGAATAAACTTTTCATTAAATAAAATTTAACCGCACAATCACCCAACAAAAAAATCAGCAATGTGCGCTAACCCTTACAAAAACAATGCGCCCATCTGTGTCCATTGGCGTGTACTAAAAATTATTACCCTACCCAAAACGAGAGCACATTCTAAAGAGCAACCCTGACTAATTGACTGTGATTTACAACTCGGACGGGTTATATAACCTCGTGAACTTCGGGGAATCTTATGTGTTTATTTGGCAGCGTGTGTGGTATCCTAATGGATCGCTTTAGTGACCAGTTACATAGAAGTTTTGGTGTTACTAAGTTCAAAGAGAATGAGTATGGTAATTGGTTGGAAGTTATTGGGTCACGATGGGTTATAATTGACTTAACAGTTGAACAATGATTGACTGGGCTAAGTAAGCGGTGAGCAGTCGATTAAGAAAGTGAATTAAGTAGCTTGCGCAGCGTGAGATCAGATGGTAGTTTCACTGAAATATTAATTAAGAAATAAATCGGAAATTCTTGAAGTTAAACTATGCCATCAACAAAAAATTATAAGCATAATTCATGCTAATAGGGACACTAAACCAAATTAACGACATAAAAATAAGGTTGTCAGAGGGACACATCACAATGAGTCAACAGTTTTATTAGTTTCAATTCAATTAGGCCGTGAATTTAAATGCCGTCGGTGCCACCCCTAAAGTCCCTAATTCAAACATTACGGCGGCGGTGTATTCAAATTGCGTTTTCATTGCATTTAATTGGAGGGGCTGAAAGCAACGTAACACAGTAAAAAATAAAGTAACGTTTATAAAGTTGACTCCGAAACATATTCATAACATGGAAACAATAAAGGGATTTTGCTACCGATATTTCGAACCGAAACCATTCCGGGAATATTAAATCGAGCACTGGAACTCAATATAGAAAGACCAAATACGAGTGGAGACCCAATTCAACGAAATCGAACCGATTTTATTGCGTTGTAGGTACTACGAAATTAGAACCTTATATAGAAAGTAACTCACCTTTCCCGATTCTCTCATCTTCCGCCCACCCCGGTGAATCCTTAGACTTTGGCACAGACAGGTTCAGAGGCTGCTCCTCACATTTATAATAAAGCACTTTATCAAACTCACTGTCACTAGTTCTTACACTTTTCTGCAGCAACTGTTCTTGCAATTTATTCTTATGAATACTTATTAAGTTTCTATCACTTTCCGAAACCTGCACACTCTTCTCTTGGTAACCGAAAGGTTTTTTCACATCGAAGTTTATTTTTACATTCATCAGCTGACTCACTGTTGACTTTTTAGTTTCGCTACTTTTATTTACATTTGAAAGGCCTAAAATATAATCTATAGTGTGTGGCGTTGGCTTTTTCGGTGGTTTCCCATAGACATGAGGATGCCATGATGGTTCCGACACTTCTGTATCTTTCTTCTCTTCTGTAGCTTTGATTTCTTCATCTCTACTTTCAACGTTGTCTATATTAACATCTGAAGCGTCTCTAGATTCATCTATAACTAAATCTTCTTTGTCATCTTCTACATTTATCTTTTCGTTTGGACTTAACCTGTCGTCTGCACATTGGTAGAAATTAGTTTCGTTGGTAAAATTCTGCACATCTATGAGTGTGTTGTCTTCTTGGTGTGGTGTGTATGAAGATACTACAGTTTGCATTTCTTGTTCTTTATTGTTGTCACTCATGTGTTAAGCTTTCAATATGTACGGAAATAATACATGTTTGTTTTTATGATTGGATTAGTGTTTTGATGCTGGTGTGGGCGGCGTATCGTTTGATGTTCTCTTTGATGTCGGCGTGCTGTTGTCGCTCGCTTCCTGCAACAAACATACAGTTGGTATTATTGAGTGTTTGATTGAAATGAATTAAGCGGTAGTTTAAGTGGATGATGTATTGATATTTATATCTTGTGATGATAGAATGAGTTTATATCTGACGAAGCTGAAACGAATTTTGTTTTTTAGTCGGTATGTAATATTTTGTAGTGACACGTCATTTTATAATACCTAACTTGTTTGAAACGATGAACGTTGTTTGATTTGAACAGCTTCTATTACATCTAGCCATATATCTGCCTATATAGGCTGAGTTGATTGATTTAATAATATAATGCGAAAGCAACTCTGTCTGTCTGTCGCGCTTTCACGCCAAAACTACTAAACTGATTTAAATGTTTCATTTAAATCAGTTTAGTAGTTTGAAATAATAACCCATAATCGTTTGTAAGATTTGGTACACAGATATTCTATAGCCTGAGAAAGCACATTGGCTACTTTTTATCGACATACCACGCGGGCGAAGCCGCGGGCGGGCGCTAGTATATATATAACTGCCTTCCCTTTCGCAAAGCTCCATACTATAGATCTAATAAACACCTAAAAACACAAAAAACAGTAAGCATCTGCAATGGACAACTTCCAGCTCTACACCGGTACAGAACACTCCATTTCTGCTCTCAAAACTCTAATAAACACGGGTACATCAACAGTAGCCACAAAATGAATTAAACGATACACTAACAGCCCAATAAACGGTTCGTGCTCTATCTCGCGCGGCGGGGTCCCCTCGCGCCCCCGCCCCACACCCGACGCCCGGGGATCCGCCTGCACCCCACACGCACACCGAAACACGGGATCAACTGATCGGTAAGCGCTGATTGATTTTTATTGGAATCACATATCAGGGTTGTCGCGAACTTTAGATTTTTTTCCGCTGTAAATATTACTTTGTTTTCGAATTTGATTTGTCTGTAGGATAGCTTTTTGATTTATGTTTTGTGGAAACAATGCAGGTTAGAGGAATATACCTTTGAGGAATAGAAAAGTGCCAACGCCATTACGGCGTTTCTAGCAATAACAAATGCATCAAGTAAGTAAACAATTCGAAATACGCTAAACTGTATTAATTTATTTTTCTTGGCCGCAGTTAAATATCTAGTAGGTACTCATTAAATTTAATAATTCCAAGTAATCAGTCATTTACGGCAATCAGTATCACAATTAGATCGAGGCGAAAGATGTTATCAAACGGATAATTAATAATAAAGGTACTAATCTTGTTTATTTGTGACCTAATATTTAATTAATTAAACTAGTACGCTAGGTATGTATCTATAATTTAACTTAATTCGCTGTTTAAAGTTAAATATCTGTAAATATAGGAAACAACGCAATGTCCGCTATCAAAAACAATTTGACAGACGCATACAACACAATATCCAACTTAAACGAAAAGAAAACGCGTTTATTTAAACCTACGTTATAAAAATCTATTAAAACCCTTACGACAAAATTCATTAATTATTTAGCTACAAAAAAGAAAAATACATTACCCGTGGCAGCCCCGTGAGGTGAAACTGAAACAAAGCGGCGACTGGAAAACAAGACGACACGACATAACGATACAAAGCGATTCGCAACGTTTTGGTACGATTCGTAACGATTCCGTACGATCGCAACCACCCCGAATATTCGCGGCAGTTGCTGCTGGTGCATTATTTTTGTGGATTATTTTTACGGATGATGATTTTATTCGAATGAGACTTTATGATTCCAGGCAAAGTGTTGTTGGGTGTTTCAAGAACTTCTCAGTAGCAGTGAGGAGACTGGATTCGTGCCCAGTACATGGCATCAGGCTCGCCCCTATTACATGGGACTTAAACATAACTGGCGAAATGTGAGTCTACTATAGGCAGTTACACCTCTGCCTAACCCTTCGAGGATTACACGCGTGGTGTTAAGTTACGAGATTTTGTGAAACAAACAAACATAAACTTAAAACTATTTGTTTTAAACTGCATCCGCTAAAATGAAAAGTATTTTGTTTCTCATAGACACACTTAATTACTTTAAAGTCAGAGAGTACTACAAATTGACGTAGTGTCTCAATCTGCTAAACAATCAATTTATGTGACCGTATATATACGTTTTTTAAATCGTGGTTTTGTCACTCGTTTTCGATACAATATTAGATACCACAAGACGGATGCCGAAACATGCGCCCTAATAAAACCGATACCAACCGAGGGAAGAACAGTTTCCTTACGACTACTCACGATCACCCTTACACACTCACAATCACACTTCGCTAAAGTTCCCCTCATATTCACCTGATTTCCTCAGCTTTTTCCTTCTTAGGTTTTCTTCCGACACTCGCTGTCGATTTGCTCGAATCTCACTTTAAGGAGACGCTTATCAATGTCACCGTTGTTTTTTATTTAATCCTAACTATCCTAACTAATATTATAAATGGGAAAGTGAGTTTGTATGTTACGCTTTCACGCTAGAACGGCTGAACGGATTTGGATGAAATTTGGCACCGGGGTGGACCATGACCTAGAATAGGACATAGGATACTTTTTATCCCGGTAGTACGTTCCCGTGGGATAATTTAATATAAAGCTTGTAATAAGGTTATTTTTACAAAACCTTATTATTAATATCAATTACATGCAGCTGAGATGAGAATGCTAAGAGGCATGTGTAGTGTTACGCGAATGGATAGAATTAGAACTGAGTACATAAGAGGAAATCTGAAAGAGGCACCGGTGACTGAAAAGTTGTGTGAAAATGCAACCCATTTTCACATTTTCCTGTTAGGGGAAAATTTCCTGTGGAAAGTTTTGAGAATGAATGCATGTGGATGGCTATACGAGTAGGGAAAGACCAAAGAAATTACGGATGGGCTGTGTGAAAGATGATATGGCTAAAAAGAGAGTGACTACCGAGATGACGACTAATAGAGAGGAGAATGATGATATTTATTTATATCAGCAAATGAGTGTTTATGTTCTCACTTGAGAACCTATAGCCACTTTCCTCGCGCGACCATTTTAAAGCAACCTTTTACCTACATACCTACTATAAATCTCACAAAAAGAAATGGCAGAATTTCATGACTAGACACACAAAAACACATACACAAACACACAGACAATTAATTAATATTTATCAATTATTCATTACTGTAACCCCGAATCACGTAGCTCGTGGATAGTTACAAATAATCGTGCGAATGCTCCTAGCCTGGACTAGTGATGTGACGCAAAATGTTAACGTGCGCGATAAACTATTGAAATGTGGTGAAAGTGAACATTTGTCGATTATTTCATGGTCTATAACTTTATTATTTGTCTAACGATGTTTAATTAGGGGTCAGTTATTTTTCTAAGGATGTAATCGACTCGCATCGCATGGGAATCTAGTCAACGCTATGGAATGGATAGGTAGCTAGGTTCAACTTTCTGAATGAAGCTACGTATTACGCCCCAGTATTTGACATTAAAGTGTCAAAAAACGATCTGAAGACCAATTCTCTAACTTAAAAAACGTTCAAATTCCAGTAACATGGCCACAAAAGTTCCAAAATGTCACAAAAGGTATTCTGCTAAACCAAAAAACTAAGTAAAAGGTGACGTTTGGTGCGATGTGTTTGCGAATAGAATGAAAATAAGAAATGTACTAAAACGGTATTCTGTAAAATTGTCGAGTTGACACTGAAAATAAAATTGGTATTCCCGTACCTAAGCAACCGTCAAAACTGACGTAAACATGAGATTATTTGTTGACTGAACAGTCACGAAAAATGTTAGTTTCTGCAGTTTCATATTTCTCATTTTATTTCGATTTTGTCCTTGAAATCATCTTGAAATCCAATATTCATGACATAAAAACTTACACAGGAACAGTGTTATAAATAATTTTGTGTTTGTGTGGTGAAATTACGCAAAAAGAGCGGATTCCGCCTGTGGAAGTTATTTTCATTCCTCGCACAACGTGCAGACGCCGAATCAGCGTAGAGAGCACAGCAGTAGCTGTCCTCAGCATCGCCGGCCGCGGGGTCACACATCAGGCGCATTTTCCATAAGCGACCATGCATTTTTAAAAGCTTACAGTCTTATGAACTGAAGCCGCATTTCCCACAGGATAAGCGAAGAAATGGGCTAGGTGTTGCAGCGAAGGTTGGTCTACAAGTACAAATTATAATACTTATATCAAAATATTTTCGATTTATATTCCAAAAGGCAACTATATTCTAAGCATCTTCGTCATCACCGCATCTACTCTTTCTCGCGTTTGATAAACCCTGCGTTTTGCGCGAGTAGCTAGTAGCTCCTTCCACACTTTCATTGTGGGTCGAAACTCTATTCCTTCAGGTTTATGACTGTGTAGAAAGAAAGTCACACTGGCCCTGAACCACCCACTTGTATTCAAAAGACATGTGCAATTCCCTGTGACAAGAAATGTCTGAGAATAGGCTGGAAGTGTATCCGTTATTTTAAAATCTATGCGAAATGAATAATTCATAGAATTTGTTTTTCTATTCACTATTTATTATACCTAATAATTATGTTTCCTTTTTAGATTCCATACATTTAGATGATATACGAAGTACCGACCGACCGACCTATTAGCGGTCATGGCGGCTAATTTCAAACTGAGACAGCCAAGTATATAGGAGGTACTATAGAAAACGAGGCAAGTGTGCACACACACATGTGCACACCCTCTTCCTTCACTCTCATAGTCCGATGGGACGGCAAATACGACGTAACCGGGAAGAGATTAGTACCAACGGCTGTACGTCTTTTCCCAGGCTCGGGGTTGTGACACTGTTACATTACTGTACTGAGGAATCACGCGGACGACACATGAGGAGGACGGTCGTTCTGCCGGAGTTCTACCTAGTATAAGAGCGAAGAACTATGGCCTACAGGTTCAACAGTGGATGAAATGATGATGATGACTCCACTTCTATATGGCTGATTTAATAATTATTCAGTAAGCACTTCGCCTGCAACTGCGTCACGGCATGTTTGCTCTCCTACTATGCTCGTGAGAGATGGTCACAGTTCCAAACATAATACATATTTCTAACACACATGTATAAAAATCCACCCGGGAGACCAGACAACAGAGACATGTATCAAGTATGTATGGATTTTTATAAATGTGTTAACTTCATTCATTTGCCTCTTTGTCTGAATGTATGCCCAATGTTCTAAATAAATACTACTTGATAGATTAGTTATGTACGATTCTTGCAAAATAATCTTTAAAGGTCGGACCAACACAGGTTAGATCATCATTACTGGCAGCCTTGTTTCGCCCACCGCTGAGTAGGTAAATGTTCCACATTATGACGCTATTTGCTATGGGGGGTAGAGGAATATTGCATTTTGTTCCTGTTCTTCGATAGTTTACTGCGGGATTGTAACAAAATAATCAATTCATAAACGCGAGTCAACTCGCGCGTACAACACCTCATCTGGACAGGCTCTACAAGGAGCTATTATGGAAAATAGTAAGAACGCAAACAGCCTTGTGGAATCTTCTTAGCAAGTGTTTGCCTCATTTTGACATATTAGTACGAGAGCCCACGACCAAAACCATGTCCCATCGCTATACGGTCAAAACCATAAAAAAGTCCTTAGTTTCTAGTAGTTGTTGTTCTTACGTTACATAAAAAATATGCGAGGCAAATGTGGCCTCAAAAATAAAAAAAATAAAATTATGAGTCTATGTTACTCGAATTAAATGTTTTGAATTTGAATTTCAAAATGGTTTCAACATATAAGATGCCCACACTTTCTTCTGAAAAATGATTTATTCGCATCAACTGACCAATGTTAACTTGAAAACAAGATTTTCAGATGCTTTGCTATGGGTTTAGTTTTTTGCCACATTTAATATATTGTACACTACTGTCTGTATTTTTTTTTTCAGTATTTAAAATCTGTCATTCAACTGAATTCTGAAAATCGAGACAGATTGCTATGAAATATGTAGTTCGGTACTTTTTTTGGACATAATATTTGAAAATGTGGTCAGCTCAGACGTGATTCGAAAAATTCTGAAAGGACATCATTCATTTAGGGCCCAAAACCCAAACTTTTAGTTTTATATTTTAATAAATAAAAGACTTAAAGAAAACAGCCATAGCGCCATCGCCATAGTAAAAAATGATTAGGAGAACTTCTCCGACTAGGGTACCTAACTTTTTTCGCATTCGGCATTGTGTTTTATAAATAATTTCATCACCACTGCTCTCAAAACGGTGAAGGAAAACATCGTGAGGAAACCGGCATGTCCTAGAACCAAAAATTTGAAGACTTGTGACATCTACCACCTGCACTGGGCACGCGTGGTGGATTACGACCCACTCCCTCTCATAGAGAGGAGGCCTGTGTCCCAGCAGTGGGAACATTATAGGCTGATTATGCTATTGTGTTTTGGGCCCAACTTTGTATAAAACGTGAATGGTCCTTAGGATTTTGGATTCAGATCTATCGATTTTATAGGGTTTTGGTCGAAAAGCGATAAGGCAAAAATTCTAGTCATGGGCTCTCGTACTTTATCAAACACTACCTACCGTTGCCATAGCAACGAACCCAAAGACATGACATTGTAGTAACGTCCTGTCAGAATATTACTCAACGATTAATTCGTGTTTTTGAGTGCCTTTTTTCAAATGTAAAGTGAAACTTGGTGCTTTCGAATGATACTAATTGTTATAGTGTATGGATAGTATAGTAATTAATTAGGATTATGAATTTGATTTTTCGATCTCTTACATAGACGTTCATAGAAAGTTATCGCGGCACGTATAATGAGAAACGTCAACGGGATTTTTAGATTGTCGCAAGTTTAGGTATAAGAAAGACTATTTTCAACACTTTTCAAAGAACCGTACAGCCGGAGCGGTTTGACGTCAGCCTGGCATGACTTTGGTAGCGAGTTCGATCCTCAACTATTGTTATTTTTATTTTTTTGTAATTCATTTTTGTACTATTTTGATACATCAAGATTTCCAAATTACTTATAATAAAATAACTGGACACTTTTTGGGGTTCCATACGGAAAGGGGACCTAACAAAAGAACAGAGCAATCGTTTTGTCTTGCGAAAATGAGCAAAAGTTCATAATAAAGAAATGAAAAAAGCAAAAACTATACTTTGTATTTATTTTGTTACATTTATAAGTAGTACCTTGTTTATATTATTTTTACAATACAGCCTATAGGTAGGTTTGCAATTTCATCTGTAAAGTATTATAAAATCCGTTGCAAAGCTTCATATCCCTTAAGCATATAGAAAAATCTGCTATTGATGCTAACAACAAACCCTTGTGTTTGTTGTAGAGGCGGTATGGAAGTTTTTTATCATAACGGCACTTCTGCATCTGTATGATTTTCCCTGCAACTCTTCACTCAACGCACTAGAACGACTACAGCAGTAGGTATCTATCCTGGATGCTATGCTTGGTTTCTGTTCCGAAATACTATAATATTTCTCACTCAGACTAAATGAAAAAGTATGTATTGAACATTTTTTCGATGGCTATGTGGACACCATATTCGAAAAATCTCCTTCTTCCTGTGATAGTGCTATAAATAGTTACAGTTATTTCAGTCATAATCCAATAATTTAATAAATAAAAAAGATATAAAATTATAGTTTGACATTCAATATAATGACGTCTCTTCTTGACATCTTAAACTATCGCGCTTGCGCGTCGCGATTTCAATACCTTCCAAATTATCTTTCTAACCGAATATTTATTTTAATGATTTTGTATTCTCAAAGATATATAATAACAAACGGGAAATGAAAATACTATAAGTATGTACTTAACTAACCAAACTAATTATCACATTTAAAAAATCATAAAATAAGGTTGCTAAAAATTTAAGTATCACTTATTATCACAATATCGTCTGCGTGCATTGAACCAATATGAAAATATGTTTATTTTAGTAAACGAAAACAAACTCGACCGCCAAGAGACTAGACTGCGAAGATATTGCGAACCGAATGTGAACAAACCGATTATTAAGGCTAGCAGAATACCATTTTTTGATTTATTCATAATGTCATCGCATTCCGGTCGCATGATTTTCACTTTGTACGTTAAATTAGAGAATTGGCCTTCTGTGTTTGGACAGCCGTTATTGTGTGACCGTTCACCGTTTTCTTAGGAAACCAACCAACCAGCTTAACTTTAACTGAACGACTCCTTGAAATTTCAAAAGTACTCTGTAAATGATTTAATTGAAATAAATGCTTTGAGTTAAAACCGGCGCTGGTTTATATGAAAGTGAAGACTTTAAAGTTGCTGTAGTAATTAGGTAGTATAGCTATGCAGTACGTGGATTCTGTAAAATTCAAACAACAACTCGTATCTCACACTATTCACTCTCACTTCGAATTTTGAATCGGGTTCAAGTGCGAAGTAAGCGTCGAAGACGTGACGGGGGACTTACCTTACTGAATGTCACTTCTTACGTCATCTCATACTTTATCTATTAAAATCTCACGGTCAACTTAGTTCAACTCGCTAACACGCTCGCAAGGGTAGCGCTAGTGTATCAACCGAGTTTTTAAAATGCCAATCAAAAACTCACAGCGGATTCAGATTCGAAGTTTAGAATGAGCTGAATCACACCCCTTATGCTACCGGTCTGCGATCACCAATCCTAAATAGC
The DNA here is from genome assembly GCA_948473465.1 of Lithophane ornitopus. Lineage (NCBI taxonomy): Eukaryota > Metazoa > Arthropoda > Insecta > Lepidoptera > Noctuidae > Lithophane > Lithophane ornitopus. The sequence continues at coordinate 14,433,448 of OX419634.1, read as the reverse complement.
AAGTTCCTCTTTGAGGGGCTCATTTTCCGCAATAGACATTATTTTCTAATATCATTACACAAGATATTAATGTGTATAAGAAGAACCCATCAATAGTTAATAACATTAGACCTATCACCAGTAGCCTATTACGAAAGACAGAGCTAAACTCAATTATGTGATAAAGCACTACTTGGAATAACCGACATAGCCCACTCAGTATGTACCTTGTAACTTATATACAATAAGGAGTGGATACACTTGCGAATAGTACATACAGGTGTTTCACTATTTATTAAGGATTAATAATAATTGTTAAAATAGTCGCTTTTGAAAAAGGCTTATAAAGTTAAACATTCAACTAAACTAACCCAGAGATTTCGTGTGGTTATGGAGATTACGTTCTGGACTAGGACATGCAAAAATAATACATAATTATTAAGTTTAGAGAGCTCACTTTAAAAAAAAAATCGCCGAATGCATAACTCCCTCCTTTTTTCAAGTCCTTTCCTCCTATCCTTTATCCTTTACCTATTATATCCTATCTTTGGGTATCTTACACTACTTATTACTAGAAAATGGAAAATAGACAGTGCTTTTTTTTTTTTTTTTTTAAACTTTGCCCCACACTAGAAATTTCTTCCTGTATTGTGGGTGCGTTTACAAACATAGAAACTCACATACACTAACACCCAGTCCCGGAACAACTACTTGCAGATCATACAAATATTTGTTCCGTGCGGGGATCGAACCCGCGACACGTTGCGCAGCCGTCCATCGCTCAGCCACTGCGCAACCGTGTCGTCAGTGCTTCCTCACTGCACCAAACTGGGATCACCAATCTTTCTAGCAACGGTAATGCTTACCAACAATTACATGACATACAAACATAACATCACGCCTGAATTACCAGAAGGGTTAAGCAGAGGTATGTCACAGTACACCCACATTTCGCCAGTTATGTTTAGGTCTCATGTAATAGGGGTCGGACCTATTGCCATCAACCGGTCACAAATCCAAACTCCGGGCAGCTACTGCGAAATTCCAGACGGAAAAAACCCAATAACACATTGTCCGACCTGGGACTCGAACCAGTAACCAGTACCTCATGCTCAACAATAGCGCTTGCGACCGCTACCCCAAAGACAAAGTCCAATAACCAATAATTACTAGGTACTAGCAATTCCTGCTGAGACTAATGCAATATTAGGCACACTTAATTCTATTACCCGACTACAATTAATAGGTACTATAGATCGTAATTTCATCACATTAATACCATCTATTATACACTCTCCTTAAGACGTCCGTTAATGCACATCAATTAAATTATTGCATTATGCTTACACACACACTACTGCATTGACGTCAATCGACATCGCTCTACATACCTACGCATACGTAATAAAACTTTATACATAACACGCTAATATCACCCTTATTAATGTAGGATAAGGTGGATAGTAAGGTCAGATGATATTACGGTGTTCTGCGAAGAGTCAAGTGTAGCATTTCAAGAAAATCAAGCTAATTATTATTGTTTATATTTTTATTCATAAAAAATATCGTAGGAGGCTTTAGTTATGCCAGGAACGACCGTTTGTTTAGTGCATGTATGCAAGAGTTTATAGGGATTTTATAATTACCTCACATTTATAAACGTTTCTTATGATTTGATAGATAATAATATAATTTTACAGTAGGTATAGCTACCTACTGTCAAACACCGGCTTAGAAGGTAGGTACTCCTTCTTAGCAGATTCTTTTTTTGATTCGATTGATCGACGTGGAATTATCATTAACTGATAAATGATATTTGTTTCTAGAAATTGTATTATAAAAACACTGTTATACGTTTTTTTAAACTAGATGAGTCCGGTGATTCCTGTCTTACTATTCTGAGAAGGAAGACTGAAAAAAACTCGATGAAAATGATGATTTGACGTCTTATTAATCAATAATCAATTGCAATATTCAATACGAAGTGAATCGATTTGGATCATCATCATATCATTAGCAGACAGCAGGATGGTAGCCGGCCATCGTCTTGACAAATCTGGAGTCTTCTTTTACAACCAAGAGTTAGGCGGAGGCCTATTTTGTGAGGGTCTTGCCACCCAGAATTCAGCTTCCCCCACGCACAATAAACTACCTACCTATCTTCTCTAATTCTATCTTTCATTGACACCATTCTCACTCCTCATATTAACACGTTTTGAGACGATGTCAAAGAAATCAAAAGAGCCATCTGGTGTTTTTATTAAAAACAAATCCACGGCTTTCATCAAAAACATATGAAAATGCAATAAATTAATTTGGAATATCAAAGGAGATCAAATGGAAGTTAGTTGAGGAAATGTTCCACAATTAACACAAACGGTTTAAGAAGATAACTGTCATATCCATCCGCTGTGTTTTGCAGACTACCTACATGTTTCTGAACGAAGGTTATTCGAAGAGTCAACCAGCGGCTTGAAATCCTTTTATTACCTTCACTATAGATCAAATTACTCGCACATATCGAATCGAAAGCTTAGATCAAAAGCATACTAATTTCAAGCAGATGCTGCCTTAGCATGTGCATGCGAAAAGAATATGAGTATTTTACACACACGGAGAGCATGCTATAAATAAGCATGCTACTTATTAGCAAACAAGCACGCTTTTAAAGCAGCCTATAAAGTTCCCACTGCTGGGACACAGCCTGATGCAGGCCTCCTCTCTGTGACAGGGAGCGGACCGGAATCCAGCACACAGGTCTAGCGTAGGTTGTTGGACGTCGCACATGTATTTAAATTCTACGGTTTCTAGGACCTCCCGCATGTATTAAAGCGGTTGACTGTTTATTTCTCTCTCTATTTTAAGATGGTGTTGTGGGTTCACTTTGATAATGGCCATGCACACCATTTCGATAAAAAAGTCCATGAAAGATAAATGATTATCTATAACCTGACCCATACCGTTTGTAATCTAAGATAGAATACTTATTATATTGTATTACGTCAATTATTGCAATAATCTGATTCCTATCAGTTGCATATTGGTAGTGGGTAGGTATAATAAAGTAATAAACGTATAAAACAGGTTACTTCAAGTGAATCATTACGATATAATTGAAATAATATTGTAAATATTTATTTTATCTGTGCAATTGATCTGACTTTAAGTGCCAAGTGATCCTATCTCGTCTAATTGCCTCGATTCTATGCAAGTCGTCGCAATTTTTTTTTTAACCAACTTCTTCAAAAATGAGGAGGTTCTCAATTCGTCTGTACGTTTTTTTTTTTTTGTGTGTATGTTACGCGATTACTCCGCCAATTATGAATCGATTTTGATGATTCTTTTTTTGTTTGGTAGGTCATACTTCAGAGGTGGTCCCATATAAATTTTATTAACTTTGCTTGCGTAGTTTTTGAGTTAGCTTCAATAATTATGTATTTTTCCCACTTAGAGACGATATATCGTCTACATACAGTAGACGATATATCGTTTGACTCCTTCACTGTTATTTACATACCAGGTAGTGGTATTCGAATTTGTGTGGGGTAGGTACCACAACTAAAAAGAGAAAAATAAAAACTTTTTACAAAAAAAAAAACAACCGACTTCCAAAAAAAACACGAAAAACGTGAAAAATAACTTTAATTTCGGAAGTCGGTGGCAAAAAACGAAAATTGAAAAGCAAAGACACGTTGTTGTTTTTTTTTGTTGGTATATTGGCGTGTGCTAGCTGACATGGCAAATAATTGAATGTAATGTTTTGTGTTTCGTTGTGTATTATTTACTTTGCATTCTATTTTATAGAACCAATTTTTTCTAACTGAACAGACAGCTGTGCTGCTGGGGAGTTTGTTGCGCCACTTCTTCCCAGCTCACTAGGAAGATTGAAGGGCGGGCGTTTTGGGGGACTCTCTTTAGTCATTTTGACGTTCGAAAAGTGCTGATTCTTAGCCTAGTTTCAATAAATTACTTTTGATTTGATTTGATTCTAAGTTCAGCAAACGTGTTATTGCGTTTTCTCTATTAGTGAATATCCGGTAATAATGTTTGTGCAATAATAATAGAATTATTGAAATATCTATTGTTTTCATATCCGTCCCGACCACACACAAATCTAACTAATTATAACACGTACAATTAGTTTAGCAACAGCAATAAACACAAGCGGTAACTCATTTCCAATTTCTGAGAATTTTCCTTTAAAGTTATTTAGCCTGCATTGAAATAAGTAATAAACAATACAGGTATTATGTTTATTAATAAGTAATTGTTGAAGAACGGGGTTATCGTGTTTCGAATTCATTTCAATTGGATTCCAAAGCTAGATTTGTGCCTACAGTTGGTATTTTAAATTAAATTAAATAGCCTCATCAAGTGGCTATATTTTAACCCCCGTACACACAGGATAAGTAAAGCATGAGAGGAGAAAGGAAAGCTGACAGAATAAGACACAAAACCATCAGACACGAGACCAAGGTTTATGTGGAAATGGTCTGACCATGATAAGACAAATGTAGCAAACTAGTTACCCAGTGGTACCCAAGAAACGGCAAAAGAACGAAAGGTAGACCACAGAAAAGGTGGGATGATGACATCAGAGAGGTCGCTGCAAAACATGGGGCAGTGGCCAGAGAGAGACAGGAGAAGGTTGGATTGAAGGAGGTCTTTTCCGACTGGCAAATAACAAACGCCAAATACGAGGCTACACTTTATGTTTTCCGTCTAAAAGGCCAGTAAATAATACACGTATAAGTACACAGACTTTTTGTGGCTACATGGAATGTTGCAGTGTTGCAACATTCCATGTGCATGCTAATGTTCGTTATTCCTCATGGTAAATAAGTAAAAGAACATCTCGCAACATGTTTAATGTGGAGGAAAATAATATTGCGCGATTGTTGCTCAGAATTGGCTTGTAGGTTTGGCATACCCTGAGCAGACCGCACCGCTGCCATCTTGCCTAGAAAAAACCCAACAAGACTTCTAAAATCAAGATGTCCCCTAACCCGTTGGGCGACCACTAAACCAAAGACGAAAAAATATCTCAAAACATTTTCTCTCTTCAAAAATCATCGACAATAATTTAAACTAATATCCGAGCACGAATCACGATCAAAGTGGTCTTCCGATCAACATGGACATACACGGCCTGCTCCTCTGCCGGTGACATCAAACAGGCCACACACGTCGCCACACTTCCGCGACTTTGACAGCGCCGGCCACTAATGTCATAATCCTCTTTTGTAATTGGACGGAACTAGCCGCCATTTTGATACTTTGATACCACAGGTTATAAAAGGAGAGAGGTTGTCAGAAAGTTTTATTGGCTGTGAAGATTTTAATTTTCAATAAACTTTTAGTGATAGTTGTTAATTTTTTGCTGGTTATAATAATACAGTGAAATTGCAAAAATAAATATAGAGTCTTCCAAAATGGCGATGTGAACAAGTGGTATTCATTTAGAAGCTGATTTGTAGAACAACAAAATAAATAGAATTTCATACAGAAGTATTAATAAGATTTCATTGCAGAGACAAGTCAAAGATTTACCAAAATAAACTTGTAAAATAAGAACAACATTTAGGGGGTCAACATGGTCGGGGGTAAAGATTGTAGGGGTTGAACGTGGACTAAACCAAGACATTTGCTCCTGTCCAGAACTCTTGTTTTTTTTAATATAATGTCAGAAGTCTGAACATGTCCGGAATGTATTGGAATTTACCTACATAGTTTTATATTTCACAAGCAAGTGAACTCAATTATTTACGTCGTTGAATACAATATGATGTCACGATTTTATGAATAAAGAATTAAAGCAGTTCACGGAATATTTATCACAGTTGTTTAAATACTGCCAAAATATTTATTACTTTAAGGTAAAAACAATTTCGATCAATAGGAACAACTGCTTGACCAAGATTATGTCTGGACTTTAAAAGAGACTGTGACCTCTGAGTTTGTTTCGGCCTTTCTTCTCAGAGTAGTCAGATAGGAAACGCCGACCTCATCTAGCTTATTTTTAATTTTTTTTTATAATATGACGTGTAAAAGTGATTCCAATATCCTATTTACAGAATAAACAATTTCATTTCATTTCATTTCATTTCAACGATCTGAAACCCATACCTACAAATATTTCCTACGTGCGGTAATCGGAACCCCAACCCATTGAGCTAATGTTGTACTACTTACTGCCACTGCGCCACCGTCAATGGACCCGTCAAAAAAGTACTAGCTGCGCCCCGCGGTTCCAACCGCGTAAGTCTCGATCTCGTGTATAGTAGTATCCTTTGTCCTATTCCAGGTCATGGTCTACCCATGTGCAAAATTTCATCTAAATCCGTTCAGCCGTTTTAGCGTGAAAGCGTAACAAACAAACAAACTCACTTTCGCATTTATAATACTAGCTGCGCCCCGCGGTTTCACTCGCGTCAGTCTCGATCCCGCGGGAATATCGGGATAAAAAGTATCCTATGTCCTATTCCACGTCATGGTCTACCCCTGTAACTAATTTCATCCAAATCTGTTCAGCCGTTTTATCGTGAAAGCGAAACAAACTCACTTTCGCATTTATAATATTAGTTAGGATTAAGTTTAGGATTTTAAGTGTGACAGCAACAATATTACTGAAACATAATTCCAAAGTTTACTTTTCCATTTATGTAAAACTTCTTACAATCATTAGCGCAATATTGGATTGATTAGCAAAGTACACAGTTTAGGATTAGGTTCAATAGTTTTTATCATTTTTTCTTCGAAACAGTTCTTATTTTACACATTTTAGTGCAAACCATAATAAATTAAACATCAATCAAATGGCTCTAGGTATTCCTAATTCCTGTGTAGATAAAACCACTATTCTATCAAAACCAATAATAATCATGCTAGCTAATAACCCATCGTACAGATTACAAACCGCATCAACACTACACAATAATTATTAATTGCGTACCTACGTATTTGATCAAAACACTGAAACAATTGATAGTCGCCACATTGACGCGAGACATGCATTATTTATGTAATCGATGATTACCTAATGGTAATAGGTTTATGAACTAAGGCCCTAGACAAAGTGACATTCTATCAGTGATAACGATGATGGAATCCTGTTGAAAGTCGTTGTAGAAATTAAATACGAAACGCTTTGGAAGCGATTGTCACTTGTCTAGGCCCTCTGATCAATCAATCTGCCTAGCCTTTTCCCAACTATCGGGGTTGACTTCCAGTCTTACCGAAAGCAGCTGTGTACCAATGTTTTACATGGAGCGACTGCCTACCTGACCTCCACCACCCAGTTATTGGCTAATACGATACCCCTTAGTACGACTGGTTGTTAGACTTACGGGCTTCTGAGTACCCGTCACTACTTTCAAAGATCTACGAATGAGAGCCGGGACCAACGGCAACACGAACTTTCCGAGACAATCTATGAACAGATCTAGGTGACAATATTTTTATTGAATACCTTTTGGCTTTTACCAGCAATTAATCTGTCAGTTTGTAACTGCATAAAGAAGGCAATGCTTCATCTCGTATAGAGAAAAATCGAGCAGTCATCATGGAGAGAAACCATAAGTTAAACATACGTACCTAGTTCTTAAAAGAGGCGCGACGCGAAAACATTTTTTCAGAGAACTTCACGGTAGAACAATTACCGATGTCGCGCCAGTCTGCACGAGTCTTATTATATAATAATAAAAAGTTTTATTGATTCTTATACTTTTGTTTTTATATTTTAATTTTTAAATCGGAATGTATGGTGTATCTGAATTAAATGAATTTTATTTATTTTATACAAGTGTCACAATATTTATTTTAGGTATGAAATAGAAAAATAGAAATTGATAACTCTGTCGTTTATGCCAAATGGTGTTCTACTCCTAGAAATCCGCCTAACATGTTACAAGGTACAACATCATACATTATATTTGAGCCCCATCCCCATCATTTCTGTGTCCCAGAGCATCGGGTAGAAACTGACAATTTACCGACATGGAACACGACAACTGAATAGAATGTGAAAATGAAGTGAAAATATCCCCATTATACTTGACCGACGAACTGTTAATGTCTCGAGTATGGATGACAAAATATTTCTTTTGTAACGTTTCTTCGTTTCAGCGATCATATTCATGAATTCCATCCAAAGGAAAGGTTTTGTGTACGGTGGGGGGTATTGGCTCTTTTTTACCTGACTATCGGGTTTGAAGAAATAAAGGGTTATATATGAGTATCTTAAACTATTTGGCAATAATAATCTACATATTATGATATATGTGCTGCCCTGCGATGTACAGAGTTGTCTTTTTAAGTTTTAGTTCTGTAAACTGTTTAGATTTTAATAGGAAATTCTATTTAACTAGCTAGCTTATTTCGGTGCAAATATGCAATAGGTTTACAAGTACCAAGTACTATAATCTTTCAATTTTGTTCTACCTAGGTATAATGTAATCACATAATTAACAGTTGCCGGATTTGAAAAAACTTGCGTACAAAGAAAATTATATTATCAAGAAAAGCAATTTCCATTAGGTCAGGTATCATAATTAGTAGATAGGTATACCTAGTACCTACATATAAAACTAAGAAAACATTAAATGAACCACTAGCACTGCAAGTAGAAAAATGTTTACATTTGTCTTCCTCCTTCTAAGAAAGTTGTCGTCAAACAAACACTGCATCAGACATTTAAATTACAGCCAACAGTAACATGACAACATGCACAATTTGTACCCGTGTCTAGTTCTGAGAAACTAGCAGGCAATTGATACAAAACAAATCAATTGACATCAGAATACAATCACTGGTGAACAGTTCAAAGAAAGAGTAGTATTCATATATAAGGTCTGTTATTTGCAAACAGTGGTAATTTGTTTGTATCGTTGATAGCTCGGTGTTTTGTACCTAATTGACTCCAATAAGGGGGGCTCGTGGCTTGATAATAACAGCTGCAAGGGGCGATCGAAGGTATAAGCTACGCTTGCCGCCATCGGTTCGTGGATGGGTGATATCCTAACATATCGAAAACTCTCCGTGCTTCGGAAAGCACGGTAAGCCGTTGGTCCCGGCTGTCATTCGTAGATCTTTGGCAGTCGTTATGATTAGTCAGTAGCCCAAATGTCTGACGACTAGTCTTACCAAGGGGTATCGTGTTATCCAGTAACTGGGTTGTAGAGGTCAGATAGGCAGTCCATGTAATATACTGGTATTCAGCTGCATCCGGTTCGACTGGACCGCAACATAGTCGGAAAAAGGCAAATTGAAATTTGTAGTTTGTTTATTTTTCTGACAGCTCGGTATTTTATACCTAATTATCTCCAATAGAAGGATAATTACAGGATGTTTGAAATAAATTATCTTCATAAACAATAAAATTATAACAAGACACATTAATTTTAAAGGCATCCGTCATTTAAAAATACTTAGCATCCCGTGCTGATACAAATGCTATGTCCATGGCGAATAATGGTTAAAAATGTCAATATTTACTCTTTATAGTGATTCCACTGCGTATGTTAAAAATATGTGACAACAATAATAAAAGGTGTGTTATGTATTAAAGACACGTAAACTACCGACAATTAAAATGTTTAGCATTCAGATGAACTATTTTTAGGGAAACACCCGTATCATTAATTAGCTAACTCACAAATTAACTTCGTGATAAACCTTTAATACATAACTCTGATAAAAACTAAAGATAATAAATTAATAATCCCATAACATAAGCTGTGCAATGTAATAATCCTTTCTTTTAGAATCGCAAATGACAATTTGTGAAAATGTGCAAGGTTTTTGCGATTATCTGCCTTGTTATCACTTCTTTTTATAATTAACTTTATAACGATTAAGAAGATGCAAAATAAATAATGAAGTACCTACATCTTGTAAAGAAATAAATTCAAGATAAATTAATCAACTTTTCCGGAAAGACTATCCAGAGATCGGGAACACTTTTTTATCTTTCTCAAAGCCATTTACACTTTTCTATTCTATGTGGTCTTACCTATTATTCACGCCATTCAGTCAGCCTTTAACTTATACAAATAAAATAAACTTTAAACGCTCTTTATGTAACTTTTCCAAATTAAAAAATAAATACTTTAAACGCTTTCTAAGCGACGGCCATGGCGGCATTACTAATAACAATAATTTCCACTTAACTCTCACTAAACAAATCAAGCTTCAAAATATACCTCATTACTTACAGTTGTACTTAAGTACAGTTACACAATGTACTCATTTGTTTTAAACAATTCAGATTGGCTATGCGTCAATAGCTAGAATATTTAAAAAAGGCACATTGCTTGTTTGTGATAAGGATAATCTTGCCCAATTATTGTTTTATCGCATAATCTTAATACTACAGAGAGACTAATCGATAGCAATGTTCGAATAGTTTGCTAAACATTATCCGAACGGATTAGTAACTCATTATTCCTATGTTTGCTAAACGGATTTGTAAAAGTGAAAACAGTTTTTAACTGACTTCATTTATTAGCGCTCGGGTTTTAAAACTGCCGATAACTGTAAAAGGCTGAAAATCGGTTTAATTAGTTAAATCCATTTAATTTATACTACCTGTTTGTAAACCTGTTACTCGTTAAGTACAGCAAACAATATTTGCTTTCATAACAAAAACAATAAAATGTTCTTCGACATTTGACAGATTATTAATTTTACCCTATTTTCCTCATTCTGGGAAATTCTCGCTGCAACATTGGTTGCCAAATAGAAGAACAACGTAGTCTAATTAATCTAAGTAGATAATCAAGCTAACTACTTTTTCTTTCAAGTAAAAATTCAAGTAATTAAGTTTTAAAAAATCGTGTGAATTTTACAAAGATCAATTAGGAATCTGTTAACAATGGCTTATCTCCAATGTTTGTAATTTTTTTTTTTATGTGAACCTATTTTACTCTACTATTTATTTGGACAATACATTTGAGGGTAGCTCTTTTCAGTCAACACGATAGATAGGAAGGCCACTATCGCTACTCGTTGAGCCAGTTTTGCACTAAATTAAAAACCAAAGTCGTGTTTAAATAGTCCTCTGGTTAGTCAGGCGACGGAGTCCTAACCTGTCAATGTTCAGTGCAATTAAACCATGATTCATAAGTCAATTAAGTTCTAAACCAATCATGTAATAATGTCAATCGTTTCAAGTAGTGTTTCCGGCGCTAATTTGTACTTATCTTAACCCTTCTCTCGCCACGATGAATGTAAGTTTATTTTATTACTTGGTTATGTAAAAGTTTATGCGCGTAATGAACACCTAGATGAGAAACTGTTAATGATGGCCGTAGTACTAACTTTACAGCTGTTGTATTGTGCTTTGTCCATAAGTGTTTTCCGAAATGACTATTGTTTTGTGGAAATCATTTTGTTTAAGTACCTTCTTGTCGTCGTCCTATAAAATGCAATTAATTAATTAAAAGGTAGGTAAGTAATATTAACTTCACAAAACGTATTTTTCTTTACCGGCTACAAAATGTAAACAGTGAAAAGAGATGTTTATTACTTTTATTTGTTGAACTTCAGCAATATCGTGCTTACGTCAGATTTACTATAGTAAATAAATACTTATATCTTCTCCGTTAGTAGGTAAATAGGCTGGCTTAATTAATTATCTCAAAATGTTTTTACTAATTCGACAAGGGGTTTATTAATTAATATAAGCTGAACCTTGTAAAAAACATTTAGAAAGAATATTAAACACATTTTTAATTCAAAACAAAAACTTTCACATCAGCTTAATTGCTAACAACAAAAAAACAAAGTTTGACATATAAAAATACAAACTCACCTTTTACAAGTTATCCGTGCAACAAAACACAACACTCAATAAAAAAAAACACAAAACAGTCACAGATCATAAATGTCAAACGTCAACTACACTTCCGATAATCAGCGCATAGTCGCGGGAACGGAACTAAACGAGAAAACGAAACGTGTGCGGGCCGACGTGACGTTGTACTGGCGGCTTGCGAGTTGCGAAGCCTGGCCGAGTGTGGGTGAGGCGACCGAAACACGTCGCGTCAGTGTGCGTGTGCGAGGAAGATAGCTAGCGGGCTGTTAACTCGGCGATCCTCACAGTTAGACTAACTCACATCCAAATCGCTTAATTTTATGAGTTGTTGCCTTCTCCACCCCCTCGCTGGGGACAAGCGATGTGACTTTGGAGGAGCGTCTCGCGGGATTCAAGTTTTGAGACTGCGGTTCGTGCATGTTTGTTTTGAATTAAATAAATGCGCACAAGTAAATTGTTGCGATAATTTATGACTAGGAGAGCGCTACACAACCAAAGTTATTATTAATTTACTAGCTCCTTGAGTATTGCTTTAATCATTTTGTATGTTTCTTATAAAATAAAATCACAAATGATACATAGGATACAGATACATAGATACATGCATGCAAAAATACAACAAAAAATGGAAGTTATTGCTATGTGTAAGTAAAGAATAAACTTATAAAAATACGTATTCATACAAGTATCCTACAACAGCTTTTATTTGTTTTTTAATCTGGAAACGCGCTGTAACATTTTTTTTTAGTTTAAGTTCAGATAAATTAATTGATTGAAACACAAAACTAATCTGTCCTGCCATTCTAACTTTTAGGTATAATAAATAAAATATTATTGGCGTCACAAAATAATTAAAATCATTTACGATAACGCAGTTATCATACTACATACAGTAATTTCACCTAACGAAATCGATAAAATATTTTGGTTGATCATAATACTTAAATAACATGTAAAAATATTCGATTAACCCTCTCAATATATCATTAATGATACCAGATAATGACGATTACTGGTAATCGTTCGGTTATCATACGTATATCACGATAAATGTGAATTTGATTGCTGCTATAATTAAAAATTAGTGTAAGATAGCAAAGGAAATTATTTATCGTTATATAAAGACAGCAGAAACCAATTAACTAAGTAAAGAATAATATTGAGTTACAAAATTATACAAGAAAAATCATTTAAATTGATTTGTTAATTACACATATTTAAACTTGCTAGATCGTGTATCGTCTAGCTTGATCGTGAAATACGATAAAGTACAAAGATTTTTTATAAAATGTATACTTTTATTAAACATTTCTTATTAAATTAAAGAAGGCAAAACTAAAAAATATCGCTTTACCAAAACACGATTCATAAACCAAACATTGACATCAGTACCCTTGATCAAGTAATAAATCAAAAAGGAAAATAGCGCTATCGCCCTAACAAGGTCACAGCAAGCAAAGCATTTAGCGCCGGTACAGTAGCAATAACTCAGCACAGGAAATCACGTCATCGCTCTATTACAGTGCGCACACAGGCGCGCACACGCACACAGCCGCGCGTGTCGGGTGTACGGGAGGCGTGCGCGACTGAGCACGGTGGAGGCTTTGACGGAATTAATATGGGGAACGTTTTTGTAAATAATTATGTAGTTTTTTTTTGTTTGCTGGTTTCAATGCTGATGATTGCGTGTTAAACATTTCGGTTGTTACCTATTTAGTAGGAAACTTTAGAATGATATGTGATTGTATGAAAATTGTTAAGTACTATATTTCTATACTAAACTTTATCAGGTCGTATATTTGTATAAACAAAAACTTGTTTATATAGATAGGTTGTAAGGTATACCTTATAACTTATTGCTCTTATTTTGTATGCAGGCCGACCATTGTATTGTTTGACAATAAAAAAAAACCTTTTTACTAAATTACCAACAACAAAAGGAACAATTTTTAATTTTTAATATCAATTTTTGTTTTTGGTAGGTAATATTGATTTGGTCAATCTAATTAACTAACCACCCTTGCCCACCACAGGTTAACCAAAACCATTCATATGGTTGAGAAATAAAAATGACAGAAAAAAATTAAATCTAAACTCGCACCATATTTCGCCGAACACGAAACTCCACCTAATTGTGCCCGCCATCACATCGCATTGTTATTACTATGTATCCATTTGAAATATTAACGGCACATGCTACATTACAGCCTGTTATACTGTTATATTACACGTGCTATATAACGCGCTATATAACAAGTTAACAGTAATTATGCGACAGTTGCTTGCTCAAGTGACGCACGATGTTTTGTTAGGCGATGTTTAATTAGTTTAGGAGTTAATTTAATTTTGCTCTGTAAGCTTAAGGTGGTATGGGAGTTGAATAATGAGAGTGTTTCTACCTTCCTTATTTATTATGTAAGTTAAGATACGCATAAAACTAATCCTCTAAGTGTTAGGCAGAGCTGAAACTACAGTACAATCTCAATCCGGCAGTCATAAGGGGCGAACCTATTGCCGTCAATTCTAGACTCCAGCCTGGGTACTGAAAAATTCCTTACTCGACAACATTTTTCTCAAATAGATTTAGCTTCAGTGTATTACTTTCTATAAATATACTTATCACTAAAAACGCCTCGAGTCTGGATTTGTCCCCGGTTGACGGCAATAGGCTCGCCCACTATTACATGGGACTTAAATATAACTGGCGAAATATGGGTGGACTATAGGGACACCTCTGCTTAACCCTTCAGGGATTCCATGCGTGATGTTATGTTATGTCATGATTGTGAACTAAAAATGTTACTTAAAAAAAATACCTTCTGAAGTTTTCTAAAATATCCAAATTAGACGCAATTCTTAACCCTAAAATGCTCAATTAAAAGTCAATCAACGACAATCGTTTATCAGAATCTAATCGGGAAAGTGATCAGCCTAACTTGGTTCAATTTATAATCAATGTTTCTTTATTAACTATTAATAGTATTAATAGCTGGAATAATAATCAACCGCCGACAATTTCCTTCAATAACGGAAGTACTTACTTAACTTTACCGGTTTAAGAGCAGTAATGTGTTTATAAGAAGTATGGGAAGCCTTTCGCTTTTTTAAGCAGGTTTCTGTAATAGTTCAATTAGTGTTAGATTTATTTATTATTTATGTTAATGATGATTAATTGTATAGTTTTTATTAATATGAAAGTTAAGTTATTTAGGTAACTCAAAAATATTTACAACTCTGCAACGTCAGTAGAGGTCAGTGGCTTATTGTGAGGACTTGTAAGAATCCCTTACCAATATGTCTATTAGTATAATCAAAGTGGTCACAGCTGCATTCCCCGTTGCATTTCGCCGAGTGCAATACTTGACATTGAACTAACCCATTGATATAGTTTTAAAGAAACTTTATTCTAAAGACATTGGTGCCGATTCTCTTGTACACCGAACTAAACTAACTAAACTATCACTAAAATTCCTTACTTTTGACTATGGGAATCTTGGAGCTATTCTGCCAAATAAATTCTCTAAATTTAAAACTTATTTTGACACAACTAAAATCGAATTTGACAACCGCGCGCCTCCACTTGGTACTTGTTTTCCCTACCCCGTGTTTTTTTTTTAGAGCCAGAGGCGCGCAGCCGTGCATGCGCGCCGTCGACGTGTTTTTTAATGGAATTTTTCAGTCTTTGTATGCAAAATAAAGGACAAAAAAAAAAAAAATATCAACATGTTGAGAATTAGGGGTTTAAGGGTTCGCTAAAGGGGGTCTAAATTTTCATAATTATTGCGATAGGACACACCGTTTTCAAGATATAAGCAAAAGAAAATAAAAAAATACAGTACTGTTTTTTGTAACTGAAGTCGAGGTGTTGGTTTGAATTTTAGTTCATGGCATCTAATTTTATTCCACACATTTTTAATCGCGATTAAATATAGTCAGATTTAGTTAGAGGATTTTAGATATCGGACAAAATTTTAGTTTATCGTCAAATTCAGAATAGCATTTTCACTAAACTAATCTCAGTGCCATCTTAGTGCTGTCAAACTAAATTATAGTTAAGTTGTGTCATGTAAAGTCTATTTCAGAATGAGTTTGATCGTTTGACAGGAGTAAACTAAATTTTAGTGATTTTTAGTTTAGTTTAGAGAATTTTGTGACAAGAGAATCGGCACCATTATGTCACTTACTAGAGAACATTACTAGAACATACATTACACAAAGTTCGTCTTCAGTTACAAACTGCTCATCCAATGCCTTTATTTCTGCAAAAGTGACCGATTCGCAATTACATACTGAATAAGACAGACGTATTACAAATTGAATTTTAAATGCATTGAAAAAGTCTAGATTTATTATACAAGAGGGTATTCTGTTAAAAGTTTTGCTACTTATAAAGTAAGCATTTTTTTGTCATCGTTAGTTCTAGTTTTGGGTAAAACTAGCAATATTGTCCTTAAAATAGATTGATCTGTTAATTATTCTAAGACACTAAAGGTAAGCAATGTTATGCAACATCGTTGGCCTGTACCTACCCTTCCATATGTGAAACGGAAGAAACAGGTGAGGTGGTATCACTAGACGAGCACTCTACAAGCAAAAGAGTGTAGCTCAGTTTAGGGGAATTAACAAAAATATGTTATGTTATAATAACAATTTCTAAGAATTTACCATGACAAGGTAACGAGATCTTCAATAAGATACAATAAAAGACGTTATCAAATAGATACTATATCTGTGAATCATTAAAATTTCAACTTATCGACTGTTTTCTAATCACATAATTATTTTATTAGTTTATTGATGCTATCTATATATCAGTAATAACCCAGTGGGCCATCCTATTACTATTTTTGCATTTACCACTGTACTTGGTAGATTGGTAATTCACAATATATTGTTATTGGCAGATAGGTCGTATAATACGCACTGGCCGGCCATCTTTAATTTTAGCAATCAAAAATTCCACTACTGCGAAAATAAAACTAGCAACATAATTACACCAACAACATTACGTCTAAACAATAGATAATACGAATGAATCACAAACACAAACCTCATAAATCGCAATAAACCTATTTAATTGTTTCCATACATTGCATTATATCAATTAAATTGTATTCGCAAACGTCAGAAGCGCACACAGGGTTAGCGTATTTACAAACATGTCTACGTGGCTACGTCATGCGAGATTACTGTCTACGGCGTAGCGCTACGGCTGGATGGCTACGGGCTACGAGAGAGCTCACAAAATGTATTATTATTTTATGATGTAACAATGGAGAGGTTTAGTTTGTTTTACAATAAAGGAGTAACTGTACCTATGTTTGTAATATTATGTTTGTTTGTTTTGTATTATAAGATTATGAAAAAGGTTTCGAAAATGTGTTGAAGTCGCGTCTCATGACATGTTTTTTTTTTGTAGAATTTTTTATATTATGTCCTATTATTATTATTATTATTTAAACTTTATTTCGGGTGGCATAGACCCATAGAAAACTTAACCTAATAACATATTTTTTTTTATCATTTTTATTTACCTACTTGCCATGACTCGCCACACCTAAACAAGACATGACCCACATATTCTGAAAGGGACTGTCAAAACGCACAGATATTGCGTTCAGGATGCCGTTGATGCTGGCCATTTAACTATGTATACAAGAAAGTGTTGAAAATAATCTGTTTCAATGTGGCATTATTGGTATCGCAGCAAAAATAATTACTTACATGCAATTTGACACGATTCACTCAAATAACAGTAATAGGGTAGGATATTCAAAACAAAACTGTGCATTATTTAAAAAGTAATCAACACATTAACGAATATTGTTTATTTATACCGGTTTCCACTGGCACCCTTTGTGTACGGAACTCTAAAAAAAAGTTCATCACTATGAGAACAATTCACTTCTAATAGAGAGTTATTAGTCATCTTTCAAATTGAATCCGGGTGTTTTATGATAAACGGAATACCAATGTTTTCCATAAAAATAATAAAATTGTATAATGACATCACGTTTGTCATTTTATGACTTAAGAGCCTCAAATACCTATGTTTTTTAATCGACCATAAGGTTTTTACAAACACCCGCCGTTGACAAAATCCCATATAATTCCAGAAAAACATAAATTATGGTTTAGGAAGTCATTACTAAATAAATAACTTTTTGTGAGTCAATCCAATGTGTTTGAGAACAGTTTAGAGACAATAATAATGTTATTTCGTGTGACACGTCATGTGGAACGCAAATGCTTTGCCATCCCAGAGATAAAATATCTCATGTGCAACGCTGCTTGGCGGTAAAATGTAAAAAATTCAAATCAGACGAGTCTCATGTCACTTTGTACGTTTATGGTGTCGGGATGTCGACCTGATTTTTTTTTTTACTTGAGTCCAGAAATTTAAGAAAAGGTTAAGAAATGTAATGTATTGTAATGTTTCTTTGATGTGTAACCACTTTTTAGGTCATTTTCGTAATTGATTCACGTACACAGATTGTTCAATTTTATCTTCTATTCTATACTATCTATACTAATATTATAAAGCTGAAGAGTTTGTTTGTTTGTTCGCACGCGCTAATCTTAGAAACTACTGGTTGGCATTGAACATTTTTGTGTTGGATAGTCCATTTATCGAGGAAGGCTATAGCCTTCCTCGATAAATGGAACATTAACATCACGCTGCGACCTATAGGAGCGGAGCATTATTGAAAAATGTTGCAAAAACGGGAAAAATAATTTTTTTTTTTGAGAGCTTCCGTTGCGTGCGCTGCGTAAATGGTTTAAGTTACGCAAATATCATGTATGATGGAAAGTTTCCTCTTTAAAAGTTCAAAAAAAAAGTCCGCGACAGCATATGTCTATCTTTTAAGATTTACTCACTATAACCTTTTTTATGGTAATCGCAATTAAGGCATTATTTGCGAAGGAATTTAATCAACATAATATGAATTCTTATTCAAATAAATAGTTTTAACATCAAGGGTATATATGTAGCAGTAAAATACTTTTCAATTCATTCGAATCGGACATTAAATTTTGAAGTTATAACGAGTATAAAATGCAATACGCGAACCGTTCGACGCCGCGCCGCGACGTTCCCTACTCTAGAGAGGAGAGGATGGGCACACGGGTAGACTATGTAAAAAAAAAAATAGGACGCGGTTTATCCCTACTTTCCCACGGGATCGAGACCTACGCGGGTAAAACCGCGGGGCACAGCTAGTAATCTATACTAATATTATAAAGCTGAAGAGTTTGTTTGTTTGTTTGAACGCGCTAATCTCAGGAACTACTGGTTGGAATTGAAAGATTCTTTTTGTGTTAGATATTCCATTTATCGAGGAAGGCTATAGGCTATATAACATCACGCTACGATCAATAGGAGCGGAGCATAAATGAAAAATGTTGCAAAAACGGGAAAAAATATTTCTTTTTTGAGAGCTTCCGTTGCGTGCGCTACGTAAACGGTTTAAGTTACGCATATATCATGTACGATGGAATTGTTTCTCTTTAAAAGTTCTAAAAAAAAGTCCGCGACAGCATATGTCTATCTTTTAAGATTGAGTCACTATAACCTTTTTTATAGTAATCAAATTTTTTCGAAGTTAATGCATTATTTGCGAAGGAGTTTTATCGACATAATATTAATTCTTATTCAAATAAATAGTTTTAACATCAAGGGTATTTATGTAGCAGTAAAATACTTTTTAATTCATTCGAATCGGACATTTAATTTCGAAGTTAAAACGAGTATAAAAATGCAATACGCGAACCGTTCGACGCCGGCGCCGCGCCGCCGCCGCCGCGACTTTCCCTACTCTAGAGAGGAAAGGATGGGCACACGGGAAGACCGTGACCTGGAATAGGACATAGGATAGGTTTTATCCCCATATATTCCCACGGGATCGAGACCTACGCGGATGAAACCGCGGGGCACAGATAGTTTATAAAAATCATTGATTTCAATTAGATCATTAAAAGGCACAGTATTACTTATAACTCAACATTTAGAGAAAAAAGAAAGAAATTTTTCACTTTTTTCACATAGAACTTTTGAAGTCGGTTAAAAAGAGGATGACCCAGTGAGATTTTAAAGCATGTTCACTTCTTTTTCTACTTATTCAGAAACGATATTCCGTGAAGCAATCTCAACCCTCGCCTACGAAGAGATGTCGCGTCTACGTATTATATAGTCCATTGATCTAATTGACAAATATTTGATATATCCTTCCACAGAGTATATTTATGTACTCCCGTATAAGGCTTGACTTGAGGCTTCTGCTATGGAAAGACTTGTGTGTTATACTGATAATAGTTTATATAGGCTTTAGTTTGTCTCCGTTTGGTGAGTGAGGTGACTTACCTGCAGATAAAAAAAAACTTTTTACAAAAAAAAAACAACCGACTTCCAAAAAAAATGAAAAATAACTTTAATTTCGGAAGTCGGTGTCTTTGATTTTCCATTTTCGTTTTTTGCTACCGACTTCCGAAATTAAAGTTATTTTTCACTTTTTTTGTGTTTTTTTTGGATGTCGGTTGTTTTTTTTTGTAAAAAGTTTTTATTTTTCACTTTTTAGTTGTGGTTCATACCCCACACAAACTCGAATACCACTACCTGCTATGTAAATAACAGTGAAGGAGTTAAACAATATATCGTCTACATACACTAAGTGGGAAAAAATATGTAATATTGAAGCTAACTCAAAAACTACGCAATCAAAGTTAATAAAATGTATATGGGACCACCTCTGAAGCATGACCTACCAAACAAAAAAAGAATCATCAAAATCGATTGATAATTGGCGAAGCAATCGAGTAACACACAAACAAAAAAAAAAATAACGTACTGACGAATTGAGAACCTCCTCCTTTTTGAAGAAGTCTGTTAAAAAATGGTAATCAGATACGATGGAGTGTTCCTAAAATGAATCTAGGTACACTTTGGGAATATTTTAGCTCATGGCTTTACCTGAAATTTTGCCCCATTTGTATCTGGCTCGTATCTAGCCAAACCTTCACCTAGTTGTTCACAAGCAGCTTTAATGTATCTGTTCGTGGCCATATCCAATAGTCACTTTTTTATCAGCCAATATAGTTTACTAAAGATAATTCAAAACTTACGACCACCCATCCCTTAAGATTATGAGCCATTCGTTTTAAAATTCAATATTATTCCCGATTCCAGTAGCCCGTAGCGTATAATATACTCAAGTAGTCACAAAGTTTCCGAGAAAGGGCCGGACAAGTTAACGATCGAATAAAATGCGACATAAAAGATAACTTATAATACTTAATAAGTTAATAGTGTTGTCGATAAGTTGCTGTGTTTGTACATCGTGTACAGGGTGTGCTTGTTTTAATTAACGTGGATGGAGTTTAGTTGCGGCTAACTTTTTGTTGTTATCTTTATCTTTGAGTGTCTCGTTGGTGGAGTGGTCGTAAGCGCGACCGCTGGGCCTAGGTTTGATCTCCGGATCGAACAAAGTGTTATGTTTTGTTATTAGTTTCCTCGTAGAGGCGAGTCTGATCTGAATATGTGCTCGGTTAATGGCAATAGACGTCAACATACACGTAACAAATGAAACGTGGATGTACGACACACCCCTGCCTACCTCCTCTCTATAGCTTGGTCCCTTGCAAAGATCTCAGCTGATCAGTTAGGAAGTGGGAAATCTTTTGTTATGAATGTGGCTTAAACAATGGGCACGCAAAGTAAATCCGATTGTTATCTCGTTACTAAGTTGAAAAACAACTCTAATAATAAACTTTGTACATGTTATACCACCGTTTTCTAAACTCTTTCTTTATTTCCAAAAGCCAAGCAAAGTGTGGCGCTTATAGGTGTGCGTAACTGTTAAAAAAAAACAACATTATCTGCTGAGGAACTTTATAATAAAAACACAACATCCTGTATAGTGGCGTGACAATAAAAAGGGCTCTATTAAACGGAAAGCATTTAGATTGAGAGGCCCTCACAGTCATGTAACACGAAGGGACATTAAGAATTACATTATATCTCACATAAAAGTTAGAACCTTATGTTCTAACTTTTCGACGCTATTTCTAAGAAGTTATGGAAAATCAAAGTATTCCTTAAAACATAGTGTGTATACATACATGCACACAAATGGTGCATATAAGTTGAATTTCGATTACAATCCGTGATAAAAATCAATTATCAATGAGATTGATGAATATTATTTAAGTACAAAATGACATGAATATTTACTTTGTAACATAAATGTATTACTTTAATTATTGTGAATGTGAGGACTATGTGAGTCATTTTTTATTTATGTTTTTTTCTTTTTCATTTACTTAATGATGGTCTGGCAGTTAGAGTACTATATGGGGCCTACCCAAATGTCCTTTCTTTGGTATTGTTCAACACCAACAACCAATTTTACAAACACACACACGCACAAAAACGTGTTACCCAAATCAGGCACTTAATCCGTCCATCAACACGTCAATCAAAATCCATGGATGGCATTCCCTTAGAAACCTCATAAAGAGTCCCTTTAAACAATTAAGAAGGGGCAATTAAGGCGACCATTTTGTTAATCGTCCCGAAGAACAAAAAATCCAATAAAAATCCCTTTAAGATGTCTCCATCGCGTGTTTTTGTGAGCACCCGTGTTTCAAATACCAGGGCCTCATAAAATTAGGGGTGACGGATTTTATTCAATGCAGATAGGTGGGATTTGTTTTAGAATTCGTAGTACTTACGTTTTTTCTAATTGTTTATCAATTTTGTTTTTATATAATTTGCAGACAGAACGTTTTTTATGTTATTTGTTATTATTCTTAAATACATATGCATACGCTTTTTAGTCATCAGTACCTAGTTATTTTTTTTGTCATAAGTTGCTACGAAATATTATTTGTAGAGACTTGCTACTCCGCGACGGGTACTACATAACAACTTATGTCAGTCAGAAAAGCACATTCCAAGATGTCAAGTAGCTTACACAAAATACTTATTTATTTCATAATACACCACCAAATTAAACAAAACATAAAACAAAATTCTAAACTACTGACGATTTGATAATGGATAGTTAATAAAAAAAGCATTACCGACATATTTTAGCAGTAGCAACACTAAAAACATCATAATTAAAAACAAAAGGACACCATTAAGTTCACAATAAACGAAACTAAACGCACAAAGAATCAGAACCATTTTCTCTATACTTACGATTCAAATTCCTATACAGAGCAGTTATGGAAACTTATTATTTATTAATGTCTAGTTTGGTTTATGGTTTACGAGCCTCTCAGGTAGCTGTGGGCTATAAAAATTAGTGGGACCCATTTCTAAGTAGGGTTCCGTAAAAACAGAGTTAAAACTACGATTGAAGCATCAGATGAATGCTACATAAATATATCTATCTGCCTAGCCTTTTCCCAACTATGTTGGTGTCGGCTTCCAGTCTAACCGGATGTAGCTGAATACCAGTATTTTACATGGAGCGACTGCCAATCTGACCCCTTGGTAAGACTAGTTGCCAGACTTTTGGGTTTCTGACGAACCGTAACGACTGCCAACGATCCACAATGACAGCCGGGACCAGTGCTTTCCGAGGCACGGAGGATGAATACTACATAAAATGGTCACAATTAAGTTAGTATTATAGCTGATGCTAAACTCACAAAACATGATCCATTTCCATTCAGTAAAACTGGATCGTATTTGTCGGAGCGGCTACTCTGCCCTAATCTAACGCTGGATACTTACTGGATGTTGGACTGGATTCAAAAGTGTTTAAATTGGTAGAGATATCGAGCAGACTACACACAGTAATACAGTTTGCTTCTCTCTGCTCTGACCCTAAGACAAACAGTTATTTTTAATGTTTTATAGTTGCAAAAGGACCTCTATCAAGTACTTCAATGAAAGACTTTTTGATCGTCATCAAAGAACTTTTCATACCGCAAATTAAACTATAGGCTAGTTGGTACGTAAACGGTTAATAAAATCGTGGTATTGGGTCAGTCTATCTAATTGCAGGTATCGATTGCATTTATTATTTACCTTCGCGTGGCGTGTGTTAGCCAATATGAACGATGCCATTTGGATCACAGATTAATGATAGTTTAGATTAATCTGTGACGGACCGTTATTAGTTACAGCATAATAATATCAGCTTGTTATTGCCCCAATTTAGGATAAAGGCTTCCTCTTAGAATGTAGAGAACAAATGAGAATTCATAACAACACTAAAGGTCTGGTTTCACTCATTGTTTTTTAATTATTGGATAGAATATCGTGACGGCCCAGTGGTCAAAGCCTCGCCTCTTATTCCCGAGATTGTGTGTTCAAATCCGAGTAAGTACCAGAAAGAAAATAGGATATTTAAGGAAAGTGTTATTATGACATGGTAGGTCCTGTGGATTTAAAGGCTGTTTGTACAAGGTGTTATTGAAATAACGGAAAACCTCTTTTGAGGTCATTGTACTCATCAAACTTTTACTATTACTTTAGATCTAAAAAAATCTGCTGCCCCATACATTTATGTTCGCATAACTCGACAAAACCGCACAGCAGATTAATTTATTCAAAAGTTGTTCATAATGATGAGGACCCCTTTATGGCCCATTAAGAGGTTTTCAGTTATTTCATTTGAACCTTGTAAATACAGCCTTTAAACCTACAGTACCAATATAATAAAAACTCCAACTGAATCTAAAAGATAGACATATATACCTATAGCCAATCATTTATATGTATATGTCTACCTAACCTCAAGTCTCTCTCGACGCAATTAGCGACACGCATTAACATTTTATTGTTATTGACTGATATTGTTTAATAACACGCGTAATTATTATATTACGGGCGATTAAGATCCTTCCATTATGATTCTTTGAAGAAACGAATGATACCGCACGCGGCTGTTACGATAAATTATATTTATTTCTGTAAATTGTTTCCAAAAACACTTTTATATGTCACAAATAAATTATGTTTTAAGACTAGATGAGGTCCGTGTTTACTTTGAGAAGAAACAAGGAAACAAACTCAGAGGTTTGACCAGAGTCACACAGACCAGAAAGTGACTCAAGTCTCACAGGTCCTCCGATAGAAACTCGGAGAATCTTGGTCGTATGAGGACCATGCAGATTAGTCTCTGAGATGGTCTTTTGGGGAAAGAACGACACAGATTTGAGTGGACCTGTCCAGTCAGTACACGCATTTGTCAGTAGAACTAGTTTATTCCATGTTCCAAATAAAATACTTTTACTTAAACCAATTTGATCTCTATCTTTATTATTATCTATCACATATGCCTCGTAATGCACGTTGAGCCGTTGGTCCCGGCTGTCATTCGAGCATCTCTGACAATCGTTACGGGTCGTCAGAAGTCCAGAAGTCTGACAACCAGTCTTACTAAGGTGTATCGTATTACCCTAGTAACTGGGTTGTGGAGGTCAGATGGGCAGTCGCTTCATGTAAAATACTGGTAATCAGCTGCATCCGGTTAGACTGGAAGTTGACCCCAAGTACTCGTAGTTGGAAAAAGGCTAGTAGATTGATTTGAACTTATAAAAAACAAATTCATACTATTATTAAATATCTTTACCTGAACCATTTTAGCCTAATCTCAATAAGTTTCCCCAAATAGAATTCACGACCGTACAAAGGTCGACCTATTTTTACCGGAGCAATTTTATCTTGTAACATTTGTACGTCATCGCAAGGGTTGTAAGCGGAGACTGTGAGGAACAGATACCTCTCCGTTCCTCTCCTTTGGGAGGAGGGTTAAGGAGTGGTCTACAAGATTTTTGAGATTTATAGTTTTTTGCGAATAAATAGGATTTCATTCAAGTGTTTTTTAAATGGTATTCCTTCGTCTTACCGATCGTAGACTGTCCAAAATGCCTAAATAACTTGAAAAGGTTTTTGGAGATCAACAAAGAAGATACAGCTAAAAAGCTTTCAGTAATAACAGCTTACAACTGAAAACTGTAATGACCGTTATGTACCACACTTACAATGGCAATGCCTTTCATTGCATCACTTACGTTGTCGAGCTGCTCCCCAAGCACCGCCACTGCGACCGGTTGTGTGATTAATTATGACCAAATAATAATGGTGTTCTTCATTGTGTAGAGTGTAGACACCGCTTTACATCGCTTAAGGAATATCTTGTCATAGCATTGTTACAGTGCAGTATCACGAAAAGATATAGTCACATGAAAACAAATATGCACAATAACAATGACCCATTTATCATCACAATCACGCTGGCTTCAGGTGAAAAGGAGTAGATACCTACCTACCTATAAAGACTTACGAGTATGTTATGATTAATCTATTAATCTAAGACTAGACATTCGATAAAAAATGTGAGTTGAGTGATCAGTAAGATAAGTTTAAAATTCAGTAGCCTAGAGAAGATAAGACAAAAAAAATTACAAAAAAAAAAAACAACCGACTTCCAAAAAAAACACAAAAAAAGTGAAAAATAACTTTAATTTCGGAAGTCGGTGTCTTTGCTTTTCAATTTCCGTTTTTTGCCACCGACTTCCGAAATTAAAGTAATTTTTCAAATATTTTGTGTGTTTTTTGGAAGTCGGTTGTTTTTTTTTTTTTGTAAAAAGTTTTTATTTTTCACTTTTTAGTTGTGGTACCTACCCCACAAAAATCCGCTACCTGCTATGTAAATAACAGTGAAGGAGTCAATCAGGACATCGTCTAGATAAACTAAGTGGGAAAAATACGTAATATTGAAGCTAACTCAAAAATTACGCAATCAAAGATAATAAAATTTAAAAAAGGAATCAAAATCGATTCATAATTGGCGGAGTAATCGCGTAACAAACATACAAAAAAAATATAAAAAAAACATACAGACAAATTGAGAACCTCCTCCTTTTTGAAGAAGTCGGTAAAAAATTACCATTTATTTTATTTTTTAACTGTTGAAGGAAATCGACTAAAAACAAACTTTGCTTGCCTACATAATAAATAGCAAACAAAGTCCGATGGCTAATAATAAATCAAACAAGCCAGTTTTTCCATTGATTTCTAAAAATATGTCATAACCTTTACCAAAAGTTCAACCACAAAATAATAGATATCCCACACCAACATCACCTAAAGAGACTACGCACAAAAACAAGTAATCTGGATGAATATATTTAACAAGCTGCCAAACAAAACTGAACCTTATCCCAAACAGATATGACCCATAAAACATTGCCAAGTTTAATATATCAAAGGGCAATATGAAATGATGTGTCATGTAATGGTTAACCGACCATTTCTAGATGTAAGGAGGCCGTTCGTCTTCGGTAACTACCCGTGACAATTGAATTCGGTCGGATGCGAGACAGGTGGGCCGAACGAACGAAAATAGTCTCAAAATCAATACAATACTTGCGAAGATGGTTGTAGTGGGGGGATTAGGTTTTATTGGTATCGACTATCGATAGTTGACGGTTTGGTTCGGAAATAAATGATCTTGACTTGCTTTAGAACTTGTTTAATAGGGATAGAAAGAAACCTGTTTCATCCAAATGAGCAAAACAGTAAGCAAATGTATGACCAAGATTTTTAACACTTAGCTTGCCAGAAACACTAACGTAAAAACATAACCCTTCCTCGTCCGGGGAAAAAGGGCAGTGAGTTGACAAAAATGTCAAAAGACGAGGTAGGTGACCTAGGTGTAGGTTTAACATGTCAGATAGTAATTAAAGATAAAACGTAAAGTAATAGGTACAGCAACAAGTCAGCTTTTTCAAAGGAAGTACCTACTGAAACATGAACATTAAATTAAAGAGAAGAAGCGTATTAACACCTATTTATTATTATCTTGATAGTCTAATTTTGCAATCGTTAAAAATCTATGAAAAGATAACTTCCTACTCAAAATGAAGTAAGCGAGGAGAAAAATAACGCAGAATTAATTAATGTAGAGGTGTGACGATTGTGACGAATTAATGGTTTTGAGAACTTTCATCATCATCTGTTTAGCTTTTTCCCAACTATGTTGGGGTCGGCTTCCAGTCTAACCGGACGCAGCTGAATACCAGTATTTTACGCTGAACTTTCTCAGTTAAAAATTAAACTCATAAAAAAGAAACATCGATATCTACAACATAATTCAACGTGTCCCTTCCCTACAATCCCGTTGTCAACTCACTCTAAGTAATCGCCCATTATCTATATCGATTCAGCCGCCACTGTCCACCAATTCTCGATTCCACTGTGGCGATATGACCCTAACATAGCGACCATTACTTATTGTTACAAATCCATTTCTGCTTTTGAACGGAAAAATATCAGAGGCTTTTGAACAAAGTGGTAATGTATAACGTTTTTAGAGTAAAACTCGACGTTGTGTGGGTATATTGGTATAGTATAACACTGATTTTAACATCGTTTAAACGTAGAAGCGAGCTAATGAAGCGATCGGCAATAATTGATTCAGCCTTTTAACTCTCCCTCTATTTTTAAATCCTCTTAAATGGTTGAATGATATTTCATAAGTAATTAAGTATTAGAAAGGCTTTTCTTTTGTAGAGTTTTCTTGGGTTTTTATTTAAAAATTTTGCTCTAAATAAATGAGCTGTTGCCTACCTACCCACAGCGTAATTGAATCCAGGACCCTATGCTCAACAGTCCCGCTTGCGACCACTAGACCAACGAGGTAATTTTCGGTTATTAAGATAAGTTCAATAATTATCGGAAGATAGGGATCTTTAGATAATTATTGAACTTATCCCGCTCCATAGTTCACTGAGCGACTTTTGAACCAGTTTTAATTATTATCATTAGAGATTTAAATTAAACTTAATCTGACTTAACAAATGGCTACAATCTAATCGTAATTGAATTATAATAATTATTTATTAGTACCTACAGCTGTATTATCAAATAAATAACATAAAACTATCGATAACTGATACAGGATTAGTACAAAGCTACGCATTTATTGTGTTTAATCTCTATAATATCCGTATCCTATCTATTCTGAGTGTCCAGCTCTAATAGTAACTGATAAAAACTCGAAGCAAAACAAACAAGTTATTTCCTAAAATATCAATCAACAACCAAAGTTGAATCGACAATCAACTCAGCCTATCGCAGTCCACTGCTGGATATAGGCCTCAACCAAGCTGCGCCACAACAAGCGGCTGTTTTTTTATCGAAAATATATAACGTTTTTTTTTGTTGAATAATACACGTAGGACATCGTAACGTAAACTATGGATTCAGTACCTACATTATTCTAATCAGCTCCCAACCAGCCCCAAAGGGTTGAAATAATAGTGTCGGTAAAAAAAAACATGTTTAGTTTACCCTACGAAAGTGCAAAACCTTCATGATCGAAATCGTATATTTTCTTACGATGTCCCTTCCACCGTGTATGTAAATCGACTGTGAACCCGTGAGACCGTTAATACTAAAAATCTAAATGGTAATACCTACTTAGTTGTTTACAATGCAATTGCAGACTATATGGGCGTTTAAAATAGCCATGAACCAGTCCGACTGATGCATTAATTCTAGAAAACCACAAAATAGGCTCTTCCGTAGCAGATAAAGGAGATTTCAAACTTTAAAACACCAATCTTTTTAAGGGTAAAATAAATCTTAATACCGCTTTAGCTAGACTAATGACATTGCCCTGCCCTGGTTATCACAAAACCGAATTTACTTGTATCGAATTTGCCATATTATATAATCAAACTGCCCTAAGCTAGCAGTCTCTATACCAATAACTGATGTAGAGAATTTGCAATTGGCCAGTCTTTGTTTCGAATCATTCATAATATTTCCATAATAATAATTAGGGGTATCTACAGTATTTTTCAAATCTCTTTGACATGTTAATCGAAAAGTCTCAAAATATGAATCAAAAGGCGATAACCAAAAATCAAAACACGAATAAACAAAAACAATGAGCTACCAATTAACTCTCAAACTCAAAATCAGGGTAAACTCACCAATTGTCGACCGCTCTATTTGAACGAAACGTACAAAGGGAATAAAAGGGGTTTAAAAATACGCCCAGGCCCAATTAATTAGAGACAATTAGCTACCCTTCCTGCAGCAACAAAAGGTAGAAAAACTCTTCTCATTAATTACGAAGCAAAGAGGGCGAAAGGCGAAACAGGAAGGTACTAGATTTCTCCCCTTTTGTTTTTGAAGAGGAATCCATTTGTGAGACAGACGCGTTGCGGAAGATGCGGGGCCTCGGTGAGCTATGATTTTATTTATGTTTTATGTTGTATGTTGTGGATTTAATGATGGTTGTGACGGTGTAGGCTTGCTTTTTTGAAGGTATGATTATTTTTTAGGGTTCTCCTATTCTAATCTGAAACTAGGGGTAAGAGGATTGATGTTTCATATCTAATCTTTTCATATCACTACTTCTTATACAGAGCTTTATTTTAATTTATTCACTTAGACTGTCCTGCTGCTGGGCAAAGGTATCGCCATGATAACTTCTGGAGCTAAAAAGCAGATAATTAGATGAACAAAATCAGTATCGGGAAAACTTGAAAAAAGCAAGAAAGATGTGATTGAGAAATTCCAGCAATTAGAATAAAAAATCACTTTTCAGCAAAAAAAAACAATAATCCTTTCCTCAAACCCCATTAAACGCTTTGACAGCTCATCCACTTGCTGGCTAATTACAATGCTTTCAACAACACACAGATTACACGAAGATACATTATCAACACTATCGGAACTAATCCTCAGCTGACATGCTAGAAAAAATATTCCAGAGTGCCTTCCACGATAGGCGAACATTTTAATCGACACACAGATTATACGTGTCCATTAAATAAGTAGCTATCAATTACCGTGCTTGTACTGATAATTTTTAACAGCACTGATAAAATTCGGCAGTGCTAATCAAGCCGTCACCATGTGCGCGTGCAAGCAAAAACGATCTTTCCTAATAGAGGACATACTGAAAGATGTGACGAAGAAACCTTATAAGAACTTGAGTCAGGAGCCCACGCAACCCCTCAAGTGCAATGGAGTGAAGTCTCTCGAGGTTCCCAAGAAACAGGAGATGACAAAGATTGAAGAGCCGCTAAGAGACAATGCGACCAAAATTGATGTTAAGTGCGAAGTGCCAAAGGATTTCGATGTGAGCAAAGTCAATCTGGAACACAGGAGAAATACTTATCCGTTGTATCCTACACCGATTAAAGCCAATGTACCTCCGCTGTCTTCTTCAGTAACATGGCCTCAGTACAGAGGGAAGGAGGCCTCAGGGTTCTTAGAGAGGCCTCCGTTCAGTTATTACAGCGACCCGATGCTAAATTCTAATCAAATACTAAGAAGTCAACTTGCTGCGAACAGATTTGTGTCACACCCATTCACTATACGGCAAGCTTATGGATTTGACAGAGGTGAGTTTTGAATCGACTATTATTTATAGAGATACATTCACAGAAAAAATATATATTTAAAAAAATTAAAAATTTTGTGTGCTATTTCTGACTAAGATTAGTAGTCAGTAACGCCTCCTTATCAATAGCGTACGAAAAGAAAAACAAATAAAATAAGATTATTATATCGAGTATCGAATATTATCGTCGATAAGCAACTGACGTATTAATACAATTATTCATATTGAATCACTTTGTAGTGGAAATATTGCAGGAGGTAGTGTGTGAAGTGACAATAAAAGTGGAGCAAATAAAATCGAAGAGTCGCAACTTCGTCGAAGGAAAAACTCCGAAGAAGCTACTGGCGACCAAGGCAAAACGAAAACGTGCTCCAGCCAGGAGCGGGGTGAACAAACCGCACATATACGGACCAAGAACCTTGGAAGACATACTGAGATATCAGAAGAGTAAAGAACTGCAGATCAAAAAACTCTCTTTTCAACGCCTCGTGAAAGAAATCAGTCAGAAAATCAAGACATAAAATATATTCGGTATGAAAACGGTGCTATTGGAGCCTTACAAGAAGGCAGTGAAGGTTACCTAATAGGATGGAGTAACCGGACGGAAAGACGGATGGAGTGATTGAAGACAAAAATTAACTGGATGGAGAGAGAGAGAGGGAGCGATTGAAGATAAAGAGTGACCGGACGGAGAGGAAAGAGAGCTATAAAGGAGAAAGAGAAAACGGACGGAGAAAGAGAGGAAAGGCAATTGAAAACAAAGAGCAGTCCGACGTAGAGAAAGAAGGAGCGATTGAAAACAAAGAGTTACTGCATGGACCGATTGAAGACAAATAGTAACCGGATGGAGAGAAAAAAAGAGTGATTAAAGAGCAACCGGCTGGAGAAAGAGAGGGAGCGATTGAAGATAAAAAGTAACCGGACGGAGGGGAAAATAGAGCGATTAGGGGGAAGAGTAACCGGACGGAGAAAGATAGGCGAGCAGATAGCTGACCTGAAGAGAGGGATTGCAGGTTTCAAAGACCAGGTGGACAAATCTCGTAAAGTAATGCTCAAAATCAGTATCAGGAGGTTTCAAAAGTTGAAGGTGCCAGCTTTAACAAAAAAATCCTATTCCTCCTGTAAAGTTAAATTTACAAAAAAATACTAGTTAAAAAATGTTTGCTCTAAAAATTTAATTAGTTAAAAGGAAATATAAATTTAAATTAGTCGTTTTTATTAGTCGCTCAACAGTTAATCGTCATCTTAGCTTAAAGCAGTCCCAATTGCACTCCATTCAGCTCGATTCACGGCAACTCTCAACCAGTTGCCACCCTGCGAAGCAGCCTGAGGGCGACCTACCTTACGTTTGCGTCAGTTAGTAACGCCTACTTATCAAGCGAGTACAAAAAGAAATACAAATAAAAATCGATTACTATATCGATTACCGATTATCATCGATAAGCAACGACGTGTTAATACTGTTATTCATACCGAATCGTCTTATTTATTATTTACGTCATTCATTATCTAATCATAATCTTGCATTGAGTTCTTCTTAATCTTCATATTAATGTATTGTCTCAAATTATTGTCAGTGTGTCCTTTTTTTTATTTATGAACCGCCAAATTAAAACAAAGGATTTTATCATGATAATCTTTCGAAGCTATATCATGTGATTACGATTACTTCTTTCTTAAACTTCTAGTGGTCGCAAGCGCACTGAGGTTCTGGGTTCGATTCCCGGGTCGAGCAAACTATTATTGAGTTTTTCTATCTGGAATTTCTCATAAGCAGCCGGATCAGTAGCAGGATTTGTGCCCGTTTGATGCCAATAGGCTCGCCACCTGTGGGTTTACTATTCAGGTATACCTCTGCCCAACGCTTCGGGGAATACAGGCGTGATGTTATGTTATGATGAAGTTATGTTATTTTTATTGTAGTATTAGTACCTACTTAATCCTCATGTAGTAAACCTGATTATGAAATATGTACCATTATCAATTTCTTTCTAGGTTCCTTTTGAAATGTCAAAACGAATTAATTCATACTCCGCCTTGAGTAAGGGTTGTGAAATGCTCAAGCCTTCTCTATTTGAGAAGAAGCCTTTGACCTGCAGTGTGACATAGGCTAGCTGGTATTAATATTATTATAGCATTGCAATAAATTATTATCCGATAAATCATCAAAATCCATAAAATGATACAAATCAGTAAAAAGTCAAATAATCCGTAGTCATAAATCGGTGCTTTCACCCTAAACCATTCTGCTTCAATAATAATTTTAATCTAGTACGTTTATCAATCATATTGGTTTATAATAATTATTAAAAATGTTAGCTTACTCATTAAGTTATTATTGATGATTTTAAGTAGATAAGTTTATTTCTATCTAAGTAGAAATACCTAATTTTTATGCAAAATTGACTTTGAATTAATTATTTGGCGATCTCGGTGAAAAATACCTACTTATCATGAAAAATAATACAAAGGTCCAATAATTAACTAAAGAAAATGTACGAATCAGATGTTTTTTATTGAACTTGCTTAACGTACCCACTACTACCCGCACTTAGCATACCTATCGTTTTTAATTTTATATTTATGTAGGTAGGCTTTTATCTCCTGGAATCAGAGCCAATGATCATACTAGTGATTTGTCTGCATGAAATAGTCATATGTCCAAGCAAATAGAATTTAGAGAAATATGTTGGGATTTCTATGAGTTTTGATTCCCGGGTCAGGCAAAGTATTGGGTTTGTCCATCTGGAATTTAGCAGTAGCAGCCTGGAGTCAGGATTTATGCCCGGTTGATGACAATAGATTCACCCCTATTACATGGGACTTACACATAACCGGCGAAATGTGGGTATACTATAGATACTTACACCTCTGCCTAACCCGAGGGAATACAGACGTGATGTTAAGTTATGTTGTGTGCTTCTGCGATCATTTTATCAATCAGTTTGCTATTGGCGCCACACTATCATAACTGATGCGAATTACATTTTAATCAGTAGCCAAAAAAGCCTTTTCATCATCACCGATGATTTTAGACTCTTTTGACACACCTCTATTCATGACTCTGCAAGTTAATTCGTAGTCACACAAGATTGTCACACCAGTGTGACTTCAAAGAGTATTTTCCTGTTTGTCACACTGCTAATATTTCTACACCTTTAATATTAATATTTTTAATATTTCTATTACTAGTGCGGAAAAATATCGATGTAAAAATACCTTTTGTAGATTAGAGACCTAAGTAGTTACTTCATGCTATGAAACATTTATTTTATGCAAAGCGTTCTTCAGCATGATCTATCACTGGATACCTACTCAAATATCTCACTGTTGAAAAAAAGGTGTAAGGATATTATATTTCTAATCATCTGCATAATAAATGATTGTGCGTTGATATTTCATTTGCTTAGTAAAACGGATATTCGAAAGGATATTAAAAAAAAACGTGGAAGTATTTTTGTGCAAAGAACACCAATACTTACAACAAACAAAAAGCTCATAAAAACGAATCTCTTCGATTTCGACTTAGCTGCCATAGGATGATTTAAATAATACCCCAAAAGCTTTCATAAGGCATATGTTTCATCACTGTTGAGCATTTGGTCCAAAATGTCGCATGGTCCTTTGGTATTGTCGTAATCGGTGTAATAATACAAAATGTTCTGCGGGGTATTTGCGTAAAACACTTACAATGTTACGCCGCCGCCGCCTCATTGTTGCCTTTCAGTGTGACAAACAGGAAGAAAAATTCGATTAGTCACACTGCTGTGACAAACTGGGTGTGACTCGTAGTCACGTCCGCACCCTTAATTCGTAAATAAACGGGATCTTTCATTGTATTAGGAAAACCCAATGATATGGAATGTAGGTAGGTAAGTAGATAGGTCAGAATAATCTACAGAATAATACTCATATGATAACATCGAGCTTAAAACATAAATCTTGTATCTTATCCTATTTAATCCTTATTCAGAAAATGTTATTTATTTATTTACTTATAGCCATAAAAAACCCGGCCTAGTGGTGGTGGCCACAAAGGGTTCCGAAATATCGTATAAAAATCGAGCAAAAAACGCCAACATACACGTTTCTTGCATGTTTCTATAATTATAAATTGTTGTTACAGCGGCAATAAAAATACACAATCTTTAAAAATTTCGACTGTCTACTTATATTATGGTTTATGAGATACAGCCAGCTGACAAACAGACGGACGGACAACGGAGGCTTAGTAATAGGGTTCCGCTTGGCATCCTTCGGGTACGGAACCCTATACAACGCCCCATCCATTGTCTTAATGTTTGGTGTTTTATCTTGAAATGTCTTGATTTTCATATCAGTGGGTTTCATCCAGGAAACAAACATGAATAATTATATAAACATTTAAACATATTTTGACTTTTACTTATCTATTGAATGATGCCATTAATTCACTGATTGACTTGATTAGATTTTATCTAAAATTATTGTTATAACTAATTTCCGGAAAGTTTTAGAGTTTTCGATAAGATCATTTAAAAAGTTTGTAACGCACCTACACGCTTACCTTACCTCTTATATTTAATAACATGATATAAAATAGGTACCTACAGTGCTTGCATAAATGAAAAATTAAAATGTAATTCGCATCAGCTATAGGTTCGCACAGATTATTCTAAGCCGGCGGCGTGCGAGTCCATGCCAGCTGAACGGAATGTTGCCATTTTAAATATTATATTTTATTTATAAACATTCACAATTATTAGGTATTTTTATATATTGTATTTCTTCTATTTTATATATCAGTTTTTTTTTTAATTTTTATTTACTACCTATATTATTATTCTAGCGTATGACACTCGTGGGTTGCAGCTGAAAATCAGCGTCAGGTGGTACACTTTGTGTTGCCATCTGACAGTATGCTGAGCTGACGCCCTTTTGGCATTTTATTGATTGTTTCTGTTTTTATAGTTTTAAGGTGTATTTTTCTGTTACAATGCCAATAAACGCATTTTTCTTTCTTTCTTTCTTTCGCATAATTCATTATACGCTTAGTTGTTATTCAATACTCTATAACTATTGCTTCCACATGTGAAATTAGGTGGTATTATTACAATCTACCTAATAAATCTGCCTAGCCTTTTCCCAACTATGTGGGGGTCGGCTTCCAGTCTAACTGGGTGGGATGGAGTGATTGCCTATCTGACCTCTACAACCCAGTTACTGGGTAAAGCTTGTCCATTCTGAAATGATGTGCCCTACTACCGCAGTAACGCATACGGCGCGTCATTGCATTGCTACGAGACGGTAACACGAACCCCTTTATAAACTTAGTTGCCATTGGTCCAGAACTACAGCATCTACAGCCATTATAATAGTTATTCATGGTTGAATTCAAGTACCTAATCAAAACGAAATTGCGTTGTAGGTATACCCGTGACACATTGAAATGATTAGACTTCCCACTATTTAGGCCATACAAGTTTACGGTAACAATACGTTATCACTTGATTCACGAATGATAAGACTAATTCAATATTAAAACCGCAGGTACATAGTAATCGACAGATATAATTCGATAGTATCTAATAATGATCACTGCAGTGTGATAAATTACTGGATAATTCGTAAACAATCTCAATTAACGCGTAATACCTATTTATAGTCATATCGTCATAAGCGCGTCTGCATGGGGTCGTTTTTTTTATTTTTGAAGGTGGGAAATCATCAATGACTTTCTGAGCGGAAGGCCGTGTCAGACTTTTACTGACTAAATCCCACCCGTGTTCCTTCAGTTGCCTGTTGCCAAGGTCCCGGTATCCCTTCCGGACATTCCCGCAACCCTAGCAGGGAGCATGGGATCCTGTGTTCGACTCCTAGTTCGTGCAGTGATATTGGCTTTTTCCGTCAGGAATTTCTCAGTAGCTGCCCGAAATTCGAGTCGAGTCTAATAAATCTGTTAATTTTAAATGCGGATCAAAGAACCATTTCTGGAACAATACCTATTTATCTCTATAAAGTGCTTAGAAACAAATAGCGTTGCACATTACTGGTAGTCTTCTTAACATGCTTGTACTCCCCACAACCGCGTGCTCGAGAGGCGGGCCACCACGAATTGTGCTATTGCCGCTTGATTATTGTAGGTATCCCACAATTCAAAATAACATTTAACAAGATTAATTTAACAGATAATCTAGTGGGTAGGGCTCTACCTACTTCCTTAACACCAAAAACGTAGAGATTATCAACGATATATCTGTTCCAATTAAAAAATACACAACGCCTTATCGATTTAAGTATCTATTAAATCGATAACAATATTGGTTATTAGTAAAAAAATACAATTTTCCAGCGATTATCTCTCTATCGAATATTCGAAATTGTTTTTTTATTGTAGTTAAGAAGGTATAATGAGGTCTGTTATCGTCAAATTGTTCCAATTTGTTGGATTAACTATTTTTTAAACTATTTTAGTTTTTCGATAAGACAGTCACGAGCATCAATATACATATTACTATGAAACGCTCGGTAATAAAAACATACCTACGTGAAAAAATAAACAACCAGGCTTATAAGTAGTACCTGTAGAAAGCCTGTTAGCCTGCTGTATATATATATATATATATAATCAGCCTGCATTGTCCCACTGCAGTACAAAGGCCTCCCATTCCTTTTCCACTCAACTCGATCCTGAGCTAATCTAATATGTACTTCCAAAATCATATTATAAATGCGAAAGTAACTCTGTCTATCTGTTACCTTTTCACGCCATAACAGCTAAACGGATTGGCACAGTTAGACCATGACCGACGTTTTTTTTTTCGTTTATTATTTGATTCGCTCTTTTTTGGGACCATGACCGAGGTTAGGACATGGAATAGGAGTTTTTATCCTGTTATAACGTTCCCGTGTGATAATTTCTGACTTCCGCGCGGGTGAAACCTCGGGCAAAAGCGAGTGTCATTAATTTCCCATTGATATCAAACCTAGGACATACCTAAAAAGAGGAGGGGAACTCAAGGATAGAATCTGAAGTCTAACTGCAGCTCTGCTTACCTCATTATTGGTTCATAATATATGTGGACTAATAATGTGATGTCTGGAAACATCGCTTTCTATTCAATAGTTGCTGAAGCATCTCATGAAAATGTTGCTCAATTCATTAATAGTTACATACTAACGCCATCTACCGGGGAGTACTGACAACTTTACTGCACCGTAATTTTCTCTGATTTTTCCATTACTATAACAAGGAACTTATTTCTTTCTTCTTTTTTCTATACTTTTAAGTACTTGTAAACATAAACTGATGAAACAACTCTGCTTAAGCCTTCGGGGAATACAGGCGTGATGTTTTGTGTTCCTCATCATCATCATCACTACCAGACTTGTGACACACACAGCTGAGTATAAGCTTGTGCTATGCTTGGGTCTGTGCGACTCTGAATTACATCCACACACCTAATGCAATCTTCTACTTAATAAAAATCTTACATCATCCATTCTCTGACGCGCACAGCGTAAACCACTGGTCTAAAAGCATGAAATTTTGAAGGATTTGGAAGGATTTTTGAAAATTCGGCTCCTAACTGTGTCAAATAGGGAATGAAAATTTGTATGGCAGTTCGTCGTTTTCGGGCACACGGCTGATTACTTATAATTATGTGGGTATTTACTGATCTGTTCTTCCTCAGTACCACCAAGCTGCTGCAACCCCTGGTGGGGTCTGGGCGGCAGGCGGAAGGGGGGGCAGGTACGCTTCACAGCGGCCCAGACGGGGGCGCTGGAGAGACGGTTCAGCGCCAGCAAGTACCTCAGCCCGGACGAGAGAAGAGCCCTGGCGAGCACACTGAGACTTAGTGATCGGCAGGTAAGATGAAAATCTTTTTTTAAGTACCTACCTACCTATAGCCGCCGAGACACCAGCTGGTACAGCAGTAAACCAAAATACATGGTACAAGTACATCCCCGGTCATTCCGCGGATGGTTGTACTTTCAAGGATCTTTTGACGTGTGGCCAAAATCGGAACTATCACCGTCTTAATTTTTCATTACACACAAATGTTTATTAACAGCGTAATTCGAGCGCTAAAATATCCTTGTTGCAGTGTGAGTAATGGTGCAAAATAAGCTGGCAATAGTTGTCACTGACCCACCTACATTTACTTGCTTATTAGTATTATAATGTAAGTACTTCAAAAGTATTAGCACTTGCTCGCAAAATGTGTCGCTTGCGCCGCTTTTAGTTTCAGAAGCGTGCTTTTCACTTTTCTTGCATTCAGTAAGATGTGATTTTTTTTAATCTCAGCGAAGAGCCCTTCTTGTCTTTTTATGACAATTTTTTTTTTTGAAGATCTTAAATTATATAAATTAAATATGATAAATTAACATTATTTTTCATGAAATTATAAATATAATATCGAGCACCACATAAGTAAGTACCAAAATGAGACGAAATAATCGTCTCCCATAGTCGTTCTTTTGTAGAATTATGCCCCTGTAAGTTGTTCAATAGCAATCTTCTGCTTACTGGCTGCAGGTCTCCTAATTACTTATAAAGGGACAAAATAATGAAGGCACCTCCTAATGTAACACTCACTTGAAAGAAGCAAGCATGCAGGGCTTGCAGTTACCTGCATAATGCAGGCCGTAAATATAATCAAGCAGGCCGTCTGTAACCTACAATAAATAATCAAAACAATTTTATTGTAGGTAACTTATTTCAGGCGCATCAAAAATCCAGTGCATTGTGATAGGATTTGAATTGATTGATTCGTTGATAACATTGCTAATAATCCAGTGGTATTATATGGATTTACAATTTATTCTATCCATTAATATTATAAACAACATACAATGCCTACGAAACTTACCTACCACAACGTCACGCCTGTAATTCCCCGTACGATACGGATAGGTAGTGTTGTAGCCATAGAAATATCAGTCATCAGTCAATAGCCATAGATATATATCTATGATTGTAGGTACCCATAAAAAGGTACACCTAAAAACACTGCCCGACTCAGGGATCGAACAGTCACGGATCCACTGCATGGGTATATAAGGGTTACCTACTTCTTACCATACAGTCTAATCCAACAACCGGTGTATTCTGCAAAAATCTCACCGGGTAGAATGATAGCTCACTTCACCTGAGTTTTGATCTTAGGTATATGTGAAGTGAGCCGTCATTCTACCAGGGGGCCAAGTCTACTACTTTATTTACAAACGTGTCAGTGGTCTCACAATGATCAGTTTTTGACAGATATGCCATACAAAATCTGTCAAAAACTCATCATTGCGAGACCACTGACACGTTTGTAAATTAGTAGACTTGGTCCCCTGATAGGACTTGACACTATTGACTCACTTCAAGTAAGTTTTTACAGTGAGATTTTTACAGAATAAATCGCCAGGTCAATTATACAAAAAAGTGAAGTGTTAGGCCACTTTATGCGGTGCAACTGTTAAAGAACTTACAGATAATTTACATGTTTTTGTATCACTGACAAAATCACGGTACCTACAGTGTAGTCTGTAGGTAACTGTCATTGTACCTTGACTTGCCCTGCACATAAACTGCCCTCCAAATGATGTTACCCTAAACATGCAAACCTTTTTCTTCCTCAGGTGAAAACCTGGTTTCAAAATCGTCGCGCCAAGTGGAGGCGTACTACACCGGATTCAGCTGACGCTGGTAGCCCTCCGACTGCCGATGAAGGATCTGACGACGAAGTCCATATAGCTGATGAGGAATGACGATGACACACGACTCGCAAACGATTGAATAAACGATTATTTTAGACTGCTTGTACCTATATATATATTATATTTCCGTTGTTTTTTTTAATGCCTCGGGGATGTGCGGATGAGTTGCCATACCAGAGACCAACCTGAATGCCTTATGTTGTGG
Organism: Lithophane ornitopus; assembly: GCA_948473465.1. Taxonomy (NCBI): domain Eukaryota; kingdom Metazoa; phylum Arthropoda; class Insecta; order Lepidoptera; family Noctuidae; genus Lithophane; species Lithophane ornitopus. Next base: position 14,392,386 of record OX419634.1, on the reverse strand, counting down.
CTTACTTACTTACACGGGCACCCATACCCTTCAAACCAGTACACGTAGCGACGCGGCTTGGCGGCAGGGTATTGGCAAGCGTTAGTATTTCTCTGAATGTGCTCCTTCATAAAGGGCTCACTACCTATTGATTTTTTTAAATAGGTACAGTTAAACCAGAAAACTAGATTACTGAAAGCATACCTTTCGGTAATCTACGTTTTTCCGAATTAGCACGAACGTGGCGTCACGGAGTTACCCCCACAGAGGCTTCTAAGTTTTGTACTTCCGCGATTTGTAGTAGTCCACCTAACATCATCTTGTAACATAACATCACGCCTTGTTTCCCCGAAGAGTTGGGCAGAGATGTACCAACCTGTACACCCACATTTCGCCAGTTATAGCATAATCAGCCTATAATGTTCCCACTGCTGGGACACAGGCCTCCTCTCTGTGAGAGTGAGTAAGCCATCCACCACGCGGGCCTAGTGCGGGCTGGTAATGTCAAGTCTTCGAAGGACAGGCCGGCTTCTTTTATTTTGTTTTGTTTCATAGTTTCGATTAAATATAATTTTTCTTTTTTGATTCCGCGCTTAAATGATGATGATGATGATGAAGCGCCTATCGGGGTTCGACCCTACAACTCGTGAGTCACGGCCGTTACCACTGGGCCACTACATCTTTCATGTAATAGGGGGCGAGCCTATTGCCATCAACCGGGCACAAATCCAGACACCGGCAGGCACGGTCGCAGCCCAAGATTTTGGGAGGGGTCACCATTGGTGCCGAGGAATATTTTTGGGGAAATGGTTACCTATTGATAAGTACTCTAAAAACTTTTTTTTGTGTATGCCCTTCGGGCTCACTGTGGCTCAAGTACCTACAGTTTTTAGTTAGTAAAACATGTAAATCATTCAGTCTCTCGGCAGCTTCAATGATTTTGGGGGGGAGGGGTCATGACCCCCAGGACCCCTCCCCCTCGGACCGCACTTGGACACCGGGCTGCTACTGAGAAGCCGACTTGCCAGATAGAAAAACCCAATAACACAGCCCGATGTGGGAATCGAACCCAGGACGTTATGCTCACCAGTAGCGTTGGCGTCCACTAGACCAACGAGGCTGTCTAGATAATCTAGATATTTTTATCAAAAGCCCATACAGGTATTCGGCATCATCCGGTATCAGGTATCAGGTCTCCGGCTAACAGGAGCTTAGGTACTTTTATTTGAAGATAGCTCAAGATTAAACCGCAGATACCTACACAAACCACTCCCGTAGATTTGTTCCACGTGAAAAACAAGTGATATACTTACTTACCGAAGCTTAGATATTATCGCCATAATTGATCGATTGGAAAGTAATCGCTGTAGCAATACAAATCATCTTCAAATTCCTATTAAATTAAGGTATTAATGATTGATAACTAATCCAAGAGATCGCTTAGCGTTCAATAACAAGCTTAGGAAGGTCATGTGACGGTAATACGCCAGCATTCACGATAATGGAAACAAGCTTACCAGACTATTATATGATAAAATGTATTAACGAGTTAGCTGTTGAGTTTTATTTTTAGAACATGTTTCGGGGCTTCATTATCATTAATTATTACAAGAAATATTTAGGTAGGTAATTTGACCTCAGAGGGCCTACCACCACCGCTTATAGCAGTATTATTTTAATATTACTTCAGTGTAGGAAAGAGATGAAGCTCTACAGGACGTATAGCTCCATCACTTTTCCCCACTGAAGTAAGATTAAAATAATACTGCTGTAACCGGTGGTGGTAGGCCCCCAGAGCTCATAATTCTTATACTACGGAATAGTTTAAAACGGAATCAATTTATTTATCAACCTACATACTTGTATGACCAAATTTTTACTCGACTGCGCGACAGCAGACATGGTGGCAGTTGGTGTCATCTCATGTGAGATTAACTAGTAACTGCATTAGACTGCTTGAAGTGATCTTGATTTTAGTTGCAGGATTTATTTTGATTTAAAAAAATATATATCTAGTGGACAAACATACAGCTTCATATAGAATAGGATATATTATACAGGGTTATTGGTAAAACACCAACAACCTCTTAAGGAGTCATTGTACTCATCATTATGGACAACTTTTACTATGGGAACAAATATGAAAACGCGAAAAAAAAAAGCTGTTCAGTACATTTAGGTATGTTCGCATAACTCGTCAAAATGTTAGGAACAGCTGTTTTATTTTTAATGATGATAATGATGAGTACAATGAATCCTTAAGAGGTTGTTGGTGTTTTACCAATAACCCTGTATAGTAAGATATAACCTCTAATATCTTCACGAGGAGAACATCAGTACCTTTGAGCTGTCAGCTTCAGAAATGCTTTAGGCGACATCTGTCGGTAGTCACTATGAAACCATAATCATTATTTTTTTGTCACTAAGTACACACAATAAGACATAAGGCCTATACAGGGGACAAACTTTGTTGTGTCAGTTTAAAATTAAATAAAACAAAAACAGCTCTTATAGCATAACAGATTCAACTAGCACTTTGTTGTTGTGCTGTACGATACAAGAAATAGATAAGATCTGAATAATTATCTTGAATGTTTGCTTCAATGGATATAATCCTTACTAATCACCTTATTTTATTATTATGAATGAGCTTTGTTAGGTTTACAACAGATTATAGACCTTTGATAGTATTTAGATTACACGCGTTTATCTAAAACATTTCCCCCGTTAATAAACTTGGAGTAAAATTACGCCTTCGGATTAACCATATATTTTTAATGGTTTAAGTTTGGCATAACTTTACTCCGGGTGTATTATTATTATTGCAGCCTATCCTATGTCCTACAACCAGTGCATCATAATAAATTATCCCTCAATTAAAGATTTTCGACAAGCAAGACGCCATCTATCGGCAGTCATCGGTATACTACATACATGTACCGTATACGGACTGCGTAAGGTTGATAATCGCGCCAACAGGATAATAAATACACAATAATTTTACAAAATGTTTTATTATTAAAAAAACAAATAGACCAAGGGAAAACTTTGAAAACAAACAAACACTTACATCTATAAATTGAACTGAAACGTAATAATATCGTTTATTTACATCCTTACACATAAACAATGTGTTTGGTAGGCCATTTGTCTAAACTTTGCGTTTAAAAATACCCTTTTTTTTGCATTTAAATATTCTTAAATCCTGCAAGACTTTTACTTGTCGGCTTGGTAAAGAAAATGTTAATTTAGGGACTGTTAAGCTATTACTAAGGGACTGGAGGATTATCTCATAATGCATTTCTGTGACCTGTGAGCCACACACTACTTTTTAGGTACAGGTACTAGGCAGAGACTACTTTTTGTACCGGCTGTTCCTTAGCTTTCTCCCAAGTCAACCTAAGACTTTGTCAACTGCTAAACTAGGCCTTATCATCAGGCAAGGAAAACCTCTGTACTCCAGTTTTTATGATCTCTAGATGTATACTTGTTTATCAATTAAATGAACATTATTAATAGTAGTTCTATAGTTTCTGCCTTACCCCATGGGAAGAAGGTGTGAGTTTATTATTATTAATTCCCTTGTCATCGGGGCGGCGTCACTGACCGCAACGCTGACTCGATATTTCTTAATATTCACTTTATTATTAAGTACTAGTATTTTCAAATGTCTCGCTTTGAAACAGTTCCTACGGAGATTTAGGTCATACTTTTAAACGCAAAGTTTAAGACTAGATACAATTTAGAATATAGGTATTAATTTGTAACATACGCGTAAACATTTTATTTAAAAAAACTCACTCTATCGTGGCACATCATTCCATGTCCGTGCGTTTAGTTACAAAAAGTATCATACAAATAACAAATAAATTAAGACTGAGTCACACTTATACTTAGGTGTAACTTTTAACTTGTAATAATTATAACTATTTAAAATTCAACTATTCAGTCAAATTTTTTCACTACACGACCCTAAATTGCTTTTTTACCCGCCATTTTGAAAGAAAAGCCGCCATATTTTTAAACTCCCGAACAGTTTTTAGTTAATTTTACTTTCTCTATGGTACTATAACATCAATGTAAGTACTTATTTACAGTGTTATATTTAATATGGATTGAAAAATATATCTAGACTGGGTCACCCGTAATTTTAATATTGTAATTATTTGATGCATACTTTAAGCACCATAAAAATATCAAAGCCGAATTTCCGTTTATTCCCCGTGGATCCCGTAGTCCCTGGAAGGGACCACGGGGATTTTTTTTCTCCGTGGTCCCTTCGTGAAGTATAATGCTGCCAAATTACAATAGGTACTAACGATTTTCATACTATCTTGAATTCATGCAAGCCTAGTACTTTTTGTTAGTTATAAACTATTTATGTGCCTTTCTTCCAAATCTTACTGGGATAATAGTAATTCATGCAAGCCTAGTACTTTTTGTTAGGTTTTGATTAATGTTTTAAGAAAACATTACTAACAAACAATCACGGGCGACTTGGGGTATCTAATATAAGGCAACTAATTAAGGATTCCCTAAGTGTATCTACTCGCCCCTTTGAAATTGACAAAAAGTACTAGGCTTGCATGAATTCAAGGTAGTATTACAATCGTTACTATTGTCCAACTAATAAGGTTTGGATGAAAGGCACATAAATAGTTTATAACTAACAAAAAGTACTAACTAGGCTTGCATGAATTCAAGATAGTATGAAAATCGTTAGTACCTATTGTAATTTGGCAGCATTATACTTCACGAAGGGACCACGGGGAATAAACGAAAATTTCGCGTAACCCAGTCATATTTTTTTATAAATCAATTAATGTCATTTGCGCTTCAAAACTATAGTAACTATTAAAAATACTAACACGTATCTAAAATAGACATTGAGTTGTATTTTATTTACTTATCTACTTTATACATTGATTGTTTCATCATAATACAATAAAATACTTTGTTCAACAATATCTCTGTTGAATCCATTGCCTTATTTGTTCAGTTTATCAACATCTTTGTACAGGTAGGTACGCAATGGATGGCAAATATGTATGTGTATTTTTGTCAACGCGTATTTCGGATTTACACAATTCTTTCAGTAGGTCAATATAATTATATTTAATGTTAATTTAATCAATTATTTATTACTTACACGAGTTCGTTCGGCTATCAAGAAAATAGGCTATCGTCTTTTCAAATGTTTTCCTATTAATTCCTCAATTAATTTATTAAAAATTATACTGAATGCATGTGAAATGAAGACTGTATTTAAGTACATTTTGAGTCAATTTTTATGTGCAGGTTACCAACTTTTGTTTAAAATAGTTACGTATGAATGGACGGCCAAAACAATCTGCAATTCAACCGTGATTCGTAAGCGTACTAAATGGCCAAAATATCTTATATCCGTTCAAACTAAATTTTTGAACAAATAATGTTATATAATTCGCAACAACTATATTTAAAATTATGCCAGTTGTCATGTCATTCCCTTGTTAGGTAGTATCATTCTAAATGTCAGTTCTTCATAGTACAACTATCCTGATCTTACTTCATAAACCTTATTTCCATAGACACCAGTAAAACTGTCGCATTCACTCTGGCAGTGTGCTTGTGTGATCAAAGGAAAGTGGACCGTATGTCTATGAAGTGTTAGTCGGATTTCCTTAGCGCGCCTCTTGCGCGCCATGCTTTTAGGAGATTGTATGAAAAGTATAGTTGGAAAAAGTGTATTTGTGACGCGAGGAGCACGAACGCGTACCACAGGAGGCCGTATGGATAACCCTGGAAATTAGAGACAATAAATGAAAATTATATCCGCACATTATTCATATGTAATAAATAAATAATAATAATTTATTCACCAAAATAAGAAGAACACGTATTAAATAATTTAATAATAACAATATACATTAAATAATGTTTTTTATAGTAGCCATATTTAAAATTGTAAACATTATTAGATTGACATGTGGATTGTGGATGCATCTGCCATGTTATACCTCCACCACCTATGGTTAACTGGTAGAGAATGCCTAAAGCATAAAGTCCGCCTCTGTACCCTTTTTATGCATAAAAATGAATAGATAAATGAATATAGATCTATAAGGACCTCTGCCCCTGGTTTTGAAGCACACAATATAAAATCCATTTTTTTAATTATTGTATTATAAGTTCCCCATAAGTAAGTATCTCATAAGGACATCCTAAAAAGCGAATTAGGAACCATATTTTGAGGATGGTTTATCATTACAAAAATAAACCCGTGGCCAGCACGGTTAAGGTATTTGGGCTTAAATCTAACCAATATAATCGTAGAAGCAAAACACACATTATTATAATTTAGTAGCGCATTTTTGGTATAGTACTCTCAAAATCACAATTATATTACACGTCTTCCGATGAGAGAATGAGTTCCCAACACCTGTCAGTTATATACAACGTTGAGTTCAAAAGAATACTTACTTGTTTTACGAATTTAAACTTTATTAGTTCCATGTACAACTGAAACGTTAGGAACGCATTATCTCAGTGGCCGGAATATAATTATTTTAAATAAATTAAGTTAACCTAATACACAAGTAAAAATAAAATGCCAAGTTCAGAACCCAAAACCTGGTACATAAAAAGCAGTACAACAAACCTTCGCCACCACACCACCCAAAACCAAACCCGAATAAAAATGTCTCAGTTTAACTTACACCCACCTGCCACAGCTCGATATCAACTTCACTGCTGTCATCCTCATCCTCATCCATCGTCAGGTATCTCCAGACATCCCCACAATAGTACAGGATGCAGTACAGAAGAGGTCCGAAGCCTAACGCTGTGATTCCGTACATGTACCGTCGTAGCTGTCGGATGTTGTTCCGCTTGATGGCTGATAGACCGAGGAACGATAGCAAGAGGGAGAGGCACCAGATGTACTCCCACCAAACAGGCTGGAATTAAAGAGGGAAATAGTTCATTGATTCAGGCGTGACTTTGCGGAAATCCATTATAAAATACAATAGACGTAGATATATTTAGTAACCTATTCCGCTTGACTATTCTTAGTCCTAAAAAACCCTGTAAGAAATCGACACATGTTTCACCTCTCAACGAGGCATCCTCAGGATGACGATTGACCAATTGCAAACCAGAACGCGACGTGTTACCACACCGAGCGCTGGACGCAAAGATACACTCACTTTGCGTCCAGCGCTCGGTGTGGTAACACGTCGCGTTCTGGTTTGCAATTGGTCAATCGTCATCCTGAGGATGCCTCGTTGTTTAGATCAGGGAAGTTGTTTAGATCAGGTTCTTGATAATAAGTCCAATACCTCAATTACCTACGTCGTAACACAATCACGATACTCACAATCACAATCCCTTTAATTTTGACAACAAAAAAATGACTCATCGAATGCATAACCTCCTCGAAGCCAGTTAAAGGTTTGGTCAGTAAGGTACATGATTAAATAATTAACATAAAGCAATAGATTTTGTGCCCCCTTCAGGAAACTTTAAAACATAACTAGTCAGTCTAATTATCTAATGTTATTAGAATTAACATTCATAATGAAATAAATAGAGGTCTTTACATTACTATGTGTCTGTCTTGTTTAAAAAAATCCAGTGATAATGTTCCAGTTCTCTAGTTCTGTGCAGTTATATTATAGTTCGTATAGCGCCAATTAGGAAAACATTAGAATCAATTATAATCGGCTCTTGCAGGTCATTTAGCAGTTTTATAAGTGAAATTCAAGATAAGAAACAACAACAAATTAATTATGGTACTCTCCTAAGTGGAGACATTTCATTCTTATTCTACAAGTGCACCATTCTAAAACTGGACAGGATTTTTAAAATCATTGAGAAAGGAATGCAATTTTTTTTCATCATCATTCTCCTGCCCTTATCCCAATTTATTTGTGGCCGGCAGAACATGTCTTTTTCTGACATACTTCTCTAGCCATAATCTCGGTAGTCAATCGATTTCCAGCCATATCATCTTTCACACAGTCCATCCATCGTTTCTTTGGTCTTCCCCTACTCTTATAGCCCTCCACATTCAATATTTATAAAATAATATCATATCATCATAATCATAATCAGCCTATAATGTTCCCACTGCTGGGACACAGGCCTCCTCTCTGTGAGAGGGAGTGGGCCGTAATGTACCACGCCGGCACAGTACGGGTTGGTAGATGTCACATGTCTTCGAATTTTTGGTTCTAGGACATGCCGGTTTCCTCACGATGTTTTCCTTCACCGTTTTGAGAGCAGTGGCGATGAAATAATTTACACAAAGTAAAGCGCCTGTCAGGGTTCGAACCTACGACCTACAACTCATAAGTCGTGGCCGTTTCCACTGAGCCACCACTGCTCTCAAAATAATATATTACAAAAAAAATATGGACTGATAAAATAATCTAGTTAAGCAATTTTTTTTTTTAATCCTCATCATTTCAGCCATATAAACACACATTCTACTGCTAGCCATAGGCCTCCCTGAATTTATTTTATAGTTAAAGTCAAATTGGAACCATTAATTACCGGTGGTATCTGCAGCTCTTCGATCTCCAGTATGAATATGTCAAGTTTGTCAAGGATGTCTGCGGAGAGCTTGGCCAGCATCACCAGGAACATTACATGGTGAAAGAACACACAGTACTTCAGACGAGACTTGTTTAGAGCACTGGAAAGAAGAATGAATATTTGCAAAATTAACTTCTATACCTATATAATAATTTTATTATTATAAATTATTTTATAATAATAAAGTCGCATATCGTGTGTTTTGTATGACTGCATTGTTTTGCAACCAATTTTGATGCATGATTTATTCTGGAAGGTTTATGTGTATATGTTTATGTGTATTACTACTATTATTTAACTAAAATATGAAATGGAAATCTTTGTCATGTCATAAAAACCATAGTTAGCAGGACATGTTGCTAGTTATATGATAATAGTTACCGAATGTTGCACATTATGACTTTGTTGTCCTAAAAATATAGGCAGACTTATACTTTTTACACCTTTGGTTCTTTCCTCAAAAGACCAATTCAGACACTAATCTATTATGGTCTTCACATGATCTGACCAAGATGTCTGGATTTTGAAAGAGACTGACGTCTCGAGTTTTTTTCGGCGTTTCTCCTCAGAGTAGTCAGTTAGGAAACAGGCATTGATGTCTTAAAGTGATTCCAAAATCCTATTTACAGAATAATCAATTTCATTTCAATACTAAGCTAAAGTTGATTACATAAAACCAAGAAAGAGAACCACAAATATTAAGCATATTGAGGATACCCAGTTAGACACACTACTGCCTATCCAGTATAATGCAAAGCATTTTATTTTCCAAATTACAACCAATTAACATCAAAAAAAACTATCATTTTGGTAAAATTTGTGAGTTTGTATTTATGGGGTAATCTTCAAAACTACTGATCATAAAAACCAATTTTCATGACATGATAGCTTTCATCACCACAATGTTTTTAATGACATCATTTTTGGAGTCATCAATGTCTACCTTGAAATAATCCCTAATTAATGACCCTAACCTCTTTGATCAGAGAAAATTGTCAAAGAAACTATGGCCCTATTACAGCACCTCACTCAAGACTGACGCTTTACTTAAAACTAGTTTCATCCAGTCAAAAGGCTTTAAACAAGTTTTAAGTAATGCTTGAGTTTTGAGTGAGGTTCTGTAATACGGGGCTCTGTTCTTCTAATTTCATAAATGGTGTTAATAGTATTCTTTATTGATATTTTTGGTAAAAGTCAAAATGATTTGTTCAAATATGTTTTATTGTTGACAAGAGACAGAATCCAAAAAGAAATCCAATGTTCAAACATCATCTGCAAGAACGCCAATCAAAATGTCTTAATCTAATCCTAATTATATTTCACTAATTAACTTTCATAATGTTTTCATTTGGTATTGGACCAAACCAATTATAAATTTAATGATTGAATCATTATTCTTACTTTATAACCACATAAAAACACATTTTTTAAGAAAACTTTTCTTGAATTTTAGCTAATGAAGGAAGTAGAAACCTATAAAATTTTATGATGCATGTAGTAGCATTTTGACCATTAAATATTGTGTATGGTTTCAGTTATGTTTTTTATATGCCTACACAATTTTAATTGACATGTGACATGTTTTCAAGACCTGCCATATGGTTGGTTATTATGAGTGCAGAGATTGGGAAGGCAAACAAATGCTTTCACTTTTAGACATTCATATTCTTATTCTGATTATTATATTTCGAAACATGCACTGATTTAGTGTTTATTCTAAGAAAATTATAATGTTTTGATATTACTGACACACCTATTTGAGTTATCATTTTTACCAAGCAAATTTTTTATTTTTCTAAATGAATTTGAAGATGTTGGTATTACTTATAGTTAGTAGAGTAATGTGTGGACCTTTTCAAATAATTGGCGCGAAACATTATTCGCTATCGACTGCTTTTGTCTAAAAATAATTTGACGGAACTTGGTCGAAAAAATATATCAACTGTAGATCAAGCTTACATTCGAGTACTAATTAAATTCTTCCGTACGCCGTACGGCCTTAAATACTTGTTAATAAGCCAAGTTACGTACCTAATCTGATATTGTGCTGCTATTTTCTCTCTGTGTTCGAAATCGGCACCATTCGTACCAGTCACCATAACACCACCCCGCGAAGCCATTTTTGTAACTAAACAATTATATAAACAAACAAAATAAATACTTTTTATCGATCTCAGATCACTGAAATGACATCATTCAGATAATCCTTGCAAAGATTTTTCTTTTCGATCAATTCATTTTTCCCATCTGCCAAACGAGAGCCAACGAAATGCCAAAAATGCCAACGTCTCAAGGTTTTTATCCCGTTCCAAATGTCATAATAAATACTTTTCATTAGTAGCATTTCAAACATTTTATGTAGTGTAGCTAATTTTATAAAATAAAACATATGTTTTATACTTTAAATAAAAGAAAATAATTAAATCTAATTTATATTTCAGGTGCGTTTTAGGTCTAAAATATTGAAATAAATACTGGGAGGTTGCTTCATATTCTGAGAACGGAACGTTAATTTGACATTTCAAATTTTACGTTCGGATACACAGATGCACTCTCGGCCAAGGAAGTGCAAAAAGGATGAGACTTTCTTTATTTTAGGAGAAAAAATACTTCTATTTTATACTCATCGAGGCATCGACAAGAAAATATTTGTAATTTGCAAACTACTTAACTACCACAGTTATTCTGCCATTAGTCCACTACGTTCACTACCTCGAATTGAAGGCTCTGTTGGCGTCTTAAAGGAAAGTAATTTATAGGGTACTGGGCGCTGACTGTGCTGCGAGTGATCCACTCAATAATTAAATAAAATACACCACAAGCCAAAATATAAGTTTTTTTTTTCTATCTATCCCTTCCCCTACATGTCCTTACAACCCCTCGCAGTACGTGTACAGGCCGAGAGTAGGTCTCGGCCACAGAGCACTTGAGGTTGATGCGCTAGGGTGGCCCGCGAAATTCAAATTTTCTTACGTTTTTTGCAATTTGCAGGTCGGTATCAGGTTGTATGTTGATCTAAATATTAGTAACGGCCGTAACAAATATGGATTTACAGAATTATAAACATTAGAATCAGCAATACAACTCTCTATGTTCATTTAAGTGCATTGACTAACGATTTCATGAAATTTTCATTCAATGCACTTCCATGAACTTATAGAGTTGTATTGCTGATTCTAATGTTTATAATTCTGTAAATTCATATTTGTAACGGCCGCTAATAATATTTATATTTATATTATTTCGCGGGCTACCCTAGCGCATCCACCTTAAATAAGTCTCGGCGGGCGGCGCCTTCCATCTTCAGGACCCGAGTAGGAGCTTTTGGCCCGTTTTGGTGAAACGAATTAAGTAGGAATGTTGAATTTACTGTAAAATGCGCAGTTCACTACATACATTCCAAGGAAAAACGACTTATAATATTATTAAGCAAGACCTAAGTGCTTCCTCAATCCTCATGGTCTTTCGCGTCGACGGCACTATTGGTGCTCTGCTGAACGTTTTCTGAAAAAAGCTATTAGGGTAGGTAGGTACAATAATATAACAAGGACAACAAACACATTTCAACGATTAGTACTGCAACATTTTCTTTCTAAATTAACTTAGACGATCATCGATGCTGTTGGAATCGGTTTTATTGATGAATTAATCATGAAATTACTAGAAAGGTAGCCATGAAATTGATAAAGCAAAAGTTAAAACACGTGTAAGCAATGATTCTTGTGCATCTAATCACTATGCAGTGCGTGGAAAAATCATAAGTTTTCATTGATTTGTAGGATGGCTATTAGTGTTTTAACATACCTAAGGATAAAAATATGCATTCTTCGTTCATGAGAGATATACGTACGGCCTACTGGGTACATTATGATCTCAATAATAAGTTTAGTTATCTACGACCCGAGAACAAGATGCCTTCTACACCATTGTTTTAGTTAGATAGGCATGTAAACCGGCTAACATAATAGAATCGTCTCACTGGGGTGCCACTAGCATGACTAATGAATAACTACAAGTCTTGGATATTATCTATCACTGAGTTTAGATTAGGTACCTACCATTTGTCATGTGGAAGTCCACTGCTGAAGTAAGACCTCATAATGTCAAAGATACTTTGGTACCTTACCTTATAACTACAACCAATGGTAGCGAGTTCTTATACATAATTATACTGTACCTAACTGCTTGTGGAGCTAAATCATACTAATCACCACGTAGGTCTGTACCTACAGGTACCGGATTAGTGGGGGAAACTGTTTTCGTAGTATGTTGTTATTAGCCTTGCCAGCCTTGCCTTGCCGATCTAAGAAGAAGATCGATTGTCACATTTTTCAACCCCAACCAGCACAACCATCTTGCCGTTGTCTATATAGCTGTATAGATTAGGTACAGCGATTAATTTCTGATCTAGCAAATTTGTAGGAGTTCCTTTTAGGATTTTCCCAGACACGGACTCCTATGTTCTTATTACCTACCCTGCTAGAAACATAAAAACATCATGTCCAAAAATGTGCGTAGTACATATGGGGCATCTAAAATTATAAGCTGAGATCTACGAAGGTTTCAAAAGGACAAACTATTTTGGGGCGATGCTGGGCTTGGGTGGCTCACAACTCTCAAGCTTAACGCTAGGGCATGTATATACCTAACAATAAAGTGTCGGGCTGTCAAAATTCACTGACCCTACCCCCAACTAAGGACCTCTGGTATGACCTCTGGAAAGCTTCTGGTACGATCGTCATGGACAAGGATCAACAGCAAGAATGAGGTAGGCAGTCGCAGTGACGTTCACCTCACTTAGTTGCAAAGATACATAAAATATAAAATAATAAATTGGGTAGACGCTGTCTCATTGAAGGAGTGAATAATTTTATGACAAGGATTATGAAAATGGCGACAGGTCACGGGAACAAAACTTGCGACCAACGGATGCCCCTTAAGTTAAAGGGGAAAATCTACAAGCACCGGTCGTACTATATGGATGGGAATGCTGGGCCGTGAAGAAGACCGATGAAAAAAGATTACATGTAGCGGAGATGAGAATGTTGAGATAGATGTGTGGAGTGACGAAAATGGATTACCTAATTACTTATGTAAGAAATGAGTATAAAAGCGGCGCCAGTGACAGAAAACTATAAAGGAAATCGTTTGGCCTGGAATGGGCATGTGATGAGGAGGGAGGAAACGCATGTGACTAAAAGAGTGTTGAATATAAATGTTCATGGATAGAGCGGGAGAGGACGAATGATAGCGTGACGGTTGACAGAGGAGAGTGGAAAAGAAAACGTGTTGCACCGACCACAAGTAACATGGGACAAGGGCAGGAAGATGATGATCATCAAATCAAAATGATTACAAACTTCAGGAGACCCGGCAAAATCCAGAAACTGTCCGCAAACGGAAAAATCATGGCCACTGCCGCGGATGACGTCACGGCTACAGCAATATTGAACAAGAACGTGCGGCAAATTAGAAACAAGCTCATAAAACGATAACGATTTTAATTGTTCCGCCAATCTTTGTTTTATAAACAGAGCTCATTATTGATCGAATCATAATAGTTATTTTGGTTACAACCTCCCCCGGTGGTTACGCGTCCACTGTTATAAATTGAAACCGTACACTTCTCAAGTTTTATTGTCATACAGTTGGACGATTGTGAATATGAAGGTTCTAGTGGCTGTCGCTTTATTCGCCTGTGTGGCTTTACAGGTACGAATATTTAATAACGTATAAATAATGGTTGTTAAACTAATTTGTGAATCAACTAAACTCGAAGATAATTTTCTTAATTTGTTACAAAATTTAATTTACGTCTACCCTATTGTGCCGCGTTCCTACTGAAGAAACGGTTCCGAATCCTGAAATCAATTGCAGTGTTCGTTCGTTCTCTTGAATCTAAGGACCAATTTTATTTCAACAGAACTAGTAAATTTTAAACTCACCATCCGTAGTAGATGGATACTTACGATACATTTTGTTGGGCATGAGACAAAATGTAGGTACGGATGGTGAGTTTCAATAGGTATTGTATTAGGTAATAATCAGCTTTTTAGAAGTCCATTTGACATCCGGGATAACTTCTACCCATTTGATTGTCTTCTTGTGTAGATAGGCCGGAGTAAACCTACGAATGATACAGCAGACGTCGAAGAGTGTCCCTCAAGGATCGTCTTTTTACATTCCATAGAATCAAGTGTAATTAAAATTTAAAATGCTTTAATTATCAAATAGGTAGTACTAGTTACAATTTCCAGGAAAAGGACACAAAACGATTTAAAAATAAATGCTGGTTCTAAAGTGGGTCCTTAGGTACAGCTTGCCTAAGCAGTTTGCGCAGTACCTCAAACTAATTACGTACGAAAAAATAAAAACCTCCAAACCTTCACTGCGTTCTAACTTTCGTTCTGAACACACTTGAACAAGGGCTAGCCTGGAGACGATTAACGCATGCAACCACAACTAAAACTACCGCCACCATGCAACGTACCTACCAGAAAAAGATATGTGTACCTAATGAAAGCGCCGTAAATCCACGAGCGAGCGAAAGCCGTTGTAATCTTTAAACCGGGTTTAGGGCTTACTCGTGTTCTTTGTCGATTTTTTGCCAAGCCGCGCTTTTCAAATTCTAACAAGGCTTATTAGCCGCAATTATTATGAGCCACAAGCTTGGCTTGCCTCTCACAATGATTATACACCAGCGAGCTTTAGAGGAAAGAAAAATAGACCACGCTTCACGGACCAGGCCCTTTATTTTGCCTTTCTTGCTGATGGCCTTAGTATATCCAGTTGAGTCCGGGTGTGTAGGAAACTAAATACAATTCAGAGGCACTGGCAGACGTTCTTTCGGACAAGCACCTAAAGCTAGGGATGAAGAAAGAAGTGAGTAATAAGAGCCATTACTGCTGGGAATAACTTGGGGTTAGGCAGACTTTAAGCTTCCTAAGACTCAGTCGGTTCTGCACCACTGCGAACCAATTTTCAGCGCGCAACTACTTAAATCATCTCGCCACGTCTGGATGCCCCGCCTTTTCAAACACCGAAATAACTGAGTATATTATTTCAGATGAGTCACGGTGCGCCTGCAGCGCCGGAGGAGGAGAAGAAGGTGGAGGCCGCGCCCGCAGCGTCAGCTGCACCAACACCTGCCGAAGCCACCGAAGCGGCCGCGGCTGACGTAAGTCTCATACCTTCATATCACCATTAGTGACAAATGCTTGCACTGACTGGACAGGTCCACTCAAATCTGTGTGGTTCTTTCCTCAAAAGACCATTTCAGACTCGAATTTACATGGTCCTCATATGGCTTGACCAAGATTATGTCTGGACTTTATAAGAGACTGTGACCTCTGAGTTTGTTTCGGCCTTTCTTCTCAGAGTCAGATAGGAAACGCCGTCCTCATCTAGCTTATTTTTAATATTTTTTAATATGACGTGTAAAAGTAATTCCAATATCCTATTTACAGAATAAACAATTTCATTTCATTTCATTTCATAATTTTTCCTAAAACCCCAGAATGACAAGTCTTAGTTTCCGCGATCCTTCGTGTAGCCATAATCATCTGCTTCCGCTTAATATCAGCCTGTAGACGGGTTGGTGCTGCAAGTATAGGTGCTAAACTATAGGTAGTACCTATCTGCTAGTAGGTACTTAGCTATTTTTACAGACCGTTGAGTAATGTTGCTGGGGAATGCTAGGTATCCTCCGAAGATTCATATAAGAGCATGGAAAGAAATATTATCTTTATCCAAACAAGAATCATTCAAATCATACAAAGTTCTTCTATTTCCAGGTAAAAGCAGCTCCTCCTTCGGACGCCGCTGCGCCCGCGGCTGGCTCCGAAGTCGCGGCGAAGGTAGCGCCGGCCTCCAGCGGCTCGCAGGCCGCACCAGCCGCGCCCGCGGTGGCCGAGACACAAGCCCCCGTCGCTGAGGAGAAGAAGGCTTAGTCTATGTTAGCGTAACACCGAGGACATGGTGCGAATGTAACAAACCGGAGCAATGTCCGTAACGTAAACGATCTTTGTAAAATAAACACTTTGGAAATAAATGTGGTTTGTAATTGAGATACTTTTGTTGAGATTTGGCTGAGACAGTCTTCAAGTGCATGAATTGCCATATACATCCTCGCTGCAATAGGTTCAATTGAAATAAAAATGAGTTTTCTGCCTTGTCGCAAGAACTTGCAGTCTGCGAGGTACGATGTTTTATGCAAAACGCCAAAACGCGAAAATGTTAGTAAAAAATGTCGAGCCAACGCCAACGCACGGGCATGACATTCAGAAGACTAGATAGATAGGAGAGAAGTCCTAATGTAGCAAAACCAAAGCAAGATTTTGCTCTGTGCTAATAAATTCCGCAAAATTGCAAATGTAACGACACCACGCAATACAAATCAAGCTTGGCGTTCCTAAGTTAATAACATGCCCATAGAATTACTATCGTATGTACTGTGCTACGAAACAAACGATCCATTACATAAACAATTTAATTAAAACATATGTCATGCTTGTCATAAATGGTTTATCGAAGAACATAAATTGTTATTTCATGCATCGTTAATTTCTACTGGGGAAAATCAGTGATGCATTGCAATAGAACTACGGAATATGTGACTCAATAATTAGATTGGTAAATGACAATGGCGAATTTATAGATAAGCATTTTAATTAATTTCTAGGCCGAGAAGGCTCTTTACAATTTTCATAAAAACTGAGCGTAAACTACTTCTTTTCCACTAGAACTGGCCGCTCCTGTTCAATCATGTCCTTTTTGCTTGACAACCGTTCTACGCATTTAAATTATAAGAAAGCCAGAGCTATCCCAAATAAGTATCTAGGGACGCTACCTACCTACATACCACTTTAGCTTCTAATGCCTCTCTTTTTGTCGAACCGGACTGCCCTACCATCGTCTGCGTAACCTTTTCCAAACTTAGTTGGGATAATTGTCCCGGCAGCTGGATATAATTTTTTTGGTCCTTTGGATTAGAAATGAGTATTTATGAGGAAGTCTGAAAGTAGCACCGGTGAGTGAAAAGTTGTGTGGAAATCGCCTGAAATCGGTTATCATGCCACGTGATGCGGAGGAATGATGCAAATGTCGTGAGGAAAGTTTTGAGTATGAATGTGGAGGGCTATAAGAGTGCTGAGTGAAAGACGATATGGCTAGAACGGGGGTGACTACCGAGATGACGACCTGATAGATACATAAGGAAGAATAAGACGTGTTGCACCGATTTAGGTAGGTATTTGTTATACCTAAATTGGGACAAAGGTAGGAGAATGATGGTCCTTTGCAGAATAATATGACAGGATCAAAAAATACAATTCTTATCAAAGTGACATTTTCAAATAAAACAAAATTACTAGTTTTCCGATTCGATTATTGTATTGATCATTAGACTGTCAGGTAGTGGTGAAGAACAGTATGTCCCTGACGCTTCCTCCGGAGGGTAGTTCTAGGGGTGTGAGCGCGACTGCGCCGGCGCTGCCGACCCTGTAGCGCGACGTGCTCTCTGTTCCTTGGATATAGAGGGTCACCTGCGGATAAAACTGTCTGTTAGATTTTGGAAATTCTCTGGGAACAGCGGCAGGAGGTGTTGCGGCTCACGGCAGACCACGTAGACAATGGCGGGACACACCATAATGCTCATTAGCCTTGGACCGAAATAGCTGGAAGTCGTGTGGCGTTACCTCTGCCCAGCAGTAAGGATGATGTCGTAAAAAAAAAAAGTAATAAAAACTAAAACCCAATTACGACTAAAAAGGTATAAACAAGACCCCACAGACAGACAAATTAAAAATCCGGAGTCACACGTAATCTGTTCGATTTATGCCCTAACACGTGTGACTCCGGATTTTTAATTTGTCTGTCTGTGGGGTCTTGTTTATACCTTTTTAGTCGTAGTTGGGTTTTAGTTTTTATTACTTTTTTTTTTAAATATCTTTTGGGGTTATAATATATATATTTTTGAAATGTGCTCATTAAGCCCTTTCATTTGATACCCAACATGGTACGAATAAACTATTTTTTTTGTGAGTGACTTTATGTCCTCTAGAGGTCGCCATTTTTAATTTAATGTGACGTCACATAGCCTATAACCAGCGGACTATCAAGCGCTTCCAACGTTACCTCATTTGTGAAATTGTGATGAGTGCTTTAGAAGATAGCAGGGAACAGATGAACATACATACATACATACATACATGGTACATACCGGTCAAAATCATAACCCTCCTTTTTTCTTCGCCGTAGTCGGGTAAAAAGGTAACGTCTTTTGGATGACGCTACCTCCATGAACGGTAGTCTAGCATAACACTGACCTGTGGCGGCGGGGCATGGCGACTGGGCTCGCCGGATAGCGGCACGGAGCGCGGCTCGCGGCGGCGTCGCTTGCCACTCCCGCGTCGCGAGTCTCGAGTGTCGCGAGTGTCACGCGTGTCGTGTCGCTTACGGCCGCCCGAACCACCGGAAGCACCAGTTGCGCCTGACTCTGGAGGCAAGTCTCTATTCTATACTCTTATGTACAGTACCTACGCAACCGTGTTAATATGACACATCCAGTTGATAAGAAGATGTTTTTACCGCCCGGCCACGGGAGTCACGGGACTGGCGGCGCGAACGGCGGTACGGCGGGCAGTACATTTTTATTCATTTTTATTTGTTTATTTTAGTTTCAAGACGCTTCGCCGTTCGCACCGCGCGAAAATTCGCTGCAGCGGAATGTCCCGTGGCCAGGCGGTTAAGAATGAATCAGTATGCGATCGATTGATCGCATCGATCGTTCAGGCAGAACCAGTGTGGTGCATGGTGACCGGATTATGGTCAATTGACGTCGATTGTTTTCATTCGACGTCGATTGATGGTGTGGCGCAATTATGGCATTCAATCGACAAATAATGTCGAAAATATTTTGAGCCCGTAGTCTGGTTGCACCGTAAATCACACAATACAATTAGCCTGGGTCGCTGTCAACGGATTAGGTGAAGAGCTCCAACTATTCTGAGACAGTTTCATTTTATAATTATGAGCCATTTTAAGGCCCAGATACGATAAATAAAATGCTACGGAAAGAAAGGCCATAATAAAGAAATTATTACAGGTATTTTCTCATATCGTCGTTGATAGTCCAATTCCGCGTAACTAACATTCTTAAATACCGCGGATGTACACTTTCGCAAATTTTAAAGGAGGGTCAAAAAACAGAAGTTCACAAAAACTATTCGGCCGAATTTTGATATGATTAAGGGGAACGAAAGGGTCCTAGAATCAAGTTCGTTCAAAATTCGGCGCTTCAAAATGTTAGTTACGCGTAATTGGACTACCAACGACGATATGTAAAAAATACCTGTAATAATTGGTAACTATAGTAAGTAATGTAGAAATGAACATGATGAAGAACTGATCTGAGTAAAGAGAAAATAAGGTTTTTTTAAAAAAAACACATCTATATACGGTCCTCTACCTCTGTAATTTAGATACACCGTGCATGTTACGTTTATGACTGGAAGACATTGTGATCTACATTTCCACATGCGAACTACGCCATCACACGACTTCATGCAAAAATCCTCCATCGCCCAAGCAAGGTTTAACACGCGACTGGCATATACAACGTCCCGACAACAATCGTCGGGCAGTTGTCCAACAGACACAACACCCGTCTGGTCGGAGGATCCCGCTCTATAATAGCATAAGAATAGCAAAATCGGCCTATTATGTTACCACTGATGGATAGGCCTCGTCTCTGTGAGAGGGAGCGGGTTGTTATCCAGTACGCGAGGTGGTTGTCACATGTCTTCTTGGTTTTAGGAGATGCTGGTTTCTCCTGTTTTTTGTAGTGGTGTAGTGGTACTGGTTGTCAAAACTATACCTACCCACAAAAGCAAGTAGAA
The DNA here is from genome assembly GCA_948473465.1 of Lithophane ornitopus. NCBI lineage: Eukaryota > Metazoa > Arthropoda > Insecta > Lepidoptera > Noctuidae > Lithophane > Lithophane ornitopus. Next base: position 14,371,933 of record OX419634.1, on the reverse strand, counting down.
GATACAAACCATCATTCTCCAGCGGCTCGGGCGGCGGCAGCGGCGTGGGCGGCGGAACGCCACGGCTCATTGATGACTGCTTGCTGTGCACCAGGCGCAGCAAGCATTCCAGTGCTGTTTGTTTGTTCTGCGTGTGGATTTTAACACGCTTTAATTATAAAAAGGAGTTGACTATTTTTTTAATAAAATAAAGGTGCGATCGGTGTGAATCCGAGGTGGTTATTCTTTTGAGAAAAACAAGCCACTTCCTGCTCCAACCTCGTGCAGAGGCCTCCACCAAATCCTTCCAATCTTGCCTACTCTAAGCAACCCTACGCGCCTTCTAACAATAAATAGGAAAACATTCTCTTTTGGCGGACGAACACCACACCTGGTAAAGTAATATGTTAAGTAAGTAAGTACAATATTTAAACATACTTAGGGACCTCACCAAGTGTCTTTCCAATCTTTCAAGCTTCATAAAAAAAAAGGTCTAAGTAGGTGCCTAATATGCCAAAAATTTATTTCGATTCAACTTGTGTACATAAGGAATTAAGGACCAAACCTTAATTTCATCAAGCAGGGGATCGAAGGCCGAAGGATCTGTCGAGTCCTTCAGCGTCTCCCAGCTCTTGAACAACTTTCTATCTGAGAGCCGTACCGTGCTCTCCAGCTCTCGGAACTCTGTGGAATAAAACAAGAGCTTTTGATGGTACTCGTTGGTTCTAAGAGTAGGTAGTACATCCCCAGATATTCCCTGCCACCTATCATAACCCGGCAGCCTTCAAAGCAGGAGTGAACAGATATCTTCTGGGCACACTCGTAGATCACATCCATCACTTTCCATCAGGCGAGACCGAGGTAGGAAGCAGGCCATTTGGCAATAAAAAAAAAACGATTGTAACTTGGTTTATCAGAGTCTAGCGTTTGCCCTTTACCGTGCGGGGACATTATAAAACGGGATAAAATGCCGATGCCTCTCTCCGACTCATAACATAAACTATCTCATCATCATCTGCCTAGCCTTTTCCCAACAATGTTGTGGTCGGCTTCCAGTCTAACCGGATGCAGCAGAATACCAGTATTTTACATGGAGCGACTGCACTGGGTTGTGGAGGTCAGATAGGCAGTCGCTCCAGAGATATCGTGTTATCCAGTAACTACTGGGTAACACGATACCTCTTGGTAAGACTGGTTGTCAGACTTTCGGGCTTCTGACGACCTGTAACGACTGTCAAAGATCTACAAATGACAGCCGAGACCAACGGCTTAACGTGCTTTCCGAGGCACGGAGAAGTCTCGGTATGTAAAGAAGACCAACCTCGGACCAACCCCGGCAAGCTTAGCTTAACCTGATGGATCGACCCGTGCGGCTGTTATGACATAGCCACGAGCTCCTCCCATAAACTATCTCAATATAAAAAAATATAACAATCAAATCCGTTGCTCCGTGCTCCGCTGCAATTTACAGACGGTTCTTTATAAACACAATATGCATTAAAATAAGGTTCATATTCGTGTGAAACGCTATCTTGACATAACAATGTCTAATTACTACACTTAAATCCCGCTAGCGCCACAAATCACTAAATGCATTGTAGCGCTAAACGCATTGGAGACATCATTCTGTTTCTGCCAATCGTTTGTTTAGCGCTAAACACATGGAGACACCGTTCTGTTTCTGCCAATCGTTTTTTTTGCGCTAAACGCATTGGAGACATCATTCTGTTTCTGCCAGTCATTTGTTTAGCGCTTAACGCATTAAGTAATTTGTGGTGAAAGCCGGCCTAAATCTCTGAACAACTAACCAGATTCCCTCAAGCTAGCTAAATGGGACACTAGATTCCTCTTGTGCGCGCGCACGGCACGCCGCTGAGCGCGCACGCGGGCCACCACCTCGCGTGCATTGCGCGCTTCTGCGGCTATGGCAGAAACCTCACGGGCTTCTTGTTCCAGGCGGCGTTCCAGTTCACTGGGGTTCAAGGTTAAATTAAGCTTAGATTTGCCGAAAAATCTCACTGTGAAAACTTGTGAGGTGAGCTTGAAGTGAACTGTCAATAGTGTCAATCCCTAGCATCAGGTGGAATGACAGCTCACTTCACTTATGTTTTCACGGTGAGATTTTTACAGAATAGACCAGCTGAAGTTCACTTTGACTTTGAAGCCAAGCCAGGATTTCAGGACAGGACCACAACCTGTTACCAGTAAGTTTGGTCTGATTCCAGACGTTTCATGTATTTCCTCCACGTCATTAGCTATTCTAACGAGATAAGAACCACGACTAAAGTTACAATGATGGGATCAACTACTCTGGGAACGAGCTAAGTTCGGTTCAAACCGCGTACCTACTAAGCGATTTCGCTTCGTTCCCAGTGTGGCCAGTGGTTTAGGTACTGAAATGTTCATAATTCTATATGGCCTCAAACGTGCTAACCAGCACCTTTGAGGCCATATGGAATTTTGCCATATAGAATGCCACTGGGCACCAATCTTCTGAGAAAAACACTATAGATTCGAAAACAAGTGGGATCTATGAGAAATAAACAGATCCTATTAACTTTTAATAATCATAAGACTATTTTTTGTACCTTGGGTATTCTCCGGTGACTTTCGCATAAGACTGTATATTTCTTATCACCTCGACCAAGTGATTGAGTTGATCACAAAACTCGGGTAGCTGCTCTGGTGTTAAGTATTGCCCGCCATACCTTCAACAGAAAACTTTAGATGGTCCAATGTGTCACCACAAGACACCATACAATTTTGTTATTTATAGTACCTAGCTAAGATTTAAGAGTCTCCTGACCGCCCGGTTACTTTAATGCCTACCTTTCTCTTAAAAGCCCAGATTACGTACTTAGGAACCCAGACGAACCATAAGTCGAAGAAATCGGGAACTGGCGTCGCGTCGGCTAAGCTACCTCAGCCACTCCAGTTTTTTTTACCAAAAACACGGATAACCACTCAGCTTAGCCCCTCCAAAAACGAAGCTACTTCCTAACTAAAAAATAATAAATAAAAGTCTGCCTGCCTCAAATCAATGTTACCGACAAACTGGTCATCATCGATCGCGGTGGAGGCGTTCGGCGAGGGTCTGTGCAGGACCCGGGGGTCCAACTCCTCGTCCTCATTGGTGGTGCTGCAGCCGGTACTCTCGCTCATGCTGGAGAGGGTAGGAGCTTCGTTATTCGACGGCTCTATATTTAAGTAAAACACACTGTTCTCCACGGTGTGTGTCGGCGAACTTTCATTGCTGCGGATGTGTGAAGGTAAAGCCTGATTTAAAATACGGTGCCATTGAAGAAACAATAAAAGTTGCACCATCTAACCAGTGTTTAGACGATGCAAGTCATTCGTTGCTTCAAATTAATTGTGTGCCACAGGCAAGAAACTTGCATTGCAGTGGCAGTCTGGGATTAGGTAGGTACCCAGATTCTCTTTTGTTCGTTAGTTGAGTAGTGATGAGGTTATTAGGTTCTCTCTAGGGGCCCGCGGAAGGCCTTTTAATATACCTAGATCTGTTTTCCCTTGTTATGATAAGCCTTGTCCATGTCAACTCTGAAATGACGCGCCCCACTATCGCGTTTACGCACACGGTAATGCGGATTTCTATGGGTAATACGGTAGTGGGGCACATGCACGTCATTTCTGAGTGGACAAGTTATAGCTAAGCATGTAGGTATAACCCGCGCCATTAAAGAAACGAAGTGCGTATAAGAGGAAATATGCAGCCATTTTCAATTATTTTCTTTAATGATACGGGTTATAGAATATTTTTCTTTCTGTCTCTAAATAAGCTAAGACTTGAAAGGCCAAAATCTTTCGACACTGTAGGAAAATTTCAGTCAATAAGACACCAGATCTGCAGATCTATTCTGTAAAAATCTCACCTTGAAAACTTAAGTACTTGAAGTGAGCTATCAATAGTGCGTGTCCCTAGCATTATGTGGAATGACAGGTGACAGGCACCTAAGTTTACACAGTCAGATTTTTACAGAATAGTTCGGTTACAGTGAACACAAATAAACATACTAACACGGTAGATGTAAGCGAGTATTGTTTCTCCAGACTGTACTTGTGGTGGTCTCCGCGCAACCTTCCTAGCAACCTGCCGAGCAGCCGTGACTGTCGCCCCCCACCCTCCATGCCGCGCCGCCTGGCCGGGGTGACGCACTGTCACTGGAACCAGTGGCTTGTGAGATAAAGAGCAAAGCGCTGAGCAGACGATGGAAAAAAAATCCGTCACGATAGAACGAATGGAAATCTATCCACGCAGGACAAATAGACTGCCGGGATGTCCACGAGTTCCTCGTAGCGGAGAAATTGTCCATTGTCTGCTCAGCGCTTATAAGATGATTAGTATGCACAGAGCACGGAGACGTCTCGGCGGCCGCTGCTCGAGACGGTATTGTCAACACTTTCCATACAAACCAAGTGTGTCGAATTCAATTTATTTATTTCACATATACCTACATGGGGTATTGTCTTGTTTTCCATAATCGTCCTCAGTCATAATATTTACTTGCCATATTATCACTTGTACTAATAACGTTTGTCATATCAACTTATTAGTCATAACTTTTACTTGCCTTGATTCAAATTCGTTCCTCGCCCAGGGCTTGGTCTAGCATAGCCTTGGTACCTACCCTTTGTTTGGCTTAGCGATTCGGAAAATGTAAACTTGCAATTGAAGAAGTTTAGTGGTGTCGGGTTTAGCAAGTGTAGGTAACAGCAAGTCAAAGAGTCACGCGATACGATGGCCAGGCTGTCTGCGGTGTGTTTAGTAATTTTATTGTTGTACTGTTATTAGTATCGTTGTCTGGCTGTAGCCTATAGCCCACAATGGAATTCAGCTAGGTAAGTGTATCGCAACAGGCGCGGCTCCGCGCTGTTAGTTGATTTGTCTGCCACTAGTTGATGCTCACATCGTGGAAGTGCAACACACAAAGCCTCTACAAAATATTTAATATTACCTAATCCTACAAATTACGGAACATTGGCTAGGTTAGCTTGAGAATTTTTGATAGTTTGTTTGAAAAATATGCACTTACATTTGAAATATTCAAGCAGATTGAAAATATAGTATTTTCAGATACGTATTATCAGTTGCAGAATTTGCCATGATTTGAATTGAATATTATTTCAGCATTATCTAAAAATGATTAACATTTTGACTTGCGTCGTCTGACGTCGGGGCGCCCATTTTATTTTATTTTTAATTGGTCATTAAACAAAGGAAGATCAGAATGAGGTGTGAGTGAGTTCATAAGGCCAAGAACCGACTGCGAGAATGCATATTACACTCAGTCTCAATCAAATTTGAATACCGAGGATTTATTTGAGTGGATTGTTAATGCGAGCTGTAAAGCCCCTCCATGCTGTGCAGAACCTGAACTATGGAAGACCCTCAGTATATTCATTATACTCTGTGGCTTCTCACAAAGGTCACAAAGGGCGCGAGGACTGGTACATCTTATATTTGGAAGCATCACCATAGCACGGTGTCTCAAACTTGTCAAACTCCATTTTAGGCGAAAACCTAAACTTGGCGTTATTGTGTTGCATACAGGTGTTCGTACACCAATACAATAACGTCGCTTAATTCTTTGGCGTGTCGATGATTCCATTTATAACCTGTTTTAAATAAGCTTCGCCCAGAATTTGACCACTTCGACAGCGTTAGCGTTGGCCAGAGCACATATTCAATGTACGCTATGTGATGCTGCCAATATGTGTTACGTTTTTATCCATATTTTTCCTCTTAGCTCAGTTAGCGTACTTTAGGTAAAAATAATTTAACGATTCCTCCCATTCATTCCTATCGTATTGGCTACTCCCAGTCGCCGAGAATATTAAGAGATCTTGCGGATACAATGCAGTTGATGTCGCTAGTGTCGATTAGGTAAACCTTTTGTTGCTTGTACAGACACGACTCATACGGCGGCGGCGCCCACGCATTGCCGCCGTGTCTGTCAACAAACGTGATCCGAAACACTTTCGAAGCGATTGTCACTTGTTAGGCCCTCAGCCTACACATGGTGAATCAACCGTGTTTTTTTAAGGCAAAAAGTGCCATCCTCGCGGTGACCGCCAAGATCCATCAGTGTTGTGTGTGTGTCTCGACTTAGTGTATGTGTCTTTGGATTTATGGTAATAACTGCAAATAAAATAAAATACCGGTATGTGTTTTTCACATTTTGTAATTCATATAAAAATACAATTATCATTATCAATATTATACATAATCGCATTTGCCAGCGAAGGCATACAATAGTTATTTTGTAATAAAAACCACAACTGCAAAACATGAAATGCTAAATTGAGACAAATTTTAAGTACAACATCAACACGAAATAGGCACAGATCAGTCTGTTATAAAAAGTATCAAAATCATCAAAACGCTAACATACCATCGATACATTTCAATTTTAAGCCTTACACGATAATAATCTCTAAACAGCTAGACATTTAAGTCGAAATTTGCATAAAAATTTAAATAGTTCAAAGTGTTAAATTACTTTGGCCTTGAAGGAAATCTTAACCAAATTGTGACCTATAGATTCCTAATAGAAAGAGTTTGGCGAGCGAGACGCTTGCTTTGACACAGAAGCTGAATATTATGTAAGACTAAAATATACGAAAAATAATTTCCTAACTATATAGGTAAATAATACTAGTATTGAAAAAATGTTCCAGTTCAGTAAATATTTAAGAATTCCATTCTGCGAGGATTGCAAAAGAACCATCGTTATCTTATCAAGCGAACATTCAGAGACCCGTTAGGGGACCAGTCAGCGATCACATTTAAACGAAACTATCTACAACCAACGCAACTTTAGAAAACAAAAAGGCACAGCATACCCTAAATAAACCTAACGAAGCGTTTACATCAGACGATGACGTCATGCCGCATGGATAAGCCCAATTTGGTTATAAAATTTGGCTTGAGACTTATTTACATTCAAAATTTCTATCCTAGAGTAGGACTTTTCCAATTTGTGTGCCAAAACTATTTGCACCAACTCGTCCCAAGATCCGAAAAGTGAAAATACAGATGTGCGGCCAATGTAAACAACTGGTCCCCGGGAATCTTCAGCATGAGGAATCTAAGCTTGTATGCGCCTGGCCTTACCAGAGCCCTGACGAGAACCCGCCGGGTGGCACGCGCACGCGCTTGGGGGCCTCGGCGCGGGCCGGCTCAGGGGCCGCAGGGGCCGCCTTCGGCTCCGGGGCCACGGGGGCCGGTGCAGCTTCCTGAGGACTCTTCTGTCCGTTCTGGCTGGGATGCTCAGTGCCGTTAGCTGCCTTTGGTTCGTCTGGACCTGGAATGTGACATGTTATATGTTGGTATTGGAGTTCTGAACACTACTTGATTTTTGTTGTATCGCAAGTCTAGTCGCTTCTCACTAACAGATAGTAAATCTTGTTATAGCCGGAGGTCACACGAGTGAAACATGAATCATACAATTATCTTAATTAATTATGCACATAATTACAATAAATAAACTATGTTTTACGGATATAAGCTACTTCTGTTAAGATCCAGGGCAGTCATTCGGGCCATTGAAATAAGGAATGATTTTTCAATAGTCAGTTCTGATATAATTATATTCAATACAAAAGCTGTCAAACCGCCATATTTATTATAATTATACACAAAAGTTATAGCTGTACAAGAAACGCCGCGCCACCATCTTGTTTTTCGAATAGCGCGCCATTTATTATCTTTTTATCATTATTATTGTACCTATGTTAAACAAATGAATAAATGACTTATGACTATATATATATTTCACAAAACAATATTGCACAAATGATTTGCATCTTCTTACCAACAACAGAGCCGATGGTGGACGCAGGTGGTCCACGACGCCCTGTCTGCTGGGGCTCGGGCTCCCCTCCGAAGATGTCGGTGTGTCCGCCGCCCGGGGGGCGCAGCACCCGACTTGAGAGCCTCACGTTGTCGTTCAATCCCACGTTAAACGATGTTGACGTCATCCTTGCACTGGAATTAAAAAGATTTTGGCCGTGAATTGAGGAGTATTTAACTATGATGACGAGGATTATGGACTGATATAGTGTAATAACAGAAACCTCTTCTATAAGGAGAACATGCAGTCAGTCAGGCCCGCTAGCACCAACAAATCACCAAGGAAAACGAAAGGAATTTAAAACATAGTTCTGTAAATCGTTTGAAGATGATAGGTATACCTACACAGAATGATGTTTAGAAAATGTTTATTAGCGCTAAACGCATTTAGTTATAATGTGTTGCAAGTGGGCCTCATTATGGAGTTATGATCTAACAAAAATCTCTCCTAAATAATAGAACATGCGGTGACACTACTATAAAATCCTAATAAGTTCAAATCAGATAAACGATAGGTCTTATCTAGGGACAAGCGTGCACCGTCTTCACCAACATCAAAGCGTTACATCAGGGGAGGTAGCGGTCAAATGTAACTAATGTAAGGTTCTGTAATTATAATTATGATAAATAGTAGTAAGTAGTTAATATTGATAAATGGTATAACAAAGTCCTGCTAAACCACACAATGTATGTCTATCCCACACTAATTTATTTATTTTATAAGAATTATCAAAATAAGCAGGAATTCGGAAAAAATGGCTGTCTTGAACTGTAAATAAATGGTCTTGAACAAAGCGAAGTATTATTAACTTGGGATATTGCAAGCATGATTCATTGTGGTCGGATGGTAAGTAAATATTCTGAACAACAATTTATTACAAGTATAAAACGAACTTTGTTCTGGGGTACTTGGAGCGAGGATGTATGAAGAAATTTTCAACATCTTTAAAATGTAAAATGTCTGATTTTTTGTGTGTTGGTTTAGATTCTGTTCGAGGCGCTGTTCGGGCAGGACAACGTGTCATATAACAATTTTATCACAAGGTAGGTACTTTCATTTCCCACCCACGGTAAATTCCTTACCTTTCGCGTGGGAAGAATGTAATTTGTGCAACATTTTTCTCAAGCCACTTTAGGAACTTTTTATGAGAGTCACCATTTTTATTATCGTTAATTTATTTTAACAAGCCTTTTAGAGAACAATGGGCTTTCACTTTGGAATAAAGAAATTACTATATTATTATGATAAGCCATGTTATATAAAGTTCTAAACTAATATTATAAAGAGGTAAAAACTTAGTTTTTTTTAGTATGAGGTAATTTCTGGAAGTAGGTACTGATCCGATTTTCAATATGCTTTCCCTGACAGAAAGGTACACTATGAACTAGTACCATAGGTATATAATTATGTACACACGGCTACAAATCAAGCTATACATTTCCAGTATAAGCTGACCTCGCATTGTACGGAAATCCTATTCAATGCGAGATCACCATAAACTGGAAATATACAGGGTGTTAAGGTAAACACCGTTATCCTTGAAACTAGTGGTTTGGTTTAATTTAAATAACGTAAAATCAATGGAAAAAGACAACTTTTTTTTAAAAGAAAATCTACTTTTTACCTCAAGAGTCTTAGTCTAGTTTATTTCACCCTAGGGCGCTAGGGCAACGAACTTGCGTCTCAACATAGGTGGGTGGCGCGGGACGTGACCTGACCGGCCGCGAGCGCGGCCCCTCCATCAGTCAGTCAGCTGTTTCGCTAGCTCGGTGTCGGATAGAAACTTTTTAAAATCTTTTAATGAAAATAAAGTTTTTTTTATTGTTACTCGGTCATTTATTTTTATATTTAAGTCAACTACCCATGGTTTGAGTGACAACGGTGTTTACCCTTACACCCTGCATAGCTAGATGTGTAGTCGTGTGTACACGCGAACGAAGTCGCTGGCGGAATCTAGTTTAATAATATCCATGGCCTTTAGGATCACTCGTATTGTGATGGTGACTAACTTAGATAGCAATATAACCTGGATACATAAGCGTGTGTATCGATCGTCTATCCCTAGGCGGAATGGAATGTTCCAGAATAAAAACGAGTCCTTCCCTTGACCCAATTCGGCGGAAGATTCCATCACATTCTATTGCTCCGAGTCGTGCTTATGTTACGAAAATACTTTGGGCATTATATTACTTAAGTCTAGAACATTCCTATATGGCTTACTCCTTATACTTAGTCGTAAATCAGAATATTGGGTTAATATTTTGCTGTTTACAAAACTGACATTGATAATAATAACGTTGGTGACCGTTTTAGGAAATCCAAGTCATTATCGGTCTTTTATTGGGTTTGACTAAACGTTGATCATAATAAATTAACATTATATGAGATAATTCGTCCAAAGGCCTCTAAAACTCCTTTAAATGGACGAAGCGTATCATTAACGTGGCAGCCAATTATTTATGACTGTTTTTCTTCATTTAATTAGAAATTCTTTAATTTCACGGTGCCTCTTCTAATTTGAATCGGTCAATATCAAGTTCATAAATATTTACAATAGTAATTTTCGGATTTCATTATTTCTTTTGACTACAGCGTTATTTCTCGAGTCTTTATCAGTATCGATAAGAAATCATGACGTCAATTTCTTGCGAAATTCGATAATTATCTCTGTATCAATAAATAATAAGTACAGACAGCATGTCTCATACAAGAATATGATCACATCATCATAATTATCACGTAAAAGGAAACGGTTCGAGTTCGTTACAATCGCTCATTATTTACATATAAATGTAATGATATCGAGAGCTGAGTAATCAATTATATTCAGATAGAAAGCTCATTAGAACAATATTCATGCGCGTAGGTACATCCTTTGAATGACGCGTAGAACAATGCAATGGTGTAGTGATGTGCGTCAATCAAGTTTTTTTGAAATATATTATGTACTTAATTTTATATGAAACTGAATTCAAGATTGTTTTTTTGAGTCTACTGAAATGTAGATTTTATGGAGGTTGACTTCCAAAATTAACAAAACAGCGTTTTCCTTACCTATGGATAATCACATTAATCACTGATTTTTAAAGTCTGAGACAATCTCTTAAAGAGTTTATTTCAAAACAATTTGGAGAAACAACAAAGTCTTTTAATAATAAATTGCATTCAATCACATGATTCCGCAACAAATCAAGGTAGGTACAATTAATTATTGCAACAACTCTTCAAATCAGAATCACTCAAGCAGTTTGATTTAAAGACACATCACTACGTCTTACATTGTCTAGAAGAAAACAATACAATTCGTCATAAATTAACCGCTTATTGGGCATAGCGACAATACTAATACGTATTAGGTACATTTTTATAGCTTTTTCATGCCAAATTGTTGACGTGTAAAAACCTGAAATTAAACTAGGCTTACATGCTCTAAATTACTCTTAAATTGGATTGACCTCGCTGGGTATTTTGGGTACAGCCCTTAATATGTTCAGAGTTCAGGGGCGTGGGTATTTGAGTTCAATTGGGTCGTGGTAGAGTTGAATTATTCATCGAACTAAGTACTCATATTTTTTATATTAGTAAGAGCCTATGTTGATGGAGACCAAAAAGAAGATGGATGGAATAGGTAAGTATGAATGGAAAGGATGTTAATGATAACATGACTGCTGAGAGAACGGAAGATAATATAATAATATTTAACATTTTGGGCCGACTGCAAGTAGAATGCAGGCAAGAAAAAATTATGATTATTAGCCTGGATTGTCCCACGGCAGGACAATGGCAAATCTGTATGTAGGGCTATGTGGGACCAGTCTTTATCGAGAAGATTAGGACATTACTATAATATTTGACTCAACTGGATAATAATGTGGCTTTAAGATGTTAATGTAGCTCATCCCATAGTTAGAATGTCAATTTAACAAAATTTTACAACCAATATACGAATCGAAATAAGGAATACTAAGTACTATTCATGTTTTTAAAAGTTAATGCGACAATCCAACAAATATTGACATTTTTAACGTGACATTGAATAACATTTCTGTAGTGGATGTAAATCAGTGGCGCAGCGAATGGCATGTATAACAAACCGTAAAACACATCAACATAATATTATATTCATTATTCTTGGAGATGTTTATGTTAACAGAACCTTTTATTTACTTTTTACCGTGGACGTGTCATAAGTGTATTTCACACAAATATGTCAAAAACTAAGCCTACCTACCCAAAACATTTTTCGAAAGGTCTAATTTCTTTTAAAATGACCAAATTCCCAAACAGAACCCCAATATTTTCACATTCAATGGTTGATTTGATACAGATAGTCTCCATGGATGCCTGAACCATTATCGAATAAACACCGATTGAAGCAACCATTTCCCCGATCCTTTAACAGAGGGGCGCCAATCTATTAAAATAACAAAAAAAATAGCTGATAACGTTGCTTATCTTATCAACATTATTGATAATAACAGGAAAGGGGAAAGCCCTATCATTACTTTGTTTATACAATATGTTAACAACACAGTTTTATTTCTAAATCCAAGCACATAATCACAAATTACACACGCATACCACAAATACATGCCAAAAAATATTCACAAATACACAAAAGAACAGTAAAAAATTAAATACATTACCTTCCTTCATGAAAACAAACAGAATATATATTTATTTATTCACTCGAAGCACATAAACAAAGGCACTAATAATGGAGACATAAAACTGTAAATCAAACTTATTTGAAATCCGGTGAAAGTATCCTGAAGGTAGTTTCTTATTACAGGTAGGAAACATTTTGGAGAGTGAAAATTTTCACAGCTACCCTCTATCAGTATGAATGTATGTCATGTATGATGTTGTACTCCTACCGGCTGAAACCACATTGTAATCTTCAGTGAGGATTCTCCAGTGGAATATTGGCTAGCCTAGGACTCAAAGCACACAGGAATAAAGCCTGTGAAAGCACTACAGACTTACCTACGTTTTAAGTCGAAAAAAAAAAAAGTTCAAAGCTAGGATTCCTGTGACTAACTACCGTGCGTGTTAGAACGACTAGACTGTAACTCCTCACCCCAACGAATGTGAACATCAAATATTCAACGTAAGTAATATCGTGCGCTGATCTACTTTATCAAAATCTAGATAGCCTCGAATATAGGCAATCAGTGAATCCATTAACACTACTATTTACTTAACTATCAGTCAGGCTTATGAAAAATCAATGCTCCCAACCGCGTCTGTCGAGTCCGTGTGATCTTTCTTGTTTGGACACTGTTGGATTGATTTTGATAACCACTCAAGACTCAGGTTTCTGTGTTAAGAGGGTATCGTCAAACTAGCAAGTCCTATGCCATATACTCAAGGATAAGAAATTCACAATACTTCTTGCATCAGGGAAGTAATTTTAGCTGAAGAATGATTAAGGATTGGCAAGAGCTGTTGTTTTCGACCGAAATCCATCTGGCTAGCCCTTGATTTCGTTACAATAGAAGAAATAATAAACGAGTAGGAAGACCCCAGAGGACGCCGCATTTTTTGAGGGTAGGAAATCATCAAATGACTTCTCCCGCTCTGGGCGGAGCGGAAGGGCGTGTCAGACTTTTACTGACTAAAACCCACCCGTGTTCCTTCAGTTGCCTGTTGCCAAGGGCCCCGGTATCCCTTTTGGACATTCCCGCAACCCTGGCAGACCCCAGAGGACGCCTAGAATGTTCTACACTCATTTGAGGAACAAGGATTGCGAAATAAAAAGCGCATACCTTAGGTCTGACGATCCTCTCAAGTCAAACTGCTATCTTCGAATGAGGGTCTAACTAAATAAGTAAACAAACTCACTTGATATGAAGATAAGTGATAATCTACGAGTAATCTATTTATTTTAAAAAAATACAACAAATGCGTCACTCAATTTGCTACAGCATTTTGAATCACGACTGACGAAGAAGAATAGCCGACTGTGACTAACCTTGGTAATGTTTTAAAATAAAACGGTAACGTGATTAATTTAATCGCTGTTTTTTGGACTATCTCGTTCGAAGAACCCATTGGCAGAATGAGCAATCAGAAAAGGGACATTTTATTTTTTGTGTCTAATGTGTTTAATCTAGAGCACATTCAAGTGAAGTTCTCTTGATGCTAAATGGACAATTAGGATGAGAAGTATTGAACACCAATCCATGATATTTTAACGGCACTCGGTGAGCAAACAAGGCAGTTTTCCGCAACGATTGTCCAAAGCGGCAGTCTGAGGGCTAAATTCAGCAGCTGAATATTTAGAAGATTACTACAGCACACTGGCGGTATTTCTATGTTGACGATTGCCTGTATTCTTTTATGGTTTTCTATATCCATCCAAAACACTTTTTTTTCTTTCAGTGCACAGACCGAGATACATGATGATGATAGTATGAAGACGTGAAAACCCACATTTAGCTGTAAATACACAAGAATAAATGGATACTAATAACAAGTTTCCAGCTATTATAACAACATGCTATCTAAATACAATTGAACACAAGACCGGAACGATATGGCTACTTGGCTAACAGATGGTGTTCCAAGATGGCGTCCGCGTCCTATCGACAGTTGTTTGCGAGGCAAATATACAATTTGCAAAAAAGATGGCAGCCAAATTAAATAATAACGGTGGAGCTAGTCCTGTCTGGCCGATGATAGCAGTAATTTACAGTAGTTAATGTAAAACTTTAATTACCAAACTTATGTGTCATGCTTGGATAAGTTACGGTTTATTTTTAGAAATAGTTGGTAATAGATGATTTCAGACAATTTGACGATCTAAGGATCTTCTTGTTATTTAATATGCATCTTGGTACAGTTCGATTCAAACTTAATGGCGGCTCGGAACATGACGCGAGTCGCTGCGCAGTAACAACATCATGGGTCAGCGGGGGTGGGGTACTGCGCAGCGAGTACCTAATTTCCGAGCCACCATTAAGTTTTAATCAAACTGTACCGACCAACTATGCATTTCTGTTGGATTGCGTAGAACTATCACCACCTCCAAGATTGAATTTGCCCTTACTTACAAAATATTAGTGAAGATTCTAAAATCAGAACATACCATTAATTGCTGCCCTGTAAAACATTTCATATTTCTTTGGAAATCGTCACAAGTCACAACACATTCTTATACAAGACCTACTAACTACAAATAATTAAAATACCAAGCAAAAACACTACCCAAAAACATGCCAAAAATTCAGTAAAGGAGAATGGGTAAAAACGTAAAATAAAATGTCGTGCTTCAAAATCGTGCGTCTCCTACCTAGCGTGATGATATGGGAATCAAAAATGTAATATAAATAGCATGTATTAGCGTGTGCCGAGCCTATTATCTGACATGCCAAGTATTCCTCGCAGCACATTCCATTTACCACCCCGTGATTAAAAACCAGTTCAATATCAACCCCATGCAATTTGATTTACGGTAATAGGAAAAAGATAAAACGAAAATGCTTATAAATTTTCCAGTCGGAAGAATAAACTGCTTTGTTGTTGAAAGGAAATTAAAGGATTACAATCATCAATCAATGTTTAAGAACTAAGCACTAAGTTGACCCCAAAATATAAGTAAAAACTAGATAGGTAGTTACTGGCACATTCACATGAACATAAAAACCCCAAAACTACTGAGGACGCCACAATACCGCACCCAAACTGCAGACTTATGTGAGGAAAGGTTTAACAGCCATTTTCAATAACCAATCTTAGCCTTACTAGGAGAAGCTTGACTAAAAAAGTAACTTCAAAAATCTATCTCTAGTAAGTAAGTAAGTAAGTAAGCAAGCAAATCCCACAGGATATTGAAAATGGCCGCCAGATAACAAAAACACGTCGCGTAATTTTTATACGCGGGTGGACATACAATCAATAAAGTCAGACAGACGCGCGTCAACCACAAGTCATCTGAACCAAGACAAAATCAAATTAGGCTGCAAATTACTGTTTCGGCTTGGTATTGCTCAATTTTTTCATTGCCTGTTAAGTACCTACATAAACAATCACAAATTGGTGGTACTAAACAAGCAAAGAACACTACCAATTCAAAACACCAAAGGCAGATCCACATTTTAGCAACATCCAAGCGCCACATTCCTCATCTGCGATTTATCACCAGCCAGCGCTTGCCATCAAGCGACCAACATCGCGTGACGCCCCGTGTCGCCAATGTGGCTCTACCTGTACCTCTATTGCAATAACACGGCAACAAAACAATTTATTCAGCTAGGGATAATATTAAACTTACCAGTTTTCTAAAGCCTCGCGATTGGCAGCCATCCTACCAGTCAGCCTAGCAGAGTTGACGAGATATAGAGATGTCTTTACGTAATGTGTGAGTTCGTTTAACACTGTAACGAAAAAGCGATGCATTCATGGAAATATGTTGTACATGCTGGTTAGAGGTTAATGTTAAGTCAAAGATTATCACACAGAACATAAAAATAAAATCATATTAAAAAGCACTTATAAATAGTATTACTTCCGAGTTCATAATAATTATATCCTATTGAGGACACCCGATATGGAAATGTCTTCTATGTACTTCATAAAAACGTTATTCAATTGTAATAATTATTAGTAAGGCATGTCCTATGTACACTAATAAATTCAATAACGTGGGTAGTCCAAAATATCCCTAAACTCGCAATACATCAGGCGATGTTGAAACCATCACTACCGACATTACATTACCTGTCTGCGCTCGGGGGCTTTAAACTAGACATAAAGACAATACTAACGTAGGTTTACCCTATGAATCACTCAATACTGAGTACCCAGCCGTTTTAGGGTGCGGACACATTGGCTAGGGCGCGCCGAGCGTGCAAGGTACGCCACACATCGTGCATTTTAATCACATATTTCTATTTACTATACTGCGTGGCGTAATTCATAAACTTGGATTGAAATGTTTTGAAAATAGCGTATCATATGATGAAGATCCTAACAATGAGAGTATAAACAACGTCAAGAAGATAGGCAAGTCGAATGAGCAATTGATTTCGGATGGAAGATGGCACAAGACATCACAATAAGAAAAGGTAAGGAAACATTAAACAAGATCCCCAAAAGTGGAAAGCCATCTTTTATTCAACTTTCACTAAAGAGAGAAAGATTTTGGCACGCTAATTCTGCAGAAGGCTTGGAAGATTGGAGACAAGAAGCCCTTTTGCAATGTGTGCGAGCCCTATCTCATAAAACTATTCATTACCAAGTTTGTACAGCACTTAGTAAGGACTACAACCCGCCATTCGATCTAGGAAGCCAGCCGGAAGCTATGGTTACATTACGATCGATATAAATGTCTGACTCACGGCTTAGAAACGTGAGTTTGTTATTATTGGGTAAAGCGATAGGCGACGAGAATCCAAATCATGCCTAGAAAATCTGCAATGGTTAAGTAACAATGGTACTTATACTGTTGCTACATACATAAGTATGATTTTAAGATTCAATGTTATGCAGTTTTAATGGTATATGATGCAAGATGCATCATGAATAGATTTATCATCATGATGACATCGAATGTTTATCATGGTCCGAAGATCACCAAAGAGACGAAACATGTATTTGGAAAGAGCATTCACAAGTCTCTGAAAAGTCACTCATTCGATATTGGGCCCCAAAAGGACCCTTCAATTCGACACCAAGCAAGAATATGGGCTGTTAAAATATTCCCGAGACTACAACAAATATCAGACAACCATATTCAAGCCAGCATGGCAACAAGTCTGTATGTAAACCACTTATAACTTGTACATTAACAAGTTAAGTGCGCAGAGGGCGTACGAGATAACTGCGCAGATCGCATTAAATACTCCTTTGATGGCCGCAGACGCAGACAAATGAGACGAATTTAAAATAATTGAATTTAGACCTTATAGGGAAGGTCGACTGGTCAAAATTAGGGCGTTGAGGTGGCCACGGAGCGAAACAGCTCGTCAATAAAGTTAGAGTGCCTAATAATTTGGATTTTATTGCAGCTTGGGCATGTTTGTCTGTATTTACAGCCCACGTTCACCCACTGCTGAATTAAGACCTCTAGTTGTACCGGCTTTTCGGTACAAGACGAGTTCTAGGCCCCACCTACAATTGTAACAGATTAGTCGTATCCTGACTGGTGCCATGGTGCCGGTTAAATCCCGGCCTGGCCTCACCTCTAATATGGGTGTCGTAAACATTCGTCTAATCCGTATAAGTATACCATAAACTATCACATGATTATGACGTGACTAAACACTGAAGTAAGGCTAAGCTAAGCGTCGAATGTTTCCACAAATCCGATTAAACTATTTCAATTATTTCGTCCAAAATACATGGACTAACAAATGCCCAGCGGGCCAACGGCCAACATTGATGTTCCAAATGAAAATGCACGAAGTATGCGTCACAAGAAAAAAAAACCTAAGTACTTAAACAGACCTTCGTAGGTACTGTAATTTCGAATGTTCTGCTCTAAAATTAATTATTTCGGTATAATGAGAGTTAGTATGTACAACAGTATCTATACAGTTTGTTATCGAGGCACAACTTGTAATCAGCCGAGGGTAACCCGGTTACTTAACGAACCTCGGAAGCAATGCTATCTACTCGTTCCTACTTCAGTGAAACTGTATATTTCATCACGTTTACAAATTCTATAGACTTGTGCGTAGTTAACGAGAACCAATCTCGTTAGTTACTCCTTCTAAAAAGATCGATTCATGTCGAAGTAACTCGAAGTACTCTGAAATTCGAATGTTCTGGAAATAGTCTTGAACAAAGTGTTTGTTTTATGATTTGCGATGAGAACTAATTGACCAGGAAAGCGATAAGAACAATACTACCCAAACCACACCAGTATAGCAGAAAGAGGATGATAAATAGTGATAGAAAAAGAAGAGCACGAGCAGAAAAAACACCACACCCAAAACTGAGAGTAACTAAAGAAGTGTTATAAAACTAATCCCGATTCCAACTGATGTGATCAGAAAGTTTGAAATACAAAAGATTACTGTTGCTCCGGCCTTGGACAGCACCTAATGTGATTTTTCATATAAGTTACTAATGAAAAAAGTTACTCATTTACTTCGTCTCAGTCTCAGTAGAAGCTAAGGAGACGATTTTTGGGACAAAATAGAAGTCTGTATCCCGTGTTGTCACGACGAAACGTCATATTTTATTTTAACGAAGGAAGTCGCATACTTCCTTTAGAAACAGAAGTTATAATTGGATTCAATGTTAATTCGGAGATAAAACATCCCAGATATAACTGCTTATCGTCTAGTTCTCAGTTACCCGAGAGAAACTTACGAATCCATACGCACGCGATAAGCAAGCCTTTCACTATTGCTGATTGAACCGATTGACAATCAACTAGTAATATCTCTGCTTTCTCATCAAGGGAATATCAGTGCCAAAGAGAATCCTAATCAGCTGCTTTTGGCCACTAACCATGGTTTTCTCGGCTATTTCAGTGATAGAAACTATCGGCTATTATTTGATGCGGTTGTTATACAACCAATGCGACCCCATTTCGTGGGTGCGTTAGATAAAAATCTATACTCTCTAAACCCCAAAACTAGCTTTCAGGAAAACAGGATAACAAGGTAATAACAAGTTCGCTTGCCAACGAAATCCCGATCAGTGCCTTCAAGCAAACCCAGACTTGGCGATACGCCAGGAAAAGTGCAGGATGAAGAAACTGTTAATCTATGTAATTAGTCCTAACTTATTTATCACTGCCGAAATATCTGTTCATCATCTTTGTTCTGAAGAAAATTAATGGATTTAGCTTCGAATCAGGGCAAAACTAATTACTAATCAGTAATCAGTCACGAAACCGAACAAAAAGTGCACATAAACGAAGGTTCATTAGATCGGAATGTTGTTGCACGCACTGAGGAAGTGGGAGCAATAATAACATTGTACACGCTAATATGGAGCACTGACGCTCGGCGGCTCAGAGTTGTAACCTCCAGGAATGGCCTGCGGTTGAGTAGCGTCCTTTGTGGTCGGAGGCACACGACGGAGCTGAAGGCTCTTTGTGTTATCGGAAATATTATATGGGTGATATATAGTTGAGAATGAGCCTTTTATGGATATTGCGATTGAATTTATAAGACAGTTAGGTTTAGTTGACAAGATCATAGACTTGGGAATTGCAAAATGAATGTAGGAGGTCCTAAGTATTATTCTACAATAGAATCAAGAGAGAATCAGTGAGGGGTACTCCAAACATGGTTATAGAAATATCACCAATTTTGGTATAAAACCTTTTAAATATTGCAATTAGTTTCGATTGTTAAACCATCCATAACAGCATTATGAAGTAGGTACTTTAGAGCCTATGTAAGGCAATATAGTTTTATAAGCTAATTTGATTAAAGATAAAATATTTATGAATTCTATGTTCATACAATGAGAAGAAGCATGTTAGAATTTATGTGGGGACCACTTATATTTCCCATGGAATAACAGGATATTGTACTCGTTATTTGCCTATTCAGTGAAAATTGAAGGCTACAGGATAGATGTTGAAATATTCCGACAATAATAATCCTTTTCTTCCTTAACATACCATAAATATTTGGATGAATAATTATTTGGTACCCACAAAATCACGGGTCATGGCCGGGTCCACTGAAGAGAAAAGTAGGTAACATGAGTACAGACTTGATGAGAACTAACGGTCAACACATCGGCTAACTTTTATCTGACATTCAAGCAATAGTATGCTGTTGATCTTATTGTGAATAAACTAGCACTAAATTAACATGGGTAAACTCAAAAGAAATCATGTAAGATGGTACTGTGACATTTTGTTGTTTGATTCAGTAGATTATAAACAAAATATCTCTTAAAATACACAATCGAATCATTGTATTCTAATGATGACACTGATCTATTTCATTGCAATCATGATGGTCATCTTTTAGACAATGACGAGTCAAAATATTCAAAATAATTAACAGATTTAGTTAATTTGGCACTGTACAGTTAGTTCTATACACCAATCTTATAAGGTCATTAGCATGATGTAAATAAAATGATAAACTGTGTGAAGTGATATGAAAGGTCATTGGACTTGATATAGTTAGTACTTACCTAAATACCTATTTCAAAAGGGAAAGATTATGTTCAATATAACTAGTAACTAAGTAGGTAGGTACTTTGTTCATCTTAGGTAAGTACATGTTTTTTACTGATTTAATTGAAGTAGAACATTAAAATATTCAGAATGTAGTGACATGTTTTGTAAACACTAAATCAGGTAATTCTGTCAGTTTTGTTACATAACCTAACAGTAGGTAATCAATGTTGTTGAGATTATATTTATAAATCTTTACCTGTAAACTCAGTTTTTCAAGTTTTGCACACAAAGAGTTCATGGACCCTATAATAGCGTCGTATTACCATGATCCGAAAGATAACTAAATAATATTCTATAGAATACCTACAAAATGCCTATGCAGGTAACAACGAATTAAGTTTTATTTTTAGAATGTAACTGCTAGCCACATTCCCGACAAGGAAAAATGGACAAAACCGTAGCACATTGAATCCATAACGGAACAAAATGCATCGCTCCTACTTACGAGGCACAAAAAAAAACCACGAGAGCATGAGAGCACATGAAACTCGGCAATTATGTGTTATTTTAGATGTGTAACTGTAAAAATAATGAATCTATCGTTCGTACATGAAGTGCGGTCACTCCATTCATGCGGCAAACAAAATATAACGGTCGATTCTTTTGTTCCAACGATCCGTGCGCTAGCGTGTTAAAATCCGGTGGAATCCGATTTTTAACGCGTTTCCATATGCAAATATGCGGTGTAATCTATACGCCCATGCCCAGAGAGTTGGATATCTCGTCCTGCGGCATCAAGGCACATTGACCTTTACAAAAATCTTGAAAAATAACGGCTTGCGTCCAACGTCTGTCGACCGGTGTCATAAAAAATTTACTCATAAAATAAACGTACTCACCGAAGTAATAATACACTCAATTATTTCACAAGATGTCTTTCGGGACTGTTATGGAAACTAAATTGCGTTGTTAAAGCCTCTTTAAATAATTTTTATCGGAGAAAAGATTACTCACCGACTGGTCGCTTCTCTTCTTTTTGACGGAATGCGTGCGAGTGAGACAGCAGAATCAATAGTGTTACAATATTAAGGTTAGAAAATCTACCAGTAATACAGATAATAGAAATAAATATTAATTATATTATTTATTAATAAATAATAAAATTTTAAGCGGAAATGAAAGGCATTTGGGGTACAAAAGAGTACATACCAAACTACCTACTGCCTATGGCTATTGAGGAAAGATTAATCAGTCAGTGACTTCAAGTAAGAGAGGCTGCACATAAAATGAGCTATGTATGAGCTTACATAGCTCATTCTTAGCCTCATACATCATGGTGATTCATGTAATAAATTATTAGGTACATTGATTTCGTCTTAAATTGGAGAAAAACCTTCTATAGTAGGAGAAATGAATAAGTATTGCAACATTATTTGTTTAACCGATTAAATCTAGTTTTCACCGGATAAAACGTTCAAAAACATTAATAATGAATAGAATTTATTTTTGAAGAATTCGCGAATCAATAAGATTATTGAAAACAAAAATGAATTATTAACAAATAAATATTTTTTGAGTTTAGTTGGTTATATCAGAATATTTAGTTTCTGAACGTCCTTTTGTTGTGTTGCTATGTTTTGCTTTTTCAATATTTAATCGATTACAGATGTGAAAGCTGGGTGTATCGAAAAGATATGAAAGATGTAATAAAATCGATTATTTTACCATTGCACCAAGGTTAAAAAAAAAATTCAAACTTCTCGTTCATTATTTTTTCGCAATGAAAACTACGAAAAATAAAAATATACTCTTGATTTTTATTTCACGATTTCGTTGTTTTCGGTAATTTCATTATCCTAAATCAAGTATTTGACATGGAAATTGTCAGAATTTAAAACTTTGAATACTTCCTCGTCATCACTTTCTTCAAAATGTTTCCGACGTATCCTCTAACTCTGTGTAACAAAAAAAATACTCTACAAATAAAAGAAAGACACTAAAATTAAAAGATTGTTCTTTTAATTTTAGTGTCTTTCGGGAAATGGTGTAGGTACACATATTTCGGAGTAGGTATTTAGGAACACAAAGAATCGTAATTTTCGCACAAATAAAATAAAACTACCTCACGCTTTGTATTTTTAGCTTGTTTTGGGAAGTCGCTAAAACAGCGCCAATTTGACAGTTGCCTTCACCACTGTCCGGAACCTCAGTGTTGATTTTTAAGCCTAACAGTCTTTATCACCTTGTACCCACACCACCTCACCTTGTACCTTGTTATCCAATCTTAATGATTTATTAATTAGAGACTAGCAAAAGGAATAAGTATGTAAGGCAAGTAGCAGATGGCGTTCTGTAGTTTCTGCCTACCAAGGGAAGAAGGCGTGAATTTATAATGTAGTGTATTCAAAAACATTATTTTGCGCTTAGTAAAAACAAAATGAAGACATTGGCGTATCCTTAAAACATTCACAATCAATTCTTCACGAGATCTTCACTAAAATGAAGTGCAACAATGAACTACAATCGATTACTGTTTATGAGTAGAATCGATTAAATTACAAAAAAAAAAATACAAACACTGAGCTGAGCATACAATACACTGCAGCTGCAGTGGACAACCCTAACAGAAACGTCTTGTTCCGTTTTGTTTAGAATTTTTCAGAAGAGTTAAATTGTTTTAAAATGGAAGCTGCAACGGAAGATACTCAAAAAGAAAGCACAGAAAATGTGCAATCAAACAAAACTGCTACTGTAAGTATTAACTTTCTATTATTCCAAGCGGTTTATAAATAGAACGCTATCGGATGTCGGTAAACGATTCAACTCCTTTTCATGCAAATTACCGGCATTTAGTGCGTATTTTGCAACTATTATTATAGTTAATGGATAGTTAACTATGTTTTAAGTTTAACAAAGCTTGTATAATGTTAAAATTATGTCGAAAAGAGGAGAAATAGTTAACCTTAAAGTTTGTTGGCACTTTGCCAATTCCCGTAATGTTTTTGATATTTTTGTTCGGAAGCACGTTTCACATGCTTTCTGCTTTTATGGTTGAAGGCATCGCAATGCCAAATTATTAGCTAACACCTGTAATTCACAGAGAATAAATTGTTAAATCGTTAGGTTACCAGGAGTAACAAAAATGCTGTTTGAACGATATTTACCAAATAAGTATAATCGGCGTATTCGGCATTTTTAGCTGTCAGAGTCAAATTTCGTGTTGTTATGACGGTCAGAATACAATTTAATACAGGGTCTTATTACACAAAAAAAGTGAAGAAATCTATTTCATTTAGGTCAAGTTATTCCTTCATTAGCGATAACTATAAATAGCTCATTGCTACCTGTGTTTTTAAGTGTCTGAAAGACCTATATAATTATAATATTTATATGAACATGGAGTAACACTACTACAGTCCGCCGAGTGAATGCGTTCTTGACTCCTTTCATTTTCATACTAATGAATGAGTGTTTTGCGAATTTGATAATTATTACTACTACAAACTGTTCAACTGACAAGTGTATGAATTGTACTGTTGTATGGTTCTCTTACATTTTATGATAAAGTATAATTGTTTGTTGATAACTTCACATGTAAGCACACATGCTTATCTGAGGCATAGATTGACCCTCAGTAATTGAATTAAAGAAAATGTATTTGTTTATCCATTAAATATATCTAGCCTTTTCCCAACTATGTTGTGGTCAGCTGTCAGTCTAACTGGATGTAGCTGAATACCAGTATTATAGAGCAACTGCTTATCTGACCTCCATAACCCATTGCTCCATGACACCCAAGACTGGTTGCCAGACTTTCAGGCTTCTGATAACCCATAACGACTGTCAAAGAACCACGAATGACAGCTAGGACCAAAGGCTTAACGTGCTTTCCGAGGCAAGGAGTCTCGATATGTAAAGATGTTCGTCCACGGACCAACCCCCTCAAGCGTAGCTTAACCTGATGGATCGATCCGTACAGCTGTTATTACTTAGCCACGAGCTCCACCATCTAGTAGTATAATAATTTAATGTTTAATTTTTATATGCAAAAAAAATATTTTATGAGTACTTACACAAATTAACTGATGAACTTAGTTCTAAACATAGATAGATAGAATACTCTTTATTATGTACACCATAAAAAATACAGATATAAATGTAGAAATTTAACATAGGGTGACACAATGGGCGATCTTATCGCTAAAAGCGATCTTTTACAGACAACCTTTGGATGGATTAAAGCGAAAAGGACAGATAATACTGCAGCAATACAATACTAAAGCATATACTTATCTATATAATAGCAGCAAACTTATCTATATAATAATAGCAGCATACTTATCTATATAATAATAGCATATACTTATCTATATATTATCTATATAAAAGCATATACTTTTCTATATAAACATTCCAAAGACAAAGTCAAAGTTGAGCATTCCCATTAAAGATATTTCTTTAATGGGAATGCTCCACTTTGACTTTGTCTTTGGAATGTCCCTTTGCCCTTGCCCTAAAATAAATAGCTAGTTATTTCAATTTTCAACCAAAATGTTGTTTATGAAGTCTGTTTGTTCATTGTATTAAATATATAAATTACAGGAGAAAACCCCAACACCAACACCACCACTTGAAGTAAAAAAAGGGAAACGGGATGAGCGGACAAAAAGGGATGATAAAAATGTAGAACAGTTCATGAAATCACTGAATTCAGTGCCGACGCTTGAGGAGAAGTTATCTCTAGTTTGTAAGAAATACGTACAGACTGCCGATGATAATAAGAAGATGCAGTTTTACATCAAACAGTCTGACAAGCGTCATGCGATGCTGCTGAAGGAAAAGGATCAGTTACAGCTGGAGTTCAATAAGACTATTCTCGTTAAGTCTAAGTTGGAGAATCTCTGCAGGGAACTCCAGAAACAAAATAAGGCTATCAAGGTTAGTTATAAGCCTAAAAATTTAGGTATTCTGTAATTTATGATAACTTTTATGTCTTCTTCTTCCATACTATAAATTATTATGTATTTTATTGTCATTTTATGTATAGCAGTAGGCAATATTTTACAGTTGTTTTTTTTTTTTTTGTTTACAACACTCTTCTAGAAACAGTAGAAAAAAACATGTCCTATTGGTACCTTCGCTTGTTTATTAGACCAGTGGAAGTTATGCAACATAGCTTTTAATTGAATGATAATTACAGTCTGAAAAATACAATGTACTGCTTATACGAAGCTATTGTCAATATTGCAAACAGCAATATTGTGAAATTCTTTATCATACACTGCATTTATTTACATTCCCTTATTATGTTCAGTCTGGAAAAAATTATGAATGTTATAGTGATATTTACATAACAGTAGACTCATTTCTAACAACCCCTAAGTTGTCAGACCCAGAACTCCATGTTCAAATAATGTCTTTAAAACTATAAAACCAATGAGGCATTATGATATCAAGTTATCAACCATACTTTCAGCATATTGATTCTAAAGTCCGTATTACAGAAAAATACTCAAATTTTTTACTCAAATTAAGACTCAATTTAACAAATGTCTTGAAATCTACATTCAAGTCAGGATCTGTGCTTGAGTATTGATTAATCCTTAATACTGGCTTAAGTCTATCTCAATTCTAATTTCTTATATTAATTTCGTCTTCACAATTTTATTTTACAGGAAGAATCTCTTCTAAAGATCCGTGAAGAAGAGGAACGCCGTAAGGAAACCCAGGCGAAGTTCCAGAACACCCTGTCAGAGATCACGGCCATGTTGCAACAGAACAACGAGAAGAATGCCAAGCTCAGAGACGATAATATCACTATGAGCGAGAAGTTCAAGTCTGTGGTGCAACAGTACCAGCTGAGGGAGCAGCAGGTAAGCAGACGTTGAGGTTTTTTATTATAAAAAGGCTTAGCAAACAGTGAAAAAGCAAAAAATTCGAATAGCACTCAGTTGTCTTAGTGCCTCAATAGCAATCTAAATTGAGTTGGCCTAGAATTTTCTCTACATTATAAAGCTCAGTTATATTTATGCATAGTAGCGTTGCGTAGTTTTAAGAGTTTTGAAAATGATTAGCTAGACAGAAACGGCGCTAAATAATGGTACGTGACTCGTAATAACTCCTGCACACTGCATAAAATTTACAATGCACGACAAGGACAGAAAATATCCCTTCCAAGTATCTGTGTAAATATGTGTTGTTATTCAATAAAAAACCGGTCAACTGCGTGTCCACGCACAATTAAGGGTTCCGTAGTTGGGATCACACTATGGGATAGACGAGAAAAAAAAAGCATCCCCACTTTATGTGTAGCAAAATACCCTAATTTTTTTGTGTTCTATGTTACGGGTTTGGTTTCCGCACTTAGTCCCTAAGATGGACCATTGTGCGTGGGCCATGGCGGCCGTTGGGGGTTATTCCATCCAGCCCACCTCCCTCCAGAAGTTTACCAACTCTACTGGTTTGCACAGAACCTCCGTGTAAGATCTGGGTGACCCTAGAGTTTCAGTTCTAATCTGGGCGACGCCCGTGCATTCAAAGAGCACGTGCGCGACGGTTTCCTCAGCCTCCATGCACGCTCTGCACAGAGGACTGTCCGTTATGCCTATTGTGTGGAAGTGTTTGTTCAGCGAGCAGTGGCCTGTGATGGTCCCCGCCACCAGACGCAGGCCATTCCTGTCCAGGCGTAACAAACGCCTGGTAAGCCTGCTGTCCAGAAATGGAATAGCTTCCTTGGACTGCCTGCAGCCCGGTGCCGAGGACCACCAGTTCGCCGCTTGGGTATGAGTGAATTCCTGGAGCCACCTGCGTATTTGGTTAAAGGGGATGGGAACGATGGGCTCGGGCCCACAAACTGAAGTGCTAGATGCTCTTCTAGCAAGCTCGTCTGCTGCGTCGTTGCCCAGCGATCCACTGTGTCCTTTAATCCATTGTAGTGTCACCTTGTTGCAACCGGATACCGTTACACGTTCTAGTGCGTTGTGACATTCTAGTGTAAGCTTCGAAGTGATGTATTTTTTCTGTAAGGATTGGAGAACTGAGGCACTGTCGGAGAGTATGCGTATGTTGGTAGCCGTAACTCTTCTGGCTTCTATGGCATAGGCCGCCTGTATGATGCCCACACACTCCGCCTGATAGACGGTGTTGAACATTCCTAGCGGGCTGGATATATTAATGTTGAGGTCGCGTGAGAAGACTCCGACTCCTGTACCGGAGTGGGTCTTCGATCCGTCAGTGTATACTCTCATCTCTTTCGGTCCTGAGTAGTCATTCTGTTCCTCTGTGAGTGCTATGCTGTAGTGTCTGTGAAAGTGGTGTGTCTTCGGGGCTTTGTCGCAGGGTGCTGACATCATTGGCTGTCGTTTGACCGCATCATCCTTTATGCGTGTGTGCTTAACTCTGGAGTCATTTGTCAGGGTTCCTGATAGGTGGAGCCTAAAGGCGGCCAGGGCCGCTTCCTCTCGTACAATGAGGTGCAGAGGCGGTAGTCCGAGCATCGCCTGTAAGGCGGCAGTAGGTGTGGTTCTCATACTGCTGGTGATTGCAACGCATGCAGATCGCTGCAGTTTTTCGAGGTCTTTTTGGGCTGTGCTCAGGTCTGTCCTGGGCCACCAGACCAGTGAGCCATATGTGATAATCGGTCGGATGACCGTGGTGTATAGCCAGTAGGTGACCCTGGGGCTAATTCCCCAGTTCCTTCCAAGCAGTCGTTTGCACTGCCAGAGGGATACGGTGGCTTTTGTTACGGTATAGTTAATATGTTTCGCCCAGTTCAGCTGTTTATCCAAGAAGATGCCCAGGTACTTGGTTTCAGTCGATAGGCTTAGGGTTGTCCCGAAGAAGCGGGGTAGTTGTAGCATTGGTAGTTTCCTCTTTTTTGTGAATAGGATCAGCTCAGTTTTTGTAGGGTTCACCGTTAGTTGGTGTTTATTACACCAGTCCTCTACTATTTTCAGGGCTTGGTGCATGAGGTTGCATATAGTGTTTTCATGTGTGCCGTTGATTATTATGGTTATATCATCCGCATAGCCTACGGTGAAGTAACCTTGGTCGTTTAGTGCCCTGATGAGGCTGTCTACTACCAGGTTCCATAGGAGCGGCGAGAGGACTCCCCCTTGGGGGCAGCCCTTCGCCACGATGGCCCTAGTGGCACAAAAAGGAGTGTAATTTAAAATTATTTTACCATTTGGTCGGCGTGATTAAATGCATACCCATGCCAAATTACACCTTGCTCATCTTACGAGGGATTGGTGAAATAGAACCCAATGGAAACATTAACGAATGCATCACTGTGACTAACTAATCTAATAAGTACTTATTTACGATATTCAGTCATTAATTACCTAAAATAAAATAAAACAATTAATCTCTCTGCATAATTAGATTCACCAATTAGATATTGTATTAGAAACAAGTACAATTTCTAGCATGTCAAATGGTAGAATGTACCTGGTAGTCCTGGCACTAAACATTATTTTATTATTTTGTAACAACACACCTGAGGCCCTAGACAAAGTGGCATTCTATCAGCGATAACGATGATAGAAAAGGCAAAAATGTATAGGACTGACATAAGCTATCGAAAAGCTTATGTCAATCCTGTTGAAAGTTTGTAGAAATACGAAACGCTTTGGAAGCGATTACCACTTGTCTAGGCCCTCCGGGGGCCTACCACTACTTCAGTGTAGGAAAGAGATGAAACTGTACAGGACGTATAGCACCACCTCTTTCCCCCATTGAAGTAAGATTAAAATAATACTGCTGTAAGCATTGGTGGTAGGCGATCTCGAAAAAAAAAAAAATACCTACACAATACATGACACAGAGATACTGACAACATCAGGTATTCTATGCAAATGAACATTTCCCATTCTATTCTATTCCAGGTAGAAAAAATGGCGAAACAGATGGCGTTAGAATCCCAGCTGTCAGACGCTAAGATGCAGAAGGCTAGCTTAGAGCACCAGGCTGACAAGGAACGAATGCTGGCTGAGATGGAACAGGTCAAGGTCACGCTGGCGCAGTATAGAGCCAAGATCATGGAGTTGCAGGGCACTGAAACCAGTGAGTATGCCATCTGTTAAACCATTTTTTAGATTATGTTATTACTCACATATTAACAAATACTGCAAGCATACTGATTTAATTGTCCATGTATCTATATACATTTTAATTTAGCTGTCATTGCCCATTCTAATCTTTGTATCTATTAAACGCCCATAGACGTTATAACAATAACACTTTTATCAGGAAATAAATAATTTGAATTTGAGTTTTACAGTCAGCAAAAGTATAAAACAGGCCACTGCTGATATTTAATAGTACGTAATAATAAGCCACAGCTTTGTGTAAAAGAAGTTTGCAAGTTAGCAGTAACAAGCACCTTACAAGGGGTTGTCCATTCATCACATGATGTTTTTTAGCAACTTTTTAGCCCCCCTCCCCCCCTGGTCATACGTGGTGAGGTTATAGACTAAGAGAATCACGTGTATTTGTTTGGTACAAAATATCATAAAAAAATTCAAAATGTTTTATCTTTAACTTTGCCTCGCATCGACGAGTCAAAGTCACTCGCTTGTCCGTTTAGAAATCGCGTAATATCTCACGTAATATCTCACTACATCCCCCTCCCCCTTGTGATATTTCGCTATTTTTTTTTCGAAACCCTCCCTCGTTCGAGCCTCTCGTGATTAATGGACGATCCCCAAGTTATGCAAAAAACCAAAAACGTTTTTTAACTTTGATAAAAAGACCTATTTCATAATGGAGAAAATCGCATTTTAATCTTGCGTATGTGTAAGGTATTTTCTAGGTCTTTTCGAATAAAGCAAATATTAATTAAATAATGTTTATTTCCCAGGTCTTCGCGGCCAGCTAGCAGTGTACACGGACAAGTATGACGAGTTCCAGAACGCGTTGGTCAAGAGCAATCAGATGTTCGGTGGGTTCAAGGAACAAATGGAGAAGGTAACTTAATACTTATTATCAGTAGAACAATAGCCGCCTTTACATGACACCCGCTTTAACTCGCGATCGGAGTGAGCACGATTGAACGCGGGAAAGCTTGCACGCGTAATCGTGTGTGATTGGTTTTATCCATTTTTATGTGCCTTGAATTATGTTCGAAGCGCACAGACTTGAACGCATGAAATCGCGAGCGGGCGGCTCGCGCGTGCTTTCTCGTTCTCGTTTTCATCTTCATTCCTGCGTGAAAGCGCGTGTCGTGTAAAGGCGGCTAATACCTAATTTTGCTTCGGTTCACAGCATAAACCTGTTGCCTTTAACGCCACTCTTCTTAATTTGCTTCTAAGGCAACCAATCCATTATACTAAATCCAGAAAAAAAGGCTGCTATTGGTTCAGTCGAAGAATTATATGTCACAGCGTTTATACACGTATGGATGATGCGAGTCCTAGCGCAAACATCGAGGGTACACAATGTATCTAATCATAATCTGAGCGGTACCCAACGTTTTATAACTGTAACGGGTAACCAACAAGATAATTCAGTCTCAGTTTCGAAGTAGTGTCTTAAAACTATTTCCTTAATATTTTGATTTCAATTTAGTTTTATGCCTCCTATTCTTTTTTCAGATGTCAAAGAAGATAAAGAAGCTGGAGAAAGAGTCATTATCTTGGAAGACACGTTGGGAAACATCTCAAACTGCGTTACTAGACATGTGCGGTGAGAGACAGGCCAGTGAGGAGCGAGCCGCCGCGGCCAGCAGGCAGCTACAGCATATGCAGAGCCTGTGTCGCACGCTGCAGGTATGTACCAGCACATCAAGTTAACAAACAAAAAAAGATAATACACCCCTTTGCAAAAAAAACGGGCACCTTAACAGTCATTGGCTTTTCTATTAATAATATTAATAATTTTACTGTCATTAGCATAAATGACTAGTAAATTCTTATTATTAATATAGTTATATAGTTTTTTGGCTACACCCCTCTTCCAGCAGCGCTACAATTTTACTAGCTCTTATTGCTTTTTCTGCCATTACAATCGACACAAAGATATCTGTTTTAAGTCACAATAAGGCTGGATTATGCGACAAACATAAATTATTCTATTAAAAATAACGAGAAGTTAGTTTCAGTTGCCAGGATAACCTTTTAACCGCAAACCCGCAAAAAGTTAGTAAAAGTCACAAACTGAAAAAGGGATTATTATTGTTTTAAACAAAAGTTTCGAATTAGGAATTAACTTTTTTTCATACCCAGACTCTTATTAAGTGCCAGTAACATAGTTTGGCTATTAAAACCTCTTTACAACTAAAGGATTACCAATAATGTAGAAAAATCAAAAACGCCCGTCTTTTTTGCGTCCATCAAAATAAATCACACTTCAAATGCAACACTGTAATCAAATAACTCTCTGAATTCGTTCTTAAATGACTTTGTGATAACCCCATGGACTTAAGATTAGACTCAAGGCATTCAATACAGGCACCTTTATACGTCCCATATAAAATCTCGATGTACGGATTCTATGACCATTTTTGTGATTAGTTCCAGTCTTAACTATACAATATAAAGTTTTTGGTTACATTAAATTGATTTCGAACCATCAGCTAGATTTGCTTTGGAAATTCCACAAGGTCCACACATCGGACCTCAGTTATTAGAAGTTCACGTATTATTATGAATTTACTAATTTTTCACGGTCCTTTGTATTGTGACTGTAAAAATATTGCACGTTGTGTTTACTTTTATGCTCTCCGGGAAATTCAGAAGCAATCAAACAGTAAACGTCTCAGTCTGTACAGCAACCGTACGATTTACCTGTACAATTAATTAAGCTTATTAATGATGACCGCATCATATTAAATAAAATCTTGTTATCTGTGTCATTTCTCACTATCACTTCTCCTCCACATTTATTACGCGCACAGTAAAAGTGTGCGGACATCTATATACATCCCGTCCGTCTTCAAAGCAAGAGTGAACAGGAATCTTGTGGGTACGCTCATTCCATAGACCTCATGTACCGCTTTCCATCAGGCGAGATCGAGGACAAGAGCAGACCCATTCCGCAACAAAAAAAATGAGAATGAGATGCACATAAATTGGGATAAGGGCAGGAGAATGATTATGATGCAAATAAATAACAGTCTGTTCCATTCCGTCCAGGCTGAGCGCACCGCACTGCTCGGTACGCTCAAGGACAACAACATCGAGCGCCCGCCCGTGCCGGCCGCGCCGCCCGCGCCGCCCGCGCCGCCCGCGCCCCTCGCGCAGCAACCTGCCTCCAATGCCAAGGTAGGCAAAAACATAAATAATTCATTCTAAAGAGAAGCAGTTACAATTTCTGGCAAATTCATAAGAATAAGTGTATGTTGGGTGCCAAAAGAGGCTTAAAAGTAGAATAAATGCGTTCAATCGACTGAAGACTGATGCTGTGTTCCAGATAGAATAGTGTTCGTGTAATTTCTGGCACATGAGACATTCTAGCTTTGGTTCTGTGATGGCAACGCATTGCGATGCCTCTGGTATTGCAGATGTATCGGCGGCGGGGATCACTTACCATCTGGAATTCTAGAGGCAAAATTAATATCAATTTAATGGAAAAAAATAATCTACGAAAATGTAACATCCATACTTATATTATAAATTTGAAAGTTACTGTCTGTCTGTATGTTACCTTTTCACGCCTAAAGCACTGAACGAATTTCGATACAATTTGGCAAGGAGATAGATGGCTGATGGATGGATAGAAGGAGATCGATGGATTCCCGGGGAAGGACATAGGCTACTTTTTATCGACATACCACGCGGGCGAAGCCGCGGGCGGAAGCTAGTAACATATAAAGTTTGAAATTCCGCCATTACTGTATGTATAGTCGTCAATCTAACGTGAAATTATTCATCTTCCAGGTCGACGCGATGGCCGCAAACTGCGCCCAACTGCGCCAGTCCCTCGCACACCTACAGAGTCAACTAAACACACTCACAAACAAACAGAAGGAAGAATCACCCGCGCCGGAGAAACCAGAGAAAACAGAGAAGAAGAAGTCTAAATCTAAGAAGAATAAGGCAGAGAAAGCAAGAGCTGAAGCCGAGAAAGCAGCAACAATAACAGCCGAAAGTGATGACGCAAAAGATGTGACAGAAGAAATTCAACCCACTACCAGCGAGAATACGACTCAAAATGAAACAGAGAAAGTTGACGAGAAAACGCTAGAGAACCTATTACAGGCAATAAATAATGCTAACATCAACCTCTGTGACCTAGAAGTTGTGAACGACGAAATTTCAGAAGGAACATCACAAGAGAACTCTGAGAAGGTAGGCATTAATGAAATTAAAACTGACGAAGTCAAAGAATCGACTTCAAATGAAAGCCTATCTGCATCACCGGTTGAAGAAACTTTAACTAAACATATTGAAGTCACAAGTCAAGTAGATGATATCATAGAAACAAACATAAACGATGTCAACGAAGTTATTTCTAAGTTTTTAAATGAAGTCAAAGACGTTTCAAATGTAAATGGAAGTGACAACTCAAATGTATCAATTGTAGAATTGACGAATGAAGAAGTTTCGCACTTAAATGAAGTAAAACCAATCGTTACCGACGCATAAACTGTTAATGTGTATATAAATTTAGTGTTTTGGACTTTTCTACGTTGTTTTAGACAATCAATACGTTTTGGAGCATATTTTTTTGTTGTATCATACACATTTGTAACATAGATTGATAAAATTGCCAGTATTAAGTTTAGTATCAAAAGTGCAGTGTATGTGTCTACATTATATGTATGGTTTCAATAAATTAATACATAACTTATGCTGCTTATCATTTTGCTGGTTTTGCAAATAGTGTTTCCTTGATACAACGTTTTGCAGTGGGAGCAATAAAATTAAAAGTACCACACTGATTACTGCCTGAAGAAGGCTCTAATTTTGGTTTCGATAGAACTTATACAAATAATTATTGTTCTACATGTACAGTTCTCAATTTGTCATTGAAAGCACAGGCATGTACATAGCCTATAATGAGTAGATCCAAACAACTGTTACTGCTAAAGTAAAACAGTTTTGGCAATAATTTGATTATATACTTCTCATCAGAAAAATCTAAACACCTTGCATGTTTATGTTTTGTAAGGATTATGAGAAAAATGTTGTATATTTAGGAATATAATTATATAATAAAAACGGAAGTGTTTCGATTTTTCTGATGAGAAGTGTATTTACTACGGTATCGGGTACGCATTTCTCTTGACTAAGACAAAGCAAGATAGAAATTCGGAAAAATAGTCTCAAACTCCTAATTGCGTAGAAAGTACTGACGTTGGTATTTGGTACAATTTTAATATCAAATGTGTATGATACAACATTTGTAAGCATTTAGTTGGTCTGTATTTTCTTTTTTAAATTAATTGTGAACATCACTTTGGGTCAGTTTCTCGAACGAAAATGATATCATTTTGCGTGAATTTTTGTTTGAGAATCTGGCCGGATAATTTTGAAGAAGCGAAACTCGATATCCGTCCATTACCGGTTTCGAGGTGAATAGTATTTTATAACCGGGTACAACTGACTGGGTATATGTTTTGAGCGATTCTAAAGCCTTAAAAATCGCACTATTTTGCTATTACCTTAATTAATTTTCCGAAAAATTGTATGGATCTTTGAACGTCTCTAAACAAGCGGTAAGATACTTAGAAAAAAAAAATTGTAACTGGTAGGTATGTAAAACAGTTTCTTAACACAATTCAACAAAAGTGCCTAAAATAAGTCTAGTCAGGTTATGGTCTACATTTCAGTTTCGATTGTTTTTAGAAGCATGAAATTTATTTCATGTCAATATTTGTTTTATAATACAGAGTTCAAGCTAAATTGATAATTAAGGAAAATCATTTTAATTCAAAGGTGCATTAAAAATATATACATCCTAATCATTTACTAAGTATTGAATGTTATGTAATCTAATGTTAAAATAATATGTAACTAGCAAGTGGCATAGTTCACAAATACGAATTAATTATGTTTTTAGTTCAATTATCAAGTATTTAATGTATGCCATAAATACACAACATATTAACCTCCATATTTCTATAAAAGTCGTCCACGTTCCGTGACAGAAGGAAACAAAATTAGAATAGTTTTTTAGACAACATTTTATATGTGAAATAAACTACTACTACTATTTGCTGCCACGCGTTCGGGCTGTTAACGTTTTTGATGTACCTCTTAAGTACTATCGCGGAAACGCATATCTGAACACCGTAACGGTAACATAAGGACTATTCCTGCTTGCAGTGCTCTGCCGCTATAGTAACGCTTACCTACAGAAAAGAGGGGCGGTAAACAGAGATGTGGTCATCGTGTCTACGGGATTTTGTTTTCGAAGTGGTTAGATATGCATGAACGCTACGGTACCGTTATCTGTTACAATAAAAGGCCTACTAACTGCTAGGATTAATTTAGAATATTGCAGTTTTATTTGTTAAAAAATATATCTGATAATAATTCCAAACATAGTTGAGAGAAGGCTTGGCAGATAGAGATTGATATCTGATAATGAGTTGATTTTTATACGGTAAGTATTTTTATTTTGAAGTATTTCTTAACCTGGGTTATGGAGATTTCTTGATGCAAAAATACATGAAGGACTGTTAAATAATTATAATACAGGGTGTAAGGGTAAACACCATTGTCACTCAACCACGGGTAGTGGATTTAAATATAAAAATAAATGACCGAGTAACAATAAGAAAAAACATTATTTTCATTAAAACATTTAATAAAGTTTCTATCCGACACCGTGCTCGCTAGCAAAACAGCTGAATGACTGAGGGAGGGGTCGCGCTTGCGGCCGGTCAGGTCATGTAAGTGTTGAGACGCAAGTTCGTTGTCCTAGCGCCGTGTGTGAAAGGGTGAAATACGCTTGTGGTAAAATGAAGACTTTCATTTTTAAAAAAAGGTGTAATTTTCCATTGATTTTACTGTAAATGAAACCAAACCACTGGTTTTAAGGATAATGGTGTTTACCTTAACACCCTGTATAAACATGCTGGATGACTAATTTCCACAAATGTTCAGATGACCTTTTATAAGCTAAATCATATCAAAACGGTTAATAAACCAACAGGTTATGTGGAAGAGTGTCTTTTTTAAACGTGTATTTTTTTATTGTATGTTGACGTGCAACTGCAATTTATTGTCAATCATTTTGGTTTAGCACTATATAATTGTAAACATTGAAATATGATCTGTTTATTAGCCTTACAAATCCTCTTTTAAAATTGCAGTAAAGATACTGAATAACTATTTTTCTGGGTTTCTTTTTTTATGAGAATGTGGAACCTCTTGTTTTGACGGAGTAGGTTAAATAAAAACGACTGAGTCTGGAGCCGCATATTATGATGTGTAACTCTGCCATCTTGGCTGACAGTACCAATTAACCTCTCGGAAATTGGGTTGGTAACATCCATCTGATGGCCAACTCTGACACCGCGCTCCCGCGGCTTCCTGTTACACACTTCCGTCCCTTTTCATGAAATCAGTCCCACAGATTGCAAGAAAGCGAGAGGAAAGATGTTACACATAAAATATCGCTACATTTTCTGTTTTTTTTTATAAACACAATTTTTTTTGCTGTTTTAATGTGTTTTTATCTCTATGTACAAAACATTATAGATATACTTTAAATGTTAACTTAGTTAACCCTCTCTGTGTGTGATCGTGTGATACACATGGATTATTGTTAAGTGGACGAGGTGCTGTATCTGAATGCGTTAGTTACAATGTTTGTTTCATTTTATACTGTAACTGTGTTGTGTTAGACCAAGAATTTCTGTGTTTTCTTTTATGAATAAAGTTAGATTTTGTAACTACCAATAATTATTTTTATTTAAATGATAATCCATACCCCTTTACTAATATTATAAATTCGAAAGTAACTCTGTCTGTCTGTATGTTACCTTTTCACGCCTAAACTACTGAACGGATTTCGACATTTGGCAAGGAGATAGATGGCATCCCCGGCTATTTTTTGTTTCAAAAATAATTCTATAGGGGTAATTAGGTAACCCAGCATTTCTGTATCCCGGTAATACGTTCCCGTGAGACGATATCCGACATCCACGCGGGCGAAGCCGCGGGCAAAAGCTAGTGATATCTATTTCTGTAAGTAGGTAAGTTTTTTTGTACAAACACTTATTACAGGTCAACAATTTTTTTTAACAATATGCTTTTCTCGAATGTTTATGAAGCTCATATTAAAGCAATGAGAGATTTTCAAGTTCAATGTTTCACAGACAATGGTTTACCAGACAAAATGAGTGTGAGTAGTGAACAATTTAATTGCAATTCAAAAAATTTGCAAATCATAGATAATGTAGGTACCTACTTATTCATTTCTTTTCAAATAAATGAGACTAGGAAAAAGCACAAACAAACTTAGGAGATAGAGAAAGTTTCAGACGCATTTCAGTAAAATATTTTTCACTCAGTCGCTTTTTTGAAGTCTGTTGTTTTTCATTGCAAATAGGCTTTTTTTACTTATTCTACACCCTCTTACGAGACCAAAAGAGAAAGGTCTGTATTTCACCCACAACAATTTAGCTTTAACAATATTATCTAGATGCTAGATTAGCAAACTCGATCACTTGTTACCGAGAATTGCACAAAATATTGCTGATTTTGTGTAGTTCTTATTTTAGTTATAAAAGCGTTAGCGGTTGCAGGTGCAGGGGCCATTGGAGCAGCGATTTGAAACGTCGCGTACGCATTACTGTGGATATTACTGTAATCGTTTTAAATGTGGAACTTGACGGTGAAAAAAAAAAACTTACTTTTTTTTTTAGTTGGAATGAGGTAATGACTTGGTTCAAGGTTAGTGTTTGTTTGTTCGTGAAATTAAATCTGTACCTACTGGTTCCAAAACTCAGAGCAAACTGAAAGTAGGTAAGTATGTAACCTTTGATAGAAGACAGAACGGTTGGTGGCTCAGCAATTGGCTTCTGCACTACGATCGATCGACGGTCTTGAGTTTGATTCCCGTACGGAACAATTATTTGTATGTCCTCGTAAGTCGTATGTAACAATTAACTGATATGGAAGACACTAACAGCTGTCTAAATGTTTCCAGTCCTCCAGTGATTGTCTGGACGGTAAACACTAGCACTTTTCCTATGATAGACCAAATGCCAGTTTTTTTTTTTTTTTAATATTTTGTTCTTTGTAAATAGTTACCTACATACCTAATTCTTAGGAATCTCGCACATACTATGGCCATGCACAGATGCGCCCATCCGTTGCATCAGTTAGTTATCGATCTTCTGGTATAACAGTATCTATTTTTCAGCCGTTTTTAAACGGTTAGCTAAGTGGCCCGCCAAAACCTTTTTTAGAGTGTTTCTAATTTAAAGATCTTTTTTTTTTCAATATTGTCCAACTGTCAATTTTATCCTAGGCATTGTATTCAGTGCCTAGATATAAATCTGAAAGTGTCTATGATGTCTTAATTACAGATTTCAAATAGGTAACTATTTCTAATAAGGTTACGAATATGGAATGTTTCGAAGGCTGTGTCCTTAGACCCATTGTAATGTGTGTATGCGGGGTAATACCTTGGTTTTGGGACTAGTTGTAGCCGTTGTAACCTTGTACATAAGGTTTAATTTCTATAATACTTAGGTATTTAAAAAGCTGGTGTTGCCTATTCATTCAGGCAATCTGGAATTCAGGCATAGGTTTTCATGTCGGGTGACCTATTTAGGTAAGTAGACTCTCTACTTGTGCGGTCTCTACCAGAGACCTAGGATCTAGGTTTAGGAGAGATCTAGGTTTTATGTTTCCGCGGGATATTTTTTATATACCAGTCTTGGGTAAGTCGTATCTAAATAATATATACCTACGACTTACCTACCCAAGTACGTATTATAGGTAGGTACCTAAATATTTTTTTTTACAATATTTATTCATAAATAAGGAAGCCTACTAAACCTAACGCCATAAACTTTCATAAACGTGAAAAATAATCATCAAACAATACTTTTGAGGGCACGTTTGACATCTTTACAAAGTAAACAACACTATGCCACATTAAAGTCACCTTTATGTCCGTTCAATAATGTGGTTATCGATTGCAGATTAACAGAGCATTGTTAAGCAACGGTTTGTCACGGCTTTAGTTAATCACGTGACGAAGTTAGTCAATTGTTTATGAAACATGTTCCGTCAGAAACGCGCGTGATCCCTTGACCGACGAAGGATGAAGTAAGATGGGCAGGTTCTGTTCTGTTTCTTTGTTCGAGTGTTAGGTAAGGTTCGTTAGAGGCTCGTGGATCGATGAAATGGCTCTTAGTTCGATTGACCTATGTGGTCGAGCAAGATACTTCGCGGTCAACTAGGAGCTCATTCAAGCTTGAGCCTTTTTTAATTCAAAATTTCTAGCAGCTGTCAGTGGTTGTAGAAATCTAAAAACTAGGAATAAGTCTGAGGAGTTTTCCCTAATACATCCACTACCGCAACCCTCTACCCTAGTAGTGCTAGTATAGCCATTAGCCATGACCTCAGCCTACTGCCTAAACCGTAGATATAAGAAATAAGGCTTAAACGATACTTGGCACCATGTTAGTTATGAGAAGAGATCAGCACCATGGATAGGTAATCGGTTCCTAGGAGTACGAATACTTAATC
Organism: Lithophane ornitopus; assembly: GCA_948473465.1. Lineage (NCBI taxonomy): Eukaryota > Metazoa > Arthropoda > Insecta > Lepidoptera > Noctuidae > Lithophane > Lithophane ornitopus. The sequence continues at coordinate 14,331,332 of OX419634.1, read as the reverse complement.
GAAGTCTGTGAATCTTTGTTTTTCCTAGAACGGAAGGTATCGTCTAACTATAAATAAAAATATCTGAATAACTGTTTTGAGGAAATAACGTAGGTAACCGTGAAATTGAGATTTCATAAAAGTAATTAATTTAATTCTGTTAGGAACTGAAACTGTTCCAACGATATTTTTATTTCAATATAAATCATTTTTAGTTTAGTTTCTAATGCAATTTCGTGCAGTCGTTTAGGTCTAAATCAAGAAAAAAGTTAAGAGAGTACCTATTGTCGCAATAAAAAATTATCAAATAATAATGCGGAATCCATTTTAGATGTTTCAGACCTTTCTTTTTTGTCTGCAATCTAGTCGACACTCTTTCTGGGTAAAAATATACAGATAAGAAGTACCTATTGGTATTCTGAAAAATCCCACCGTGGAAACTTAGGGGAAGTTAGCTGTCACTCCCTGGGATTGACAGCTCACTTCACCAAAGTTTTCACGGTGAGGTGTTTACAGAATAGACCGGCTGGGCGCGCTTTCAGCACAAGATTCTGTGCTTTCAGTGCCGGAATCTATGTAAGTATAGGTATGGGGTAGGCGCCGCATAAGAAAATAGGTAGGTACTAAATTTTAGCTAAGTATTTATTTAAAAAAGACGGACGTGCTCACTTTTACGCGCCTATCACATACCTGCTGTTTATGACAACAATCGCCAAACATTCGAATTTCAAACTAAATTAGCTTCTGTGATCGAATGCAGCCAGCCAGAGTATTTTTTCTAGCCGCCTGTGTGATGTAAGGTTCCCTTCTGTAGACAAACTTTACATGAGCTACGCCCACTCTTGAGTAAAAGGACCACGACACACACACACGGACATGTCCTCTTTCTGAATTCATGTAAGATCATTTACCTAACGCCAGAAATATAAATTGTCAATGTGGAGTACCTACGTCGCTTGCAAGAGAAGTCTTCAGTCAGGAGTTCAGGACGGACGACTCGCGGTAAGCGGTAAGCAGACAGTGGGTACCTACCTACCTACTCACAATATCTATATAGTCTAAACTAATCTAGGTAGGAATATATGTGAGTATTTGGCTATATTCATAGTTTTAGTAGTTTTCGTTTGATTCCGTTTTTTCGGGTTTCACCTCGGTTCAGAAAGCGAGGCGGCCTGAAAAAAAGTCGTTCATAAGTTTCGGTCATTTAAAGAAAATTATTGAGATCATGGTGGCACTAATATGGTGCTGGCTGTTCATATAAACTTAGAACTGTAACAGAAAAAAGAATGCATTATGTATTCATAAACCTATCCTTCCATTCCACATGGTAATTAAGTTTGTATGTAACGCATGACTGCCTGTTTGTTTGTTTGTGTGGGAAGTTAGCAGCTAAAACAATTAACAGATTTGGACAAAGTATGTTAGTTATCATTAAGTTATTAATTACCTATAAGTAAGTAGATAGCGTCAAGTCAAATCAAACCTTTTAAACGTTTTTTTAATATGTACTTCTCATGTGTTAGTAGGTAATACCATAAGTAGGTAATTACCCGACTTATTAGCGTAGATTGGTTGCTTCGACGGACTGATTTAACATCATCATCAGCCTACAGCACAGCAGTCCACAGACTGTTGAATGCCATGATCGATCTGACGCTATTTTTTTATAAACCCAATTATTTGAGACCGCCTCTGCCTCGTTGGTCTAGTGGTCGCAAGTGCTACTGCTGAACATGAGGTCCTGGGTTCGATTCATGGATCAGGCAAATTATTATTGGGTTTTTCCATCTGGCCTCCAAAATACTGCCAAGTATCTGATTCTAACCCCCAAACTAGGCCTGGACCTGGCCTAGTTTGGGGGTTAGAATCAGATTCTTGGCAATACATTTGGGTGCTAAATACGACTTACTTGTTTATAACAATATGTATTTTATGTGACAAATAAATGTTTTTATTTTATTTACCTATTTATTATTTTATCTGGAATTTCTCAGTAGCAGCCCAGAGTCTGGATTTGTGCCCAGTTGATGGCAATAAGCGCGCCCTCTATTATTAGGACTTCTGATGAAATGTGGAAGTACTATAGCCACTATAGGGGTAGACCTCTGCCCAATCCTTTGGGGAACACAGGCTTGAGTTATATTATTTTATGCCGGCACGGGCGACCGGCTACATTTAAAAACAATCACATCGATTTGACAACTTAGGTACCTAATGTCCTAACAACGAACACCGTATCTAAATAATGAAAACAGTTAAAAATCACGTTAAATCGCAAATAGATCTTCGATTCATATCGAACTACATTATTTGTAAGAACGTAACGGTAAGCATATTATAGTGCGCTGGGTCAAGGTTGCAGCGTGCATACTTTCGCCTCGGTTAATGTTTTTGTGATAAAAAGTGGTATACTGACAGTCAGGGCCTGATGTCAAGTTAGGTGGCAGTTTTTATGAGCTTGTATTGATTTTTTTTCAACTGCGTTGCTTAAACTGTGACAGGCACCTACAGGTTTTCTAAATTAGCGGTACCTACCTTAGTTTCTCCGTAAAACATCAGATAACTGCCAGTGAAAGTCCCGTCAAAATCGGTCCAGTCGTTTCGGAGATTAGCCGGAACAAACAGACAGACTGACAATTTTTTTTTGTTTTTTTAAGTAAGTAGCGTACTCATATAGGTTCTTTCAGCTTTTTGTAAAAAGCTGTTATTTTGACATTACAAACAGACAATTCAATTATATTTATTTGCATGTACTTACTTACTTATAGATGCACGTGAAACGTACCTAGCTATATACACTCACAAAGTTAACATATTCATACCTAAGTATTAATCATTCTGCTCTATATTTTAACCTTACGACATTGACCAGAAAGTTCCTTTATCTTTAAAGCTTTCGAAATCCAATCAGGTTTCCAAAACGACAGGTCTTTTGTATATAAGTAAATAATTAAATGGCATCAAGGTGACAGACAATGTGCTTTCAATCATAACTTATTTGCCTTGGAAACAAAAAACTTCTTGAATAGGTACAATAAATAAATTAATATGCAACCAGTGATTGCTAAGGTCTGCTGCTGAAAGTTAAGTACTTACTTAGGTGGGTACCTACTATACAGGGTGAAATTGAATTCAGTGGCATCCTCTTAAGGGGTCATTGTATTTACCATTATGAACAAACTTTCATTATGGGACCAACCCTGAAATCGCAAAATAAAATCAGTTTTTCCCTACATTTTAGCGAGCTATGCGAATTTATATGTTTACTAGCTTCCGCCCACGGTTTCGCCCGCGTGACCGATCATAAGCAGCCTATAATGTTCCCACTGCTGGGACACAGGCCTCCATTCTGTGAGAGGGAGTGGGCCGTAATCCACCACGAAGGCTCAGTGCTGGTTGGTAGATGCCACATGCCTTCGAATTTTTGGTTCTAGGACATGCCGATTTCCTCACGGTGTTTTCTTTCACCGTTTTGTGAGCAGTGGTGATGAACTAATTTACACAAACTCAGGCGCCTATCCGAACCACCACTGCTAAAGTGATCTATGATCTATTCTTCAAAACAAAGTGGGAGAAGGGTTAATTTCAGTTACTTATTAAGTACATCTTTTTCTGAAGATGAGCTAAAATAGCTTCTGTTGTCAGGCATCTTACTTTGTGTCGAAGTGCGGTATCCATTCAATAGTAGGCTATTTGTAACTGTAAATAATAGTTTTACATAACTAAATAAAGACTCGATTTCGGTAACTCTACAAACAGCTTTCTTAATTCACGATCTGGACAATTATCATCATGTTTAGTTATCACGACTCCTCACAGAGAGGCTTTCGAATGTCTTCCGCAGTCTTCACAGTTGATTAGTTGTGATTGTGTTCATTCACAGGTTTTCTTTTGTATAGACTCCGCGAAAGAAGGCTTCGCAAAATTCTTGGAGATTGTGAAAATTAGGTAGGTTCTTTTGTATGATTTGGGCTAGACTTCTAATTCTAATAAGTACAATACAAAAGCCGCTATAGGCTAGGCATACCTACTTGCTTTTATTTGTCTGTAATTTCTATTTATTTTTATTTTCTAGTGACCAGCAAATCTCTACTCCTGACGTTTTGACCAGGGACTTGAAACGTTATGAAATAACGTTAAAATACCGCTATGTATAGTTCCAATAACGATTATTTCTACCGTTCCACCGGGATGGTACTAAATGAATAGTTGAAGATTTCGTTCCGATAGATTTTCGTAATATTATTGCCAAGAAATTAGTTCATATATAGTTACTCGAACTATACATAACGCTATTACGTAACGTTATCGTACCTCTATATTTTGACCGTTTCAAGTCCTTGCTTTTGAGCCCTGTCTATCCTATCATAACCACCCCGTTGGTCTCGTGGTTGCAAGCGCAACTGCTGAACGTAGGGTCCTGGGTTCGATTCCCGGGTCGAGCAAAGTGTTATTGGATTTTTCCATTAGGAATTTCTTCAGAACAGTCGGAGTTTGGAAGGTGGCGGTGTGATACCCCCGTGTCTCGGAAAGCACGTAACGTGTTCCTGCGTTCTGTGATCTCTCTCCGGTTGTGTCGGATTGCCGTCCCATCGGACTATGTTTGAGAGTCTGTGCGGGAGATGTGCTATGACTAGGAGCGTAGGTATATATGAGTGTGCGCGGGAGATATTATAGTGTTGTGCACGGCTACACGTGTATCTCCCGCGCCGAAGGCTGTCTCCGTTTAGATTGGCCGCCATGGCCGAAATACAGTCTGGAGGACTATATCCTATCATGCACGCAAGAGGTAGTGACTTGCACCTTGTCAAATTCATTAGGTACCTACTTAGTTTATCGATACACTAATATCAGTTGTTCCAATTTGGTTCAATTCAATTCAATTTATTTATTCAGTAACAATTCACATTGCGTTCGAAATATAATCCAACATGAAATATAATAAATTTCCCTAAGATACACCAAGTAGTATAGGGTATACTTAAACTGACCATTTTTTTTTAAACTCAGGTCGGGACCTCTATCTTTATGGGATTCTGTATGTATGCACCATACTGTATACTACTAATATGATACACGTCAGTGGGCAGGTTAACAATGAACATAAATACAACTTTTTAATGATCTTTTTTTATGTTCACATTAAGTAACTAATTAAAATTATTTTTATTAAAAGAAATTATGAAAAATAAGCAATCACCAGTTTTATTAAAGCAACATTTCTGTGACAGTGATTATTAAATAATATGCACCATATTTTTTTTACATAAATTTATATTTTTTCGGAGGAACAATAAAGATTGTTGATGAAATGATGATTTTAAATAAGAATAAAATTCTTGGCACGTTTTGTTTATATTGACCTTAGTTATCAACATCGCCTTGAGAACTGAAACCTGTTTTTTTCATTCGTCCAAAATTTATTCAATAAGGAAAATCGCGCGGTTTTAGAAAACGGGACTACTTTGCGTCCCAGATCATTGTTTGGGGAAAACGGGACAGGTGGTCGAATAAAGGGACAGTCCCGTTCAAAACGGGACGTATGGTCACTTGGAAGACAGTTTTATAGGTTTTAGCGCTACTTGGGAGATCTGGATGGACCACAATAATAGCTTGACTCCAATCATACAGTACCTACCCCCTTTTAGAAGTACTCAGAACAACAAATGCAATAAGGAAAGCATGCGATGCAAGTCAATGATATGCTACATTTGGTGCTCATTTGCCGCCACCCAATGAATCATACCTGGCCTGTCCATAGATCAAGAAGCAATTCAATGAAACATAAGTTAACCATGTAACCACTTTACTTGCATGATGATGTTATTTACTTCGCATTATATTCTTTACATAAGGTGATATTATGCTACTTCCTTTCAAACTCCTTCCATCATAATACCTAATATTTGTGAACAAGTATAATTTTCGTGTTCCTTTATTATGTAAAATCTATCGAATTTGACAGTTATGAACGTTATAATTGATCCAGTAACCCACGCTTCGATAAATACCTATACGATATTGATACGTTACCGTGGTAGTGCTCATACAAGAGCGGCACGTTGCCAACGGCAGAGGCAACTGCAGAAGTCGTCGGTCGGCACTTGTCGGTGGTAGCCGTAGACGAGTCGACAGCATCCGACGACGAGGTGCCGCAGGTGTATTAGAGCATGTACCTACCCAAAATACTAAACTAATAGGGCACTTTTGAAAAGGAATGTCCAATTAAATACCTCGGGTAAATTCACGCAAGGACTTTCGAGTCGAAACTTTTTGTCAACTAGTAAGTAAGCGATGAGCTTTTTATACTTATTCAATGTCAATATAAACACTAACTCTAACAAAACTAACTATTACTAATATTAATTAAAACTAACAATACAAATAAACAATTAATATCTAAAATATGGCGTCGAAAAATTCCTCCGCATCGCTGTCGGCTGGTAATGTACCCAAGAGACTGGCGGCATTGCCACGTTGAATGGCCATGCTTAGCCTCTGACCAAGGTAAAAGCCAGCCCTTGGGTCACGGGAAGTGTCAAACAGACGTTTGGAGATTTCATTAAACAGACTATGAGCACTCGGACCCCACGGCCCTAGGGTTTCAACCCCAAACGGTTCGAAAATATAATTGCCTATATAGTAAGTAAGTAGCTTAAAGGTTGTCCAGTCTGAGTGACGCGCTGCACTACCACATGACCGTGTGCATGTTGGTAGTGCTAGTAGGGCGCGTCATTTCAGAGTGTTATTTTCCCCTTGATATGAAACATTTAAAATGTTACCTATTAATCTACAACAAATCTGAAAGTATTGGGAGGATTAAACCTCCTGACATCAATAAGAGACACCTATATATTTAAAAGTTAAGTTACGTTACCAGATCAATATAAAAACTTTTTACAAAAAAAAACAACCGACTTCCAAAAAAACACAAAAAAAGTGAAAAATAACTTTAATTTCGGAAGTCGGTGTCTTTGCTTTTCAATTTCCGTTTTTTGCCACCGACTTCCGAAATTAAAGTTATTTTTCAGTTTTTAGTGTTTTTTTTGGAAGTCGGTTTTTTTTTTGTAAAAAGTTTTTGTTTTTCACTTTTTAGTCTGGTACCTACCCCACACAAATTCTAATACCACTAGCTGATGTAAATAACAGTGAAGGAGTAAATGAAAACATCGTCTAGATAAACTAAGTTGGAAAAATACGTAATATTGAAGCTAACTCAAAAACTACACAAGCAAAGTTAATAAAATTTATATGGGACCACCTCGGAAGCATGCCCTACCATACAAAAAAAGAATCATCAAAATCGATTCATAATTGGCGGAGAAATCGAGTAACAAACAAAAAACAAAAAAAACAAAAAAAAACTTACAGAAGAATTGAGAACCTCCTCCTTTTTGAAGAAGTCGGTTAAAAATAATAGTGATTGATATGATCTCTATATACGCCGTAATGCCATATAAGAGAGATATATAGGGAGGTATAGAGATACGCAATATTGTTACTATACTACTATAGGCCTACGCTGTCGGGCGATTTCGTCGATCGATTGATAATTTGTTATTAGCTGACGTGTCTGAGCTTTGATACAATACACTTGGAAGAGGTATGTAAAGGACACTTTAAATACCTCTCCCATGTTGTGCATCTCCGCATTTTCGAATCTACTCTGTCCTAGACACGCTTAGTTACATTGGGTGACGCCATTGTCCAGCAGTGGACTGCAATAGGATGAGGTCTTCGATAAAGTCCCTTTTTAAAGTACATTATCCATTGCATATTCTATAATCATGGGTAAAAATGTTACAAGAGGTTATTTTTTCGTAGGACATGGAACGTAATGGGGTGGTCTGTTTTCAGAATTGGGTTTGAAAGACTTTTATGCTGTTTTCACAACTTGTCTTCTAATGAATTATAGTCTTACTAAAAAATCTGCTTTTCCATACATTTGTGTTCACTTAAATCGACAAAATGTATGGAACAGCTGATTTTTTTTTTGCGATTTCAAAGTTGGTCCCATCGAAAAAGTATATTATAGATAACACTAAACCACTAGTTTCAAGGATAACGGTGTCTCTACCCTAACACCCTGTATATGGCTGCTAGAGGGGCGTCGAAGGTGTTTTCCTAGGGCGCTCTCGACATTTAATCCGCCTCTGACCTTAGCCAGGCCTTTTTTTCTTTAGGAAGGTAGTTTAGCACCAAGTTATACCTCGGAGGCTCACTTATACTTATTCCGTATTCTTGCAAAGTCTATTTCTAATTCTTTAACAATACAAGTTCCATGCTCCATTTGACAAACTAATTTAAATTTTTGTTGCCTAAAAAAGGAAAAACATGATGGTCAATGGCGCGAAAATCTGCGATCCTATTTATAGGCTTTCGCTGTTAAATTGAGGAAAAAGAATAACAAGAATGATACCTAATTATCTACTTAATTATCTTATTATTACTTATAGAATTTGATATGGGTAAGTTTTTTGGATTGGCCGAAAGATAACATAATAATAAAATGAGGTGAATATACGGAAAATATCTAAAGAAACGATTGGGAACGAGCATAGGATAACATAGACCAAGGTTGCGGAGAAATAATGCCTTTTGTGTATGAGTAATAGTGCCGTACAGCCTCTGCTGCGTCATCATTATCATCTCAGCAGAAAGCGCCACTATCGATCGGTCCTACTATGCTTCTCTTTTCAGCGGACTCCTGTGACCTTCACCAGGCCATCGATCAACCATGAGTGAGGGAGGCTTCTCGCTACGTGGTTTCCACTTCAGAACCTTTCGGTACCATCGTCCATTCGTTTTTTGCGAGCTGTTAAGTTTGGGAACTAAAACGACTTAGGTATTTCAATTAATAATTTGCAAGCACTTTTGAATTTTCAAGGAGAACGTCAGTCAGCAATATGAAGCTATTCTTCGGGCTATGTCGGTTTCTTTCGTCGGTTCTCGTACGAATCTCCTCTTTTCTAATTTGATCACGCAGCGCAGGGAAACTCTCGATTATTCATAGACCTCTACGTTGCCCTTTGGGTGACTTTCAGAATTTATGCTTACCTCATACCTACCCTTACATGCTAGGTACAAGGCGGAACTGTAAAACTACCTCCTACCTATAAAAAATAAAAGTACCTACGTAAAAGACTTTTGTAACAAACGACATTTTATTTCTGTAAGGCTAATAAGTTATAAAGGTACACGAACCTCATCTAGGTCAAAGTCAAATAATTATTTCAAATAGGCACATTAGATGTACTATTGAACGTCAAAAACAAAGAAATAGAACTAATTCGGCTAAGTTGCCCTTGCCCCTTCCAAAAGGTAGTTTTCGTATGGAGAAGAATGGGCAAGAAACTCCACCGTTGTTACTCTTTAAAAAAATGTTTTACGATATTTTGTATACATCAATATTATATTATTACATGTGAATACGATGCACCTAGAACACGATTACTGTACCACAATAGGTAAAAATAATTAAAAATGGAGCAATGACAAATAAATAAATTATCTATCTCTGCCCTTTCTCTCCTACTGATCATAGGAATCCTAAACTCTTTTCTGACTGTTCAGAATTGCATTACAATCTAACTAAATGCAAGCAACGCCTGGGGTCAGAGTATTGCATGTGATTGACCAAACATTATGACATGGTGACGGGCGTGCCTCCGCCACAGTTAGCACAATGATATAATTTATTTTTCTCCACTTTGCACCCCAAGATTGTGCGCGAAACTGTTACGGATAACTTATGAGGGGATAATACCTATCTACTATTATCTTATGAGGATTTAACTGCCCATTTAACTGTCTATAAAAGTGACAGTAAAGTTTGGAAATGCATGAAAAGGAGCTTTTTCAGGGCATTTCATGAAACTATATTACTCATATAATTATATCCCATTACATTCTATCCGTGAATTAGACACAGACGACATGTCAAATTGTTGCTAGATAGGTACTCATGAATTATTTAATGATTAAGGTAGTTTACACGTAGGTATTTCAATTATTATGTTATTTAAGTAATAAGGTAACGTAGTTTACACTTATGTAGGTATTTCAATTATCGTGCTATGCAACATAAGTATGAGCCTTCATAAGTAAAAGCTCTCTTTATATTTGCAGTAAAGCAATGCAATATATTCACATGGTGATCATGTCAGCAGTGTGACATTGTACTGCCCTTGATGCCCTACCGATATGGGATTCATCTCGGTACATATATACCGGACACCTACCGTACCGGGCGGGTGTTCAGGGAACTTCACAACGGAGCTGCTTATAAAAAAATAACATTTAACCACGTGCTGCATTTTCTTTAGGCCTAAGAGTTATTTTGTGTTTTTCCTTCAACTGTAACACAAGACACAATACCTAACTTTAAGATGCTGTACGCAGCTCCAATTTCCAACTAAACAATAGCGCACCTTTCTTCATCTTTTTCCAACTCGCCGCTCTATACAAATCCTCGAGACTGCTGGTCTTTCGCTCCGTAGAGTAATCACTATAAATACAAGTGGTTTCTGTCCGAGAGTACATTGCCTCACAGTCCGCACCGCGGGGCCTACCTACCCCCCGACCTAAACCGAAATATATCAAACGTTTGTGAAAGTATTGGAAGGTATAAAGTGAATTTAGTGCTTGATTTTATTAGCATTTTTTTTCTAGATTCTGTTCGAGTGATTTGTGTTAAAAATAGATTTGGCTAGATTTTTTGTACTTTTAAAATATTTTTGTCATATAATTATTGTGTTAAATATTATTTTGCTTTTTGTAAATACCTTAAATTCTTAAATAAACTTATTAAATTATAAAATTGTAAGCGCTTTTCTTAAAAATTGCTGAATTGAAGATTAAAAAATATATTTTAGATATTATACATTAATTATAAATGAGTGTTAATTAAATTCACGAACGGTGTAATTTCAGTTCGACTGTAGCGAAAATGAAGACCTTTACAGCTGTTTTATTATGCATGGGTAAGCATTAATAACTTAATTTTTATCAATTAAGCCTATAAGTAATAAAAAAGTTTATAAGTGACTTATATAAAATCATTACACAAATTAATCCTGAACAATAAAAAAAAAATACCAAAAATAAATTATATTTTCAAGATCTACAATTTTCTAAATTAGGTACATTTATTTATAAATGTTTAATTTTTATTTTAAACTTTCCCAATAAAATATTTTATAATATTTTATTTTACAATATTTTATTGTAAAGTATTCAATGATTATATATTCCATGCTTGGAAAAACAAATTAAAGACATCTATTTTCCCGTACCACTAAGCATTTTATATTGTCCCTGGCTCTCCTACTATTGCTTACATAAACTATCGCCTTCTTCCCACAGGGGTAGGCAGTAACTCTTATTAGTGCCTATTCAGTAGGTACTATTGTCTAGGTAGAGGTACCTACCTAGGTACTATTAAATTCAATAACTTCGTTCATAACAAGATCATCACGAACTTCATGTAAACCTATTATTGAACGATCGTGTGTTTACTAAAAATTCGCCTCGCCCTGCAAACCAATACATAACAATGCATAAATAGTGCAATTATATCCGTTTCCGTTCAGCTTTTCCATGTAGGTAATGGAAATAATAAGTGCGATGAGTTTTTAGTGTCTGAAACTGTAACTGAATTTTTTAAATCCTTTTCTTCCTCAATTTTCGAGAGATAATTACTTACCTACCCTTTTTTTGTGTGTGGGTAATCATCAAATGACTGCTCCCGCTCTGGGTGGAGCGGGAGGGCGTGTCAGACTTTAACTGACTAAAACCCACCCGTGTTCCTTCAGAAGGTTCCGATGGATAAGATGTTAGACTATTAAAAGAATAGTCCAACATCTGGGTTTATTGGTCATCTCTATAGTCTTCAAAGATAATTCTGGGATCTTGCAAATAAACTGCACATGGTTGTTCCCCAGATTAATTTCATGTTTCTTGATCGAAGAAGTAGGCAATTACGTTGTTTCTCAAAGGAACTAATTTCTAAGTAACCGTATGTAAGCTTTAAAGCCTGTTTTACACGGTAGCCTCGCCGTAGACGCCCAGGCCGTAGTGCCCGCTATGTCTGTCAACAAGCTTCCATAGTTATCCATACAACACTAACGACCATGCGCGTGCGTGCCTACAGACGGCAAATCAGCTGTACTTTTTCACGGCAAAAACGTGGTGTTTCACTGCAAGGAAAACGTGTGTGTACCACCAGTATACACCAATATGGACGGCGGAAAAAACAGAAAAAGAATCTTAAACTCTTTCCACTCTCGTGGAGAAATTCGCCCATACTGCCATAAGTAAGTAACAAAAATGATAAGAAACAAACTCTGAAACAAAATCAATATCAATACCTAACAGTAAAACCAATAACAACTCTTTTTACCCCAAAACAAAAAACATCTAATTAACAATACCAACAATTAAAACGAATTTAATTACATACAATTATATCACGTTATCGAGTTTATATAACAAAATAACGGAATGTAAATAGTTTCGGGTGTTCGGAAGTTAAACGCAATACGTTCCTCACGCTAGATCGCTTCAGTTTGTTTCCTCAACGCATGCGCATGAGCACGTTATTAGTTATGAGTTTACTAGTTACGATCGATAATGAATACTTCCACTATTATCTGGGGAAAGAAAAATATGGAAAACTTGTAAAATAGGGTTTCCCGGTTAAGGAAAAGCCAATGTCTCTGTATGGCCGTGTAGGTATGTGTTTATTAACATACCTACGTCACATGCACAAAGAACCATATTCATAAAACTATCTATATAGAATGTAAGCCATTTGGTTTGTGCGAGAATCGAATCTCCACCATAGCGTAAAAGCCAATCACTGAGCCACTGCGCCAACCATACCGCAACATTCAATAAGTTAAGTTAAGAATAAAAATGTAAAATGCAAGAAGAGAATTTTTGATAATAACGACATTATTAATTGGACAAAATATAATAATTACGATTATTACCGAGTGGACAAATCTGGTTTGAGCCAGTTTCAGTAACTCAGTGTTTCTCAACATTTTGTTATCCTTGCCCCAAAAATAGACCTTTAATAAACTTACATTATGGTAAAACATGTTTTGAGACAATCGTATTAACGCAGTTAAAGAGATAGTGCCCACCTACCCAGTTTTTGTGAAAGCATATTTTTATTAATTAAGTAAAAATGCGAAGGTCTATCTTGATATTTGTGTAAACAAGAATTATGGATATGATTTTTTCTACAATTAAGCTATGGGAGATTGTTAGGTACCTGACAGAAACGTGTTTGATTTTGAAACCATTAAAATCTTCATCTTCCAGTCCTTTGTCCCATTTGTCTTGGGGTCGGAAGATCTTTTCTTCTTTTTACATACTAGCCATCCTCTCAATATTCCGCCTTCTTTCTAGCCATACAATCTTTTACACAATCCATAATTATTTAATTAAACATTTCATATTCTTAACTAACCAGCCACATTTTTTCAGGCACCCTCTCCCTATCGGCCGCAGCACCCGTCGCCCGCGACAGCTCCCCCGTCGAATATGAATACGACTACGACCACTCCTCACAGCAGCAGCAACAGGCACCACAGGCCCAGGATCCTCAGGAATCAGCCAGTCATTACGACGCATACATACAGGACGTCAAGGCAGCAGCCAGCGGTGGCAACGGCGGCAAAAAAGGCTTCAGTCAAGGCAGTGGGCTCAGAACCATCGCCCAAGGATCAGCTAACCAAGCAAAGACTGCTTTAGGAAACCAGGCTGCCGCTGGATACCAAGCAGCTTACGTAGCCAAGAACACCCTGGCCCAATCTGCTGCACAAGCTAGTGCGACTGCCCAAGCTGCCCTTGCGGGTAAACAGGTCATCCTGTCAGGATTGGAGCAGCAGGTCAGAGATGCCAAGGTCGGCCTCCAGGGAGAAGAGATGCAGTTGCAGCAGGCTAAGAGAGCCGCGCAAGCTGCTGCCAATGCCGCCCAGCAAGCTATGCACCAGGTACGTAACAGTGACTATCTTACTAATGAATGGTCGAATATTATACAACAATCCCTAAAAAGATCTATTAGGGTTTTTTAGAGAATGTTGTAGTGAACTGCGTTAAAACCTTCTTGTCGAGAAAAAATATTTCGATTAACTACGACCTAGCAGATTAATCATTGCAATGGGTCCGTGAAACTGCAAGATACCATTTAGCAACTATTATTATTTGACATATAGCGTGCACAAATATTTACAAGCAATAAAAATTACAAGAACAAGTGAAACGCACTTTCCGTCCACGGCCAAACAGATACTCAAAAAATGCAAATTATTTATAACAATTGCGTAAACTGGTCCAGTACAATACACAATAATTTTGGCAATGAACTAATTAAAAAAACCAGAGACCAGCTGTCAGCTTTTTACGACAAAAATAACGCAACGGTGACACTAAAAGTAACTTTTAAAGATAATAAAAACAGCAACGCGACTAACAACGAAATATACAAAAAACTCGTTGTGCAAATCGGTACAAATGAGTTTTACGAAAAAATAATATAAAACTTTAAAGAAAGATATCAGAAAGTCAATTAACATTACTGCTTTACGCAATCGCTCGGTCCACTTGCTTTGGGAAATGAATTGATCGCGTTTATAGGTATTTTTATTGCAATTATAGTAAGTGACAACACAAACATTATGTGGCAGAAATTGGTAATGCCACTAACTGAATTGTTGACAATGTGGAAGTTAAAAGCCATATTATTATAATGGATATTGGAATTGCGCGAAATAGGAAAGAAATAGAACGTAAGATTTAGATCACAGTTTATGTAGAGCAAAAGCATTTTTTTACTGTTGTTTGCGTTAACATCTCATAACACATTGTTTTCTTCTGCATTATCTTTTCAATGGCCTTTAAGATACATTCAGCTTTTATCTTGAATATTAAACGAAATTCAGTAATACTTCATGGAACATTTGAGTCATTGAAAGTAATACTTAGTACTTAATAAGTCTGCAATTTGTTGGATTATGAGATCATGTTCATCTCGGTTTATCATCATTTCAGCCGAAAGACGTCCACTAGTGGACATAGGCAAAGCATAAGTCTCATCTCGGTTATTTCCCCAAAAGCCTCATCTGATCTCGGTTATTTTTCTATACTTTCTCTGTTCCGCCTGATGGTAACCGATTTGTTTAATTAAATTCGACTCCTATTCATTAGGTATACATAATTTGTATAATAATTAATAGTCAAGTGGGAAATACATCATCTAGAGTGATGAACTTTGAAAGGCCACCATTAGTTCTTACCTATGACTATTAAAAGGGCCAATTGTTTAAATGTAAAGAAAATTTTGAGAATTACTATGAGGATATCTTGGAATAGTTTTTTCATACTCATTTTTATAGGGCCATCATATGTACCGATCCGTATCTAACTTGAAACTCTCAACACCAGAACGCAATTTCACTCTCGCGCAAAAATAATTGAATTTCAGTTTCCAAATATTACGTGACAAAATGTGAACAAAAACATATTAATTTGAACTTTGCAATGCCATGTAATTGATTTACTTTTATGTTATGGTGTTTAGTAACTAAATAAGTACGAAAAACGGTTAGTTCTTGCAACAGATAGATCTTAGGAAAGACTTGGTGATTTGTTGTCAGCCATTGCTAATCATGTTGTAATTTTGATCGAGTGTTTCTATTTGACTCTGGATATAAAGAAGTTAATATAAAGTTTGTTATTGAAGGAATTCGTGGAAAAGATGTTTAAAGCGGGTCAGTGTTTCTCAATCTGTAAGGTTTTGACTTGACCCCTTAAAAAGACTGCAATGACAATTCAGTATGTTTTTGTTTTTTGATGCAAGACCAGTCTATTAAATCGTGCTTATGTCATGTTTGATCGCTTGAGTACACACATGAAGACCAGACAAGGTTGATTAGCTATGTTCCATAATTTAATAGTTGTAATCGTAACAAACATAATGTGCAACTAAGAAAAAAGACAGTTAGATCTAAGAATGGATGATTTCGGTAATCACTTCTTCAGGCTTAATCAATATTTTTTCAGTGATTACATCAAGAAACGTTGCTTCTTTATTTTCTTTTAATGCTTCAGTAACATCTAGAGCCTAGTGACTAATTTGGTCTAGGTTGTCACAGCACAGTGACCGATTACCATAATCTGATTTTTGATTATATAACAATTGCACTCAATTGCAACTTTATTTGTAATCATCTGTTCCCGTCAGTTTATCAAAGGTTTATTAGACACAATGAAATATAGCTGTAAACGTAGAATCATTGTATGAATAAATTTTGTTAGAGAGTAACTCTTCTTGGACTATTGGCAATGATCTTGCCCCTTGTTCTTCAAATTCTCCCCCATCCATTCCATTGGCTACGTCCTCTGTTCAACGTGGTGACTCAGAAAATGTCATTTCCACTTCATTCTTACAAGTAAACAACTAATATTTTCATTATAAGTAATATAGTTTGCGTCATAAAGTTAATTCCTCCCAAATTGGCCAGAATTTGAGAAACCCAATCAAGAAATCGTAACGGTTTGAACCGAAACATTTTGCAAGCACTGATTTTATCGTTCTTCAGTTTTGTTTGCGGCACATTTTAATTAGTTATAGCAACGTTTCGGTCCATTTTGTGTTTATTGTATCTAAGATATTATTTAAATTGCCGTTTAGAGTCCAAGGTCCATATTTCTATATTGATACAGTTGACATTAAAGTTTTTTCAATGGAAATTAATGTCAATGACTTCTTTTTGAACGGTAGATTCAGTGTACTTATTTGTAGTTTTTTCCTGATATACTTAAAATGGAAAATATTTGAATTGGATGGTAGCAACCGTATTGTTTAGTTGCTTTAAAAGAATCGACATAGTTAGCATGTTGTGTTATGTTGCATGTAGAAATCCAGTATTGAAACTAGATGCCCCACATGATGCAACTTGATCTTAACATTGTAACCAATACGCGTTGCCTTCCTGTTAATTCACGGTTAGAGAGTAATTGTACATTGAACTTGATAACTTTCGCTCTCATTACTTATATCGAAATGTTTTCGTTTTTAGCACTCATCTTATTTCTTAGCCCGTTATTTGTTGAGCTGTTAGGTTCAAAATAATTGAGGTGTTTTCTGCTCGTACAGTAAACCCATACTAACTTATAAAAAAATTAAAAAAAAACTGATTTTTTTGTCATACCCACAAATTATGATTCTTCTTATTGTTTAATTTGGATATTTTATTTGCCATACAATTAAGCCTTGTTTTAACTGAATATCATGGAGTTGTGTCTTCGGGAAATCTTTAACCCAACCCCCAAAATCTTCCAGGTGAACGTAATCCAAGCAGCCTTGAACGCTGCCCAAGCGACATCAGAGAACGCCAACGAAGCAGCTTCCCAGGCTGCAGGTGAGCTCGGTGCCCAGACTGCCATGGTAGGAGCTGCCAGACAGAGGCTGCATGCGCTTCAGGAGCAGCTGCATGGAGTCAGGATCGACTTCGAGGCTACGCAGTCGGCGGCGAGAAAAGCTCAGGTATGGGGGATAGAATTTCTGGGAGTAGTGGTTCTGACTGTTTTAATAGGATGGGATGTTTAATTGGGATCATATCCAGACCCTCAAGGCACTGTTGTGTATTAAAATATTGCTTTGAGCAATGGGTATATTGATCATAAATTAAATTTACACACATGGATCCTGATGGCTACTTTTAATCCAAAATAATTGGTGAACGTTTCCGAGATGATGCAGATTCGTGATTTTTCATGTTCCTCGTAGTTAGTTAGTTGAAAATCGGAAATAATAATGAGTGACGTTTCCCTGAACAGGAAGCGCAGCGGAACTCAAAGGCGTACATTTTTGAGGACATTACCATTTCCATGTTCTACTGAGACGATGAGAAGCACAATGAGAACTATGAAAAGCTATTTATTTTATGTTCAATATCCTTGCTAGCACTGAATAAACCTGTTGATCTCACTTCTCACTTTGTTTCTATCTTATTCACTTTTAGAAAAAAAAATATATACCTTCTCCATGTCTTCCAAGATGCTTGTGTCTTACTTACCTATACGTTTTTCTTAATAATTTTTATTCTGTCATTCTAATTATCAATCTTACTGCTATTCTAGAAAGGTTTACTTCTTTTCCAAGTCTCCGTCTTGTCATTATTAGGACTGATATAGGTAGGTACCAATAACCTGCAGTAAAAAAACAGATCCATTGGTGAAGGACCACTTAGCTTCAAAACTGGACACCGAATTTCCACAATCTTAAACCCACTTTCATCTCAACAACACCATATCTTTTACAGGCGGCAGCACAACAGGCCCAGGCTAATGCTGCAGCGGCAGCAGCCAAGGCAGCAGCAGCTGGGCTCGGAGGTCAGCACAAGGATGCCTCTCACGAAGGTACGGCGCCCGAGCAGTACCAGGCTGCTCCTCAAAGCCAAGAGCAGGACAGTCAGGAGTACTACCATCAGCTACAGTCGGACTACCACCACTAGTAACAATAAGGTTTTAGGTGTCTAAGTTCTGGGATTTGATTAAGTTTTTTGGGTTGTTGATTTTTGTTTCGTCTTTCCTTTTCAGTTTTCCTTTTGCCTTACCTTATCTTCCTTCCATGTTTCTGTCTTACATTCCTCGCTACCAGTTCTATTTTCAATTATCCCATATTTCAAACTTATTTTTAAAATATTGCTTTTTCTTATTCATTACATACGACACATAATTATTTAAGGCACGTTTTCCCTTTAATCATTCATTAATTGGTTACATATTCAAATCACCTTCTTTCTTTTTCTTCCCTTTTTTGAAAATCATGTTTCTTCTCATTACTTCATGTCCGTTCTCATTACCTACTTCATGTCCCTTTCATAATTTTACCTAGCTCTCCTCCTGTCATAAAAAAACAACAAAGAAGAAAAGTTTGAGAATCCCAGAACAAACGCTATAGGTTATTATTAGGATAGGATACTTTAGCATTAAAATATTTATTTCACCACTTTGCATATCCTATTCTAATTTTAACTTTCAAGTAGATTTATTTCTACTGCGATGTAAATAAAAAATGTTTTTATAGTTAGGTGTGCTTCAAGATCGAGTTTTTGTGATAATTGTTATGTTTTCAAACATTTTTTACTTTTATATGAGGTCCCGAATGGTTCCAGTTTTGTATATGTGTAACTTTATAGTTATACTACAAAAATGTTAGAGGTAATGCTGCCTAATGGCAAACGAACCTTGTAACATCGCAACGCAACAAAGCAACGCGAAAATCTAGTAAGTTTCATCCGCTGTTGCTGCAACACGTTGCATGCTACGTTGCTTGTTGCGTTGCACGTTACGCAACACAGTTTCCTTTGATACTAACATACAAAATTAAGTGCGATGTCTCAAAGCCATAGAGTGTCGACAGAAAGTGTGAAAAAAATAAAATATTGTTTTTGTTACTTCTGTTTTTTCAATATGATCTTGACTGTGACTATCTGACTGTGACTACTTCTGACTATTACTTGACATCTCACTTAATATCACTAACTTGACTTGACTAACACTACCTACCCACCTTGCTTCTCTCACAATCGTTTATTATTTTGTAGTTTAGTAGAAAGTTATTTAAAAATCAGTTTAGGGTAGTTTACCTATTATTGACATGACATTAAGACTTAAAACCCTTGACAATTAACCCACAAGCCAAGGAAGAATGAAGAAGAAGGAGAATAATTGGAAAATATTTTATTTTGTAGCTATGTATATCTTTCTGTAGTCTTTTCGCATTATTTTAATCAAGAATTCCAATTTGATTAAAAAAGTTCTTAAAACTGAGTGACGAATGAAATGTCTTGTCTACGCAAAACAAATAATGACCAACTACGATGAGTAGGTGCACCTACGTTCCTAATTTATATCTTAAAACCAACGTAAGTATCTAAATTATCTATCACTTGTTTACGCCAAGCACTATTACTCTGACACAACACATTTCTCTGCTCAATAATATGCTTTCGAATTTTCAAAACTTTTAAATGCTATTCCTTTCAATATGTCATTCTAAGTACCTATTTATGTTTATGAAGCTATACATCCAAGCCGACAAAAACATGGTAACGACCATATTCGCTTGACAGGCTTAACCTATGGCTTTGTTTCATGGCTCGTCGACGAATCAAGAAGATTCGTTAAGCGAGATCTTTCCTATATTTCAGAGTGGGCCAGCTCCGACCAGGACCCTATTCAAGTGACCAGCGAACAACCCTTGCACCTCCATGAAGAACTTCCGCTCACCCCTGCCCCAGAACCAATTCACGCTCTCATTGAAACCAACGCAATCACACCAAAACCCGCCAAGCCCGCACTCAACCAATTATCACCTTCGAAACTAAACCAGATTGAACTAGAAAAACCCGTCGAATACCAGTTCCAGCCATTCCATTCCGCTTTCAACCAGTTTAGGTTCAAACCTATCGCGGCTAATCCTACAAAATTAGTCGCTAAACAAGTTAAATTGGTGGCTAAACCTACAAAACTAGTTGCTAAGCCTACCAAGTTCGTCGCTAAACCAACTAAGTTGGTCGTAGCAAAATCTGTTGGGAAGATGTTCCCTGATGCTTACGTTAATTTAGATAGCTTTTTCAAGGATAATAATCAGAGTAATTATGCGAAGCAATTGGGATTTTATGGATGGTAGTATGGAAGAAAGTTGTTATAAGAGGTAGGTCCATACTGTAAGTAGTTCATCGCTTTCCCTACACACCAAGGTTATGGCCCTTGTATTATTATTTTTATTTATGCCATATAAAAATATTAAGCACCTTTAATATTTACATTTACGTATTTAAGTAGGTAGGTACCTGATAAATGAATTTAGCGCAACTATTTATTTATTTATCAAAAGCACACATCTCAAATCCTAAATCATTAAATTCCTTTTCAAACTTTATTGTTATTTGATGTACACAACTTCTTCAAAATAATTATTTCTATAAAATAATAACCGAATAACTTATGTCTCTAGCGCCAGCTAAAGAAGAGCAGAAGGCGGCTGAACCAGAAGAGGAAGAGGCAGAAGAGACAGAAGAAGAAGAAGAGGAAGAAGATTGTGAAGAAGAAAAGAAGAAAAAATAGTTAAACCAAATAGTTAAATGCCATTTATTAGTTCGATGTCTACTTAGCTTTTAATTTTGTTACTTATTTTTAAGGACGTTGTAATAAAATAATAAAATCATTTGTAGGTATTTATTTTACATTGAACAAAACCTAATTTATTGAAGAGACAGATCTCAATGTTTTTTTTGTGGTGCATTGAAATAAACATGGAAGTACGAGGTACTTATAATTAATTTAAAAATGTGTATTTTTATTTTACCTTATGCCTATCTATCTATTATAATCAGCTTCTTCCTTACCCATTGCGAGGCTCCGGGCGGCAGGTCTTTGCGAGGCCCTTTGTCCTACGGAAAAGTACCTATGTGATGCGAAATGCTAAATTTATACAAATAAATAAAATTTGAGTTTTAAAATATTTTAGGTACTTACATTGAAAGATTTACAAAATTAACAAATACAGAGATGATAAATTTTATAAAAATGAAATAGGGGAATTCCTCTAACGACGGGGATTCCCCGAGCGATAGACGAGCAGAACATTATGTCCCGACTCCCGAGTCACAGACTATATAATACTATACTAGTCCCGAGTGCTATGTGTTTAAAAAACCGATCTTCAAGCGTTTCGAGGCGCGATATTCAAGTACTATAAAATGAATTTATTAATTGATTTGAATGAATGAATTAGTTAACTAACTTTATTTTAATTTACCGTTAGGTTATAACCTTAATAAATAATTAAGAATCAAAATAAAAAGTTTTAAATTAAAAAAAAAATAGTTAAAAAAAATCTGTAGGTATGTTTTTTAAATTTCCTTGACGCGAGGCCCCTGCAAGAGCGAGGCCCCGGGCGATTGCCCAGTTCGCCACCCCTTAAAGGCCGCCTCTGATTATAATAGATAGTCGAGATAGTTGATTCGTCAAGCTTTGGCACCAACCACAGCTTCATTGTGGGCGATTTAAGTACTACTTATTTGTGTGGGACGTGGCGTAGGTACCTACCCGGCTACCCGGGTTCGACTCCCACACAGGACCATTATTCGTATGACCTCTTAAAGGGGCAACGGTTCATTCATACGCCTAGTATAGGTAGGTATACAAAATATTTTCGAAAAGAAGGTCCGAATGGCTTAAAATTTTGTTTGACTCAGAAAGATCTAATATTAACAAACTGTACCTACTACCTACCTATACCCATTTGAAATAAGATTAGATATTTAAATAAACCTTTTTGACAGCCCACTCAACCGATTTTGACTTCTATTGCGTTGGTGTCATGACAAAATGGCAGCTGCAGTAGACAGTTGGTATTGTGTAACCTTTTATGCTTTTAATGCTATCCTTATACCTACGGTATAGTAGTCAAAATCGGTTGAACGGACAGTAAAAAGGTTTTTTTTAATGTCTAATCTTAATCTAATGGAGTATAGATGGTAGAAAGATACAACATCATCAATCTACAAAAATGTGGAAGCCTGCATTATAATTCTATTACAGTCCAAGCGTGGCTATTATAAGGTA
The DNA here is from genome assembly GCA_948473465.1 of Lithophane ornitopus. Taxonomy (NCBI): domain Eukaryota; kingdom Metazoa; phylum Arthropoda; class Insecta; order Lepidoptera; family Noctuidae; genus Lithophane; species Lithophane ornitopus. The sequence continues at coordinate 14,308,703 of OX419634.1, read as the reverse complement.
CCATAGAAATAAAACATACCGGTCAAAATCATAACCCTCTTTTTTGCTTTGTCGTAGTCGGGTAAAAAACTACAAATAGCGTTCATGAATTGCACCATTTTTGCAGTATTTTGCTCTTATTTTAAAACGCATCAGTAAACATCAGTGCAGTCCTCTAATTACGTTTATTTTGAAGCAGAACATTATTTTTCAACATTATTTCATCTACCACTAATTTATTAATCGAAAAGGCTAATTTAACTACAAATTAACTAGAAATTGAATTCAATAGATTTTAAATGTTTTATTTTTACAAATTTTACCATATTTTATTCTGAAAAAAAATATAAAACAAGTAACTAACAACGTCAAGGAAAGTGAAACAGAACGTTCCTTTGAAACCCAACATTGACGTGCTACACATGTAAATTGCAAAATAATTAATAAATACACAAAAATGTCCGTCGTAAAGAGGAAGAAGCGTGGTTCCATGAAGAACAAGAAGGCGTGGGGAAAATATTCAGATATCCGTGATGTCGAGGAGTTTTTAGAAGATCAGAGATTGGAAGAACGATTGGGGTAAGTGAGGTTATGTTGACATCATGTGCGCGACAATTTTGTGTTTATTTTCGCAATATCTTTAGTCTATGTGCTTTTTAATATCTGAAGAACTAAAGACTGCTTTTAACATGTATGCCTTAATATATTTAAATTCATAAAAAAAAAAAACAATAAAACTTAGAGCACAAGTTGTGATAGTTTTGAGACACCGCAAAGTTTTATCTATTGCCTGTATAATAAATACATTGGTCAGTCATTCAGACTATTGTTTGTTATGAACCAGAGGTTGCAAATATATCACATTGCTCCACATTTCACAATATTAACTTGAAACTTTAACATTTCAGTAAGTTTGACACCAAGCCAGACAGTGAACTCTTTGTGGTAGACACAGCTGGAGACAATGATGAGGTCAAAGTTGAGGACGCGAAGCCTCTATCACGTAAACTACAGAAGAGAGCCAAGCTGAAGGAAGTACCGAAATGCTTTGAAGTTCTCCTGCCTACCTCCAAGGTATGTAACTGAGTTAATGCTAAGAAAAGTCATTCCTTTTTGTTTGAATATGCGGGAATGTGTGTGATGATTTAAGCAGCAAACTTAATTTCTTCTGTCACTGATGTTGAATTTATTTGGTGGCAACAGTTTTTAGTTTCTTGTAAGTTTTGTTCATCATCCTATTAAAGTAAACTCCATACTTAGTGTACCTATTGTTTGTGTGTTTGCAAAGTAAACAAAATAATTTTAATTTGACTATTTTCATTAATAAAAAAAATAGAACTAGTATAATTATTCAGTAATAGTAGTATATCCAATATTTATTAATCAAACTATCTTTTTCCAGGTCCAAGATCCGAACAAAAAGCGTAACACTGTAAATCAAATCGGCTCCAAACCGTCCGCTTTGAGCAAGTTAAGAGAGAAGCGTCAAGCGCAGAAGGGAGTGTTTGAGAAGAAGTTGGTGGAAGCCAAGAAGAACAGAAAGATGGCTCTCGACAAGAAGAGGAAGGCTAAGCAAGTTAGACAGAACTTTGGATTGGATCTGTGGGGGAAAGATTGTAAGTAGGCTTACATCGTTTAATTCTATCTTCAACTAGCAACTAGATTCAACTTTCTGACGCACTCTTTGACAAATCAAAGGTTTACATAACATAACATCACGCCTGTATTTTCCCGAAAGGTTAGGCAGAGGTGTACATATAGTACACCCACTTTTCGCCAGTTATGTTTAAGTGAGCTGACACTTTGCCTAACCCGGGAATGAAACCCGGGACCTCATGCTCCGCAGTAGTACTTGCGACCACTAAATCGACGAGGCAGTCTAAACCTACTTGAAATCAAAGGTTAAATTGACATTAATGCTTTTTGAGTCTCTCTGATCTTCATCTTGAAACCCTCAGGACTTGAAGATAACTTTAGTCTTTACAAAAAAGTAAACTGCTTTACTTAAGGCTTTTAATCCTGTAGTTCCCTATGAGCAATGCACTCAGGCAGATTTGGATAGATTTTTATTATTGTGTGTAGTTTTCTAGTTTGATCTTTAGCCAAACTCAAGAATAGCACTCAATTTGCAAGCTTCGTATTTCCTAGATAAATTCTTTATTCTTTGAAAGTATTTACTTGGCTCAGTCTCGTTCAGCCAGTCAACAAAACAAAGCTCATATAAATACCTTCTTTTCCCCAGTACCAGAAGCAAAAGGCATACCAGAAACCCTGATAGACGAGTTCATATCAGAAGAAGCACAGCTCCACAATGTGCTACCTACACAGAGGCTCAGACCAAAGCCTCCACTAGCCAGGTCTGTGATGACGAGGGCTGCTGTGGAGACACCGCATCCAGGAGTCAGTTATAATCCTTCTTACCAGGTTAGTAGGTGTATTATTTTTTTTACCTCGTTTTTGTTGCATTCAAAGTGCCTCCACAAGTGAATCACTGAACATTGACCCACTTGAGAATGTCTGACACACTTTGAGTAGACAACCAATACAAACTGTCATTTACTTTCTGGGCCTTTAACCAACATTTCTCTTATTGTTTGCAGCAGCTTGGAAGAACAAGACTTTGTCCATGTTTTTGTATGAGAAGTTTCATGTAAATTATTTCTTAAACCTTCCTACCCTTTTGCCGTGCCCTACAGGGTCTATAATAATCTAAATTATATAGGTACCACCTAAGTACACATTAGGGTAAAGCAATAAATATATTGAGTATTAAAAAGTGGTTATCACAATACAAGGCATGCTCCTTAAAAGTGAACGAGCCTCAAAACCCCCATGTTTCAATTATACACTGATATACTTAACATTGTTGTGTTACAGGAGCATCAAGACTTGCTGCAACAAGTGGGCAAGCACGAAGAGAAGATGATGAAGAAAGAGGCGCATCTCCACAGAGTGACCACCGGCATGTTCAGAAGAGTCACGCAAGCCGAGAAAGAGGTAAAGTACTCTATAGTTAATTTTATAATACAAGTAAATGTTTCTCCAGCTCGACTGGAAAAGTTAGCTATAAAACAAATTTAAGAAAAAAAAACATGAATATATTGGATAAGTGGTAAAAGTAAATCTTCATTATTGAAATTGTAAGGATGACGTGCTAGTAAGACGTCATAATTATTATTAATAGCTGCCTTCCTTTGCCTAGCTAATTTTCACTATTACTTATTTGTTTTCGAATTCAAAATTAGGTTGAACTTCTGTAAAGTTATTTTTTCTGATAGTAGTTACCTACTGCTACTACTCCACTCTTTTAACACCTTCACCCTGACCCCCTCCATTCCTTCCATTTCATTTAACATGCCATCAACTTGTTAAATACTTAAGAGTTTGCATGGGAAAGCCATAAAGGTTGAAAACTCTATGGTACTACAGAATCCTTACTAATATTATAAATGCGAAAGTAACTCTGTCTGTCTGTCTGTCGCGCTTTCACGCCAAAACTACTGAACCGATTTAAATGTAATTTGGTACACAGATAATCTAGAGCCTGAGAAAGGACATAAGCTACTTTTTATTAACATAACACACGGGCGAAGCCACGGGCGGAAGCTAGTACATAATAAATAACTCATGATTCTTTACCACTCCAGAATCAATGGCGCGAAGAGATGAGCTCCGGCCTCCCCCAGCCGCACAACCCAGCTGAAGAACCAGATACGGACACAGACAACGAGTACAAGTCTGTGAACCCACCGGTGAAGAACAAGAAGAAAGACCACAAGACTCGGAGGAAGCAGAAAGAGAGACTCGTTGAGAAGGAACGGCTGAAGAGAGTGAAGGTTGATAAGCAGAAGATTACTGATCTTTATAAGTGAGTATTTGGGTTTAGTGTTATTATATGGGCATGTTTGACTCCTTTGAGGCCGGCCGACCCCAAAAGAGCTACGTACAAAGATAAATTGTGTCTCCTTGGCTGATTTTTAACAGGTAAAGGCCACAAATGACTCACGTATGTAGCTGCGTATAACGTATTTAAAACAACGCTTTTTGCTGTCAATCGTTTGAAAATGACAGACAGAATGATGTTTTAAATATTTTTAGCGCTGAATATATTTAGCGATCTGTGGTGCTAACGGGCCTTTCGCCGTTAGGTCCTGTTATCAATATTGCTGTTGCTAATATTGTCACTTGATCTATTTCCTCGTCTAAATAGTACTCCAGCACAATCAAATACGACTGAATATCAGTATTTTGCTCACAGTGGATTACCTTTTATGAAGTCCGATTGCATGATGTCCTCATATCCTTAAGTTCAGTCGTCAAATTACGGGATTTTGACTGCCCTTTATGACTGTCATTCATAGGTTTTGGTTAAGGCCACATGGACCCACTCATATGTAAAGTATGTTTACTTGTGTAGATATAGGCCCTTTTCAACACTATTTCCATTAAAAAAAAACAATATTTTTCTCCAGACTACGCAAACTCCAGTCCTCAATCAAAACCCGCGAGCAGAAGCAAGCAGACGAGCGCAGCAAGCGAGCAGACAAGCGCGCGCGCACCGACGCGAGCGCGCTGCCCGCGCTCAACGCGCACAAGACGCCTGCCAAGGAACCGGACTTTGTGGATCCGAAGCAACTGTCTGGAGATCTGAGAAATATTCAGTCTACCTGTAAGTTTTTTATATGATTTATTAGGGTTCAGATAATCTAGGTCAATGTGAGACAAATTAATAAGTAAAATAACTATAAAGCGATTTATTCACATCAAGTATTGAAGTAAAAACGTAATGTATCGGATATTCTTTAACGAATGTTTATATGCGGAGATGACCAGTTTTCATCAGGAGAAACATTCATTGCGTTTGCAAAAACTATATACCAAACTAAACCCTACGCTTATTAACATAAGGTTCATTTTTCCAGCAAACCCCCTCCGAGACCGTTTCGAGTCCCTCCAACGCCGCGGCGCCCTCGCAGCCTCCAAACTAATGATGAAGAAGAAGAGGAAACTCAAGAGCTACTTCAAAGCAGGCCACAAAGTGACAGAGAAAGATATAGAGAAATACGTCACCAGGAATGTAGGTAAAAAGTGATCTTATTGTCTGTTGCGTAAGGTCGGGTTTTGCCTTGTATGATAAGGGTGTGTAAAATGTAAGTAATGTGCATTTAGTACGTTATTAAAGAGTTATTGAATGGTTTTGGTAGTTTGATTTATTTAATTATACCTGTTTACTGATTAGTAGTAGATGCTTGGTAAAATAGTTTTACTTTTAAGTACTGTAGTCGTATCATCATCTGCCTAGCCTTTTCCTAACTATTTTGTGGTCGGCTTCCTGTCTAACCAGATGCAGCTGAATATAGTATTTTACATGGAGCGACTGACTATCTGATCTCCACAACTCAGTTATTGGGTTATACGATACCCTTTGGTTGATTGTCAGACTTCGAGCTTCTGACGACCCGTAACGACTGTCAAAGATCTAAGAATAACAAGGCACGAAAGAGTCTCGTATGTTAACATGGTCACCCATCCACGGGCCAACCGCGGCAAACGTGGCTTAACCTGATCAATCGACCCGTGCGGCTGTTATTACTTGGCCACGAGCCTATTTTGTCGTATTAAATTGTATCTTTGAATCACTCAATATTTATAACTTTTACAAGGTTTTCTTCCAGAAGTTGTAATTTACGGAAAGATTTTACTATGAAAATACACTATACTATTATAAAAGTACTCAAACTAACTACAATTATTTCATCAGAGGGTTTTGAAAAAAAAAAAGGCCAAAAAATATTTTTATACAAAAAATTTACTAAAAAAATATCTAACATATAATACAATCTAGAAATAGTCCACTTACGAATATATTACAGAGAAATCGTGGCAGTGTAACGAATATAAAACTAACGTAAACATAGCTATGTAGGTAACTCAGTATTTAAACCTAGGATGTTTCCTAAACATAGGAAAATTAAACATTACGTTGCTTATAAATAGAATACTATGCGTTAGTCTAAGTAGTCGAATATTTTCAATAACAAAACATAATAAGTTAACTAGGGTACAAACTAGGGTGGATGTGTTCAGCAATATGCACGCAATATTATGTAGAACATTGTTTGTTATCTATACTTACTAATATTATAAAGGGGTAAAGTTTGGGAGTTTGTATGTAGCGGGTAATCTCCGAAACTTCTGATCCGATTTACATTATGTGATTACATTGTGATACATTGTGTGATTTTAAAATCACACAATGTATTCTATTTCTCAAGAATAAAATTTATTTAGAACGGTTTTTTTCCTATCATTGTAATGTATTCAAATATCTGTAGACTTAACATTCTTCCTCAATCAGGAATCGAACCCGTGATCTTTTAGTTTTCAAGTTGATGTTGTGTTAATATTTAATCATTCTATTTTTATCAATTTCAAAAATGTAATCACCCATTAATGTGTCCTGATTATTTTAAAATCCTTTGCTAGGGATAAACATAATTATTTCAGTGCTATAAATGTTACATTAATTTCTAATAATTACATTTTACATCGTATTATGTGCATATTGATCTAACAGCCTGTTTAGAATCATCATAATTTTCAAACACCTGAAAATACTGATGCTCTCATAATGTCGGTTGAAAACAAATAAATTCTATCTACATAATCACATTTACACGTTTATATTTAGGGTTTGAAAATGTTTATATTGAAACGTTCTGCTTGTAACTTTGCCTAGTAACTATTAATATTTTATTAAAACACTATTTATATTGGCGGCCCTTGTCATATTCGTCAGTCAGCCTTTTGGTAGACTTGTATATTGCCAATATCTGATTGCCTTTAAAAGCTATCTGGGTCCTGCACTCTTTGTCAAGCATAGGAGTTCATTTAATAATTATGGCAGGTTTCTGTTCTGCATTTATTCATTTTAGTAATTTGCAAATCGTCTACTTGCTATAAGCTAAATTGTTTTGATGCTCATTCTTGATTAATTACTTTGTTGATTATATTTACTACGCAAACAATATCTCATTTTTAAATCTGCACCTTTTAAACCCTACCGTAGAATTACGCTTCGAAGTTACAAGATAAGTTACAAATCAGAACGTTCAATAAGTTAAAACATCAAATTCGATCTATAAAATACAAAATGTCGCACTGGACTCAACCCTAAATATAAAAACAGAATCCTTACGTTTCTAGAATATTCTCAACCCCACCTCGCCGCGATAGAATACAGCGACCTTAATAATTCTAAGGCCCTGGTATCGGACGTGGCTTTGCCGTCACTGGAAGATGAGACCCTAGCTTCAGCTATAGGAGTATCTATAAAAGGTACTTTAGTAGTGGGTTTTGGTTCGAAAGGAGTTGTTCTGACGTGGAATTTCTTAACACCTCTTCGACTAGCAGTGTTACTACTGGTTCTAAGTGGACTGAAAGTTGTCGCTGAGGTTTCTAAGTCTTCAGTTGTTTTTACACTTTCTGTTGTAGTTGTTGTTGTTATTGTTGTGCTGCTGATTTGTGCTGCGTTTGATAGGGAATTGATTGAGCTAGGATCGAAGTTTAGGCTTTTACCTCTCCTGTCTCCTCTTGGCCTTTCTATTCTGTCTGTTCTTCTGTGTACATTTCTGTCAACTTCTGTCGTTGGAAATTCAGCTACTTCTTCTTCTTTAACAATATCTTCCATATCCTTTTGTGAGACAGCCATCAAAGCTTCGAGTAGAGCTTTCTTTGACGCCTCAGCGGTAGTGTTATGATCATCATCGCATGTCTGTATCAGTAACAATATCAATCTCTTCACCGTCTTTGATTTCGTTTTCTTCATTACATTCATAAGTTTTTCAGCAGTGGTCGCGTTCATGATTTCTTTTGCTTTTTCAACTACTGTGTCGGTTATTGTGGTTAGGTCTTGAGCGGGTTCTGTAGAAGAATCTCTTAACAGTCTTCCTTGTCTTTCGAAATCTTTTGTCTCAGGTGTTGTTACCTCGAAAGCGACGGTAGTTGAAGCTGTTTGTTCTGTAGGTACGTACTCTGTGGGAGTTGTAGCTGTGTTAGGAAGGTACGTGTTCTCTGATAAACCTTGATTCTGATCTGGTGCAGTCGGACTCAAGCCATCGTTGAGCGTAATAGGGTCTATCACAGTGCTCTGCCAGTTTCCGTAAGTGCTCGACCAAGCGAATTGGTTCGTCGTTTTCTCGCTGTCGGGAGATGTGAATACTGTGTCGGGTACCGTCGGCGTGGTAGTTAATATTTCTGTCTCTGTCACTCTTGCGGTTGTAGTCGGTTGCGTTGTAGTTTGTACAGTGGTTAGGTCTTCATCAGGCATTGTAGGAGCTTCAAGGTCTTCAGCGGGTTTCTTGATGGGTTCTGCATCAAAGGTTATCTGTTTTCCATGACGAATGCTGTTGCCTTGTGGTGCTGCAAAGGATTGACTGTGAGCTCTTTGCAATTCCTCTTCATTCTCGAATTCAACACTCTCCGTTTCAGTGAAATAGACTGAAGTAGTCGAGGGAATTGCTGTAGTAGTCCTAATCTTTTTGCTTTCAAAGTCGCTGACGGATGTCGATACAGATGGGTCAATACCCCAAGCAGTTGGCAAGTTGGTAGCTTCAACATACTCACTCAAAGGTTTACCTTCAGTTGAGACTGCGTTTGTTCCGTAAGGAGAATCATTTAGAGTCAAAGCATTGTTTTGGAATCCACCATATTTGTGGATCGAGTAATCGCTTTCAGTTGTTGTTGAGGCTTCATTGTTGATGCTAGAGAGTGTATTGATATTTACTGCGACAGTGTTGGTATATGAAGGTGTGGTAGCAGCGGGTGTAGGCGGAGATGTGTATGAAGCTGATATCCTTCCGCAGCATCTGAATGGATTTCTTGCAGTAGTGGATAAAGAACTGTAAGCAGCTGGTGCATATTCTGGCAGTGGCCTAGGAGTAGTCGTACTGGTTGTCTCTTCAGTTACCGGGTAAATAGTCGGCCCGCCTAAAGCCTTAGGTTCTCGTATATTGTTCGATAGTGCCGGTGCAGCTTTGTGATCATCAGAGAAGCCTAAGATTTCATCGTCTTCTTCGTTGACTGTTGTGGTTGGTTCAGTGTTAATAGATTCTTCTGTTGTTGTTAACAAATCGCCGAATGATGGGTGGGTCGGTCTGATGTCTGATAGAACCTTCCTAAATTGTACTGGATCTTGGAGGTACGCAGATAAAGCATGTGTAAATACTTGAGCTAACTCCCTGATTTGTGGAGAAGTGGCAATGGGATTTTGGCTCTGCTGAACAGACAAATCCTCTGCTAATTCGTTGTAGGTTCCATTGGGATCTTCCCTTATTTCCTCCAATAACTCCGCATTGGTCATTTGATGTCCAAAGAGGTTGCTGTATTTGTTAATAGTTTGACGGCTGAATAGAGCTGGGAGTACTTCTTCCATTGCCTCGTACTCATCAAAGGTTGGTGTGACTGTCTCATTTTCTTCTGGAGTCTGGGTGGTTGATAAATTATCTAAAGCAGTTGCGTAGTATATTGCCAAGCTATGTAAAGTCTTGGGAGTTAGTGATGGTGGGACCACTAATCCTGGCCTATTGGGTTGATCTCCAAAGTATCTGTCAGTCATAGCTGTCGGGACAGTAGGTTCCGTAGGCCCAGTAGGTCCGTACCTATCCAGGTTTAATTTCCTCATAAGTCTTTCGCGACGTTCTTGATAGGAAGGCTCTGTGGTCGCCTGGTTTGCTTGGTTAGTGTTTGAGTATACGTCATATCTATCAGATGATGCTGTCTGAGTGAACACATCAGCTCTCGTCGTGTGAGGGATCTTAGTAGCCGATTCGAAACTGTCCTTCGTATCGATAGTAACCTTCTTTTGATTTTCAACGTAGTCGCTTCTTTCTGTTACTTGTGGAACTTTCTCAGTAGTTGTTGTTGTTGTTGTTGAAGTCTTGTTCTTCTCTTTTTGAAGGAATCCTTTAAGTAGTGATACGCCAGGTCTGGTATAAGGTTCTTGCTTTTCAATGATAGTGGAATAACTCTTGGTGTATGGCACCAATGTTGGCCGTTTGGTTGTTGGCTCAGGAGTTGATGGAGGCGAATGTATGTCACGAATATCGTACAGGGTCGTCAAGTTTGGATTGCTTTTTGCTTTAGGTTTGACGTTTGGTGTGTAAACTGGGTACGGTCTGTAGGCCTTGTTATGGAAGTCTTGGAGGTACTGCCTGTTATTGTTGTTAGCAAAAGCTGCAGTTTCTGCTGCGACCTGCATCTCCCTTAAACTATAGTCCGGAGTACTTCTGTATACAGGTGATTCCGTGTAAGTAGGTTGTGTGGACCTCGGGGGTACATTACCAAAGTTTGTGGAGATCAGTTGAACTAAATTCTTCCTTCGTTGTTCAAAGGCCGTTGTGGCGGCAGTTCTTTGCGTCGGGTTAAAGTTGTTTGTAAACAGGGCTTGGTATGTCTTCACAGTCGCTTTAGGGATCTCGGTCTGTCTCTGTCTGCTTCTGAGCAGTCGTTCAGTCGTGCTGGGCACATTGACTGGCGTGCGTCTGGACTCTGCCCTAATGTTGGTATCAGCGCCGATTTGTTGAATGTCCTGGTTCTTGCTGAGGCTTTGTGTGACCTTCTGGCTCTTCTTCTGTTCGTTAGAGTAGTACTCGGCGCTGGATTCGTAGAGGGCGGGGGCAGAGGCGCAGTCCACCTTGAACCACCAGTCACATATGAGGTGCGACTGGCTGAAGATGGTGCCATTCGGACAAAGGAACGAGATCTTGCGGGATGTGTCGCATATGTGGAATACCTGGAATGATGAAATTGGGGTAAGTTTCAAAAGTCGACTAAAGCATGGTAAAAGGTTTTGAAGAATATTGATGAAGACTTTTGCGAAATGTGCTTTAAAGTTCAAATAAAAACCATCCTGCGATAACTAAGATAGTGATTATAATTATTGATGATTATAAACGGAACTCTACCTGGCAATCGGTCTCCAAGTCAGCGTAGTATCCGGTGGGCACGTTCTTGCAGTTGAAGCCTGTGGGGGGGATGTTGGGGTACGCCGGGAAGTCTACACCAGACCTGCCGATCACACCTGGAAGCAGAGTATTTATACTTAGGATGAGTGGCGAAAATGCCTATACGCAGATGTGTTTACAAAGAGTACCTATATGAATTATTTATTTTATTTGACCAGGGGTTCAAGACTTTCAGCCAGGATCAACGTTTTCTCTTTAGAGTTATTGAAGAAGGTACCTTGATACTCGACGACATCTTCGGGCTGGTTTTCCGGGGGTATGAGCCTCTTCACCAGCGCTTTGCCTTCCGTATAATGCTCAAATCCGGCGGCCCCCATAGCCTGGGCTATTTCCTGTAGGCTTTCCACGCTTGGCGCGGGGGCGTATAGCTCGGTGTCCTGAGGAAATTATAAATTGACGATAAACAACGAAACCTGGGTAGGTAAAGTGATGTTGCGATGTGTCATTCAAATGAATGAATTAATGTATTATTTTTTGCCAGAATATAGGAACATAATATAATTATGACATGGTATTGATAACAGATGATTTCACTATAATCGACGTTTCTTTTCTTTCTATTTTAAACCAGAAAAGAATCGATGCGAGTAACTAAGTTTTGGTAAGTCTGAAATCTAAAGAAGATAAAAACTGAATCCACAACACGTCTCAAAGGACGATGGGCAAAAATATATTAGGTATATTATGTTAATGAAAAGTAGATAAAAGGTATTCATTATTATGTACCTGTCGCCGTTGCGCTGTCCGGCGAGCTCCATCACAAGCGCCTGAAATAGAAATAAAATAATTATATTAAATAACTATTTCTGCATTTTGCCTCTCGCGAAGAGGTCTCATAATTATCAACTCTTCCATTGACAAAGGCTATCAGCATATGCCTAATATTTTGCAATGGTAAGACTGGTAAGTTTGCGAAAAACTACGCCTACAATACCATCTACTTAAATCAGCAATAAATAAACCTTAAATCCTTTAAGCCGTTTTCTTATATTAGCATTCAATTTCTTTTGAATTTCAACACATCTTTCAGCATTCTAAAACGTGAATTATGCATCCGCTAGACAAGCCCTCACATTGGTGCCGATTCTCTTGTCACAAAATTCTCTAAACTAAACTAAAAATCACTAAAATTTAGTTTAGTCCTGTCAAACGATCAAACTCATTCTGAAATAGACTATAAATGACACAACTTAACTATAATTTAGTTTGACAGCACTAAGATGGCACTGAGATTAGTTTTGTGAAAATGTTATTCTGAATTTGACTTAAAATTTAAAAAACTTAAAATTTCGTCCTATAACTAAAATCCTCTAACTAAATATGACAATTTTTAATCGCGATTAAAAATGTGTGGAATAAAATTAGATGTCATGAACTAAAATTCGAACAAACATCTCGCCTTCAGTTGCAAAACAGTACTGATTTTTTTTATTTTTTTTTGCTTATATCTCGAAAATGGTGGGTCCTATCGTAAAAATAATGAAAATGTGGACCCCTTTAGGAAACCCATAAACCCCTAAGGCTCAACATGCTGGTATTTTTTTTTGTGCATATTTTCCATACTAAATGTGAAAAATTCCATAAAAAAACACGTCGAAAATAAATCACGGAATAGGGCCCCGAGAGGCGAGAAAACAAATACCAAGTGGAGGCACGATTGTCAAATTCGATTTTAGTTGTGTCAAAATAATTTTAAAATTAGATTTTTTTGTCAGAATAGCGTTAAAATTCTCATAGCCAAAAGTAAGGAATTTTAATGATAGTTTAGTTAGTTTAGTTCGGAGTACAACAGAATCGGCACCATTGTCATGGCTAGTATAATACATATACTACTAATACAGGATACTAAATCCCACCTCATAAAAATACAATTAACTCACTAATCGATATAAACGTTTATAACGAGACAACCGCACGTTCGTAGCAAGAGTTTGATATTAAAAGCGTCCTTATTTCAAAGGAGTAAGGGCGGTTTTTAGGTTCAGGTGGTATCATTGGTGTGTAGTTGTATTTACAAGTGTATGAATAATGGGGATAGACAATGGGACCTGCTTTCTAATGTAAGTCGTGGCCGCTATGCGGGGATCCCGCGGTGATTCACGATTCACGGAATCTGATAAGGTGGTGGACTTAGGAATATTACAATGGCGATTTGGCGATAGGCACTCGCTGTTCGTGTATACAGACAAAAATATGAATTGGTGTTGTAGTGATTTTCTGAGAAAAAAAAGCACAAACTAGGTAAGTTATTTTAAATTATGTTTGGTAATGGGTCTGTCTGTTGGGTATATATTTTAGGTACCTAAGTAGTTTTAAGCAGGCCAGGTACAAAGAACCCGTTAATGACGTAGGTATGACGGTGGACATGTTAAATTAAAAATATAGCCTAGTAAATGACTGTATTTTGCTCTGTGGACAATAAATAATACCTACGTACGACGTTAACGTTATCGCGTCATGAGAAGCCTTCATTTTAATGAATCCGCTGATCCAAGATCACTATAACCGCAACCTAACACCGCATAGCGCACTAACTAGAGAGTGAAAGTATCGATGTGATCGATGACTCGCAGAACACGTGAATAGAGATGTACCGCTTATCGATATGTAACACAATAGTGGTGCTAGTAATAGTAGGCGTTCGTTTGTTTTAGATTCGAAGTTGTTAATGATTGAAGAAAGCTTTTTATGTCTGGGAACTGTTATGATAGGTATGTTGAAATCAGATGAGGAGCTGTCATTAGATTGGTTGTTGAACATGACAGTGACATATATAATAACACAGCATCACGCCTGTATTTCTTGTAGTGATAGGCAAAGCTGTATGTTTCTCCCACGCTACTCACTCCACTTCGTGATTATAATATAATGTTTTCATCAGTAGGTAGCGTGCCTAGGGGTCAAAATCAGGGCAAACAGACAGGTTTTTTACGATTTAAAAAAATAGCCAAGTGAGCGATTTACGGATTTTCTATGTTGTTCATGGTAACACCATTATTATATAGTGTTATTTTTTTATTTATTGCTAAGCTTAATTTTGAAGGCAAGCCGGGCTTTTGGGCTTCTATGGAAGGAACGCCACTGGTTTTCATGAGTGTTGAAGAAATTGGACGATTCAAACTCCAAGCAGAAGCGACCGGGTGAGCAGATGCACAGTAGTGTCGACAAGGCATATTTGGTACGTGACAACGACTATTTTATCACCATTCGATAGTTTTAGTATACATTGATTATTTTATTACCCTCTTTTTTTGAGGGTGAGAAATCATCAAATGACTTCTCTTGCCGTGAAGGCCGTGTCAGACTTTTACTGACTAAAACCCACCCGTGTTCCTTCAGTTGCCTGTTGCCAGGGACCCGGTATCCCTTTAGGGCTTTCCCGCAACCCTGGCAGGGATTTTATTACCCAATGACGTCCATAGTGTGCGCTGCATATTAGCACGCCATATCATGGCAGGATAAGCTGAAACTAAATTTACTGTAATATCTATTGTACCATATTTTAGCAAATAAATATTTTTGATTTGACGATTCATGTCTGGTTGCGTGCAAAAATTGCGCGTGTCTTCTAGCGGAGTATTTGAAGTTACAATAGTATGATCATCTTATATTAACGTTATAAGTCAACTAGCTGTTGCTGGCGACTTCGTCTGCGATCCAAGATGAAAAGTAGTCTATGTTCTAACCCAGGTTATGGTCTACACATGTTTCATAAGTGACCATGTAGGTTTATGTGAAAAAAATATTTTGATTTTGCCAAATTTCAAATAAATTCAGTTCAGACGTTTTAACGTGAAAAAATAACAAACCAACAAACTCACTTTTGTATTTACAACAAACAACAGTAAAGCGGCACCTTAGGCTCTTAAATGGTCGTTTATTCTATGAGAAGTAGCATTAGGCCCGCAGTGGGGAAGTAACAGGCGTGTATTCATAGGATAGGTTCCCTATAGTTAGCCTGAAATGATAGATGTAAAGTGACCTCTATAGTAAGGGTCAAACAAGGACTTAGGTACTATTTATGGGTAGTAGTGCCGCTATAGATGCTTTAGTCTATAAATGTCTCTTTTATATTCTTACTTGACGACATAGTCTACACCTATACGATGTCTATCCATACTAATATTATAAATTCGAAAGTAACTCTGTCTGTCTGTATGTTACCTTTTCACGCCTAAACCACTGAACGGATTCCGAAAAAAATTGGGAAGGAGATAGATGGCATCCCGGCGAAGGACTTAGGCTACTTTTTATCGACATACCACGCGGGCGAAGTCGCGGGCGGAAGCTAGTATTATATATACACAGTTGACATAGCAGAACATTATAGGCTGATTACACAGGTCTCTCTGTGACAGGAAGTGGACTGTAGTTCACCATTTGGGCCCAATGCAGGTTGGTAGATGTCAAAGAAAACATATTGAGGAAACCGGCGTGTGAAATAATTCGAAGACAAATATCTGTCATAGAATTATGTTTTCGCAGTCGTAAGTTGGGGCCGTAAGCACTGTGGTACTCTTTGGTTGACATACGGTTGGCTTTTTAGGGTAATTTTCCACGTTTTCAGTGCCTTTAAATACCACAACTTTTGTTGCTAACTTCTTTTACTCGTTAAATAAAAATAAAATAAAATTTTATTTCAGACCATTAGGTCCATATTTTGTTAGTATTAGGTACATTATCTTAAAACTAATGTTAGTCATGACGAAATAAATAATCGAATATTATTAAAATTAAAATATTTTTTATTTTAATTTGTTAATACTAACAAATAAATAACTGAAAATAAATTAAAATTACAATTAAATTGAAAAACAACATTGAAAATAGGTACACTGAAATGAAAATAATTAGTAATTTAGATAACATTAAAATACAAGATATCAGGTAACATGCAGCCTGATGAGCCTCCCCACAACTGGCGATACTGGTCTGTGTGCAATCATCCTTAGGATTCCGTTGTCACTCCCTCGAATTCGGCGAATTAGTGAAGCTGACTTTTTGCGCATTATAGCGTAAAAGTCATCCACACCCGCATCGGCAAACATACCCGAGGCACTACAAAATCGGTAGCCGCACCAGAATCAATCAATACAAAGATCAATCAATAAATGCAGAGCAGGTAGTCATATCATTTTGGGCCAAACTACAAAATGTTTTTATGATATTTCCTAGTAAGTGTTTCATCTGGCAACCTTATAAACTTTAGAGTGTGCTTTCACTTCTAAAATATTGATCATAATAAAACCTATAATTTTGTAAAGGTTATAGAAAGGTGTGATTTAGCACCCTCACTTTGCCTATGACTCTATAAGGTAGCATTTATAGGTTTGCCTGCAGCTATGCCCATTTCTCTTACAAGTCATGTCGATTACTTATTCTTATTCTTATTCGGGAAATGCGTATACCAAGTATGGTGATAAATACTAGCCAGTCAGCAAGATTTTTAGCGACCATCTAAATTAACAGACAGCTTTGCTGCGTGGGATTTTGTTACGCCACTTCTTCTTCCCAGCTAAAGCACTAGGAAGTGATGAAGGTGGGGCGTTTTGGGGGATTGACGTATGTAATGTTTACGTTCGAAAAGTGCTAATATTCGGCCTAATTTGAACAAATGCCTTTTGATTTTGATCATTATTTTAAAAACTTGATAAACGTGTCGGAAAACCTCTTAAATACTATCTTCTGTGTGCTACATTTTTCGGGGAGAAAACTTCAAAATACGCCCGGGCTTTGGGGATCTGACCGGGGAGTGTGAGATTCTGACGTTAAAACCGTTGATCACCATCAGCACATGGCAGGGGGCACCGTGCCCTCCTTTAAGATCACCATGGATACCCTTCTGTGCAACGCCTGCCGGTCATCACTGGGAAGATTTTATAGGGGTCTTCCTGTGTACAGACCAATATGACTCTCGTAACAAACCATAGAGATTGTCATGTAGGGGTTTATTTAGTTAAATGACGATCAAACCTCACAAATGTATGGCTAAACAGTCGCTAATCAATACTTGACTTTAATCAACGTTTATAAATAAACCCAAAGTGATCTATTTTAAAATAACTTTGTAAAAGTATGCAATACGTTATAGACTATTATAACTGTGGTTGAATGAAAGGTAAGAGGTATAAAAAGTTACAATTATTAAGACGTTCTAACAAAAGTTCGTGAATATAATGATTTTGACTTTCACTCACATAACTGAAGTAATAACGTACCTACCTGTCCACTTCTGTACTGAACTTCCATTATTATTAAATAGACAAAAGGCAACTAAGAAACGACAATCGGATTTGCAATTGAAAGACTCATTTTATCGTACTACTAGCTTCTGCTCGCGACTTTGTCCGCGTGAAATTTTTTGTTACCTCGACCCACCCCGTCGCATCGCATCGCCTTGGTGCCCGCGCTATCGCTTTGTTTTCGCTTAGCGTTCTTTCAGTTTTTTTTGGCTCCTCAATGTAGCGTAAAGTCTTTCTCAAGAATTGGGCTATCTGTATATCTCTATTGAAGAGAATAGCACGTTCAAACAAACAAGCTCTTTGTGCTTTATTATTAGTATATGATTTATCTAACTGTCTGGGGTAACATTACGGCGCGGCGTCTTAATGGCTTTCCAATGTTTGAAACGGACTCTGTAATCTTTAGGCATTAAGACAGTTTCATCTTACTAAGTGAATCCTTTTATAAAGTTGCATTGAAGAACCCAAATAAATTAGTCATGAATCATTAAACCGATTGGTTGAAACACTCCATATAGCATAACGATGTGCCGACAGTCCGATACAGATAACTGCACGATTTATGACCACTTGCGCAAGCGCAGGCTTTCGCTAGGTCGCTGTTAGGACGTGTTCACATGAACGCGTGAAGGTCGGACGTTTTTTATAAGTGAACGTTTTTTTCTTTTCGTGTCGATTCACTACTACGTACTCGTCCAACCAGTATGTAGCTACCTGGATAGCTCTATAAGCGCATCGTTCAAATCCTGGAAGATACAGATGATTGACGATCTATTAAGATCTTCAATCATCTGTATCTTCCAGGATTGAAAAACGTATGTTTTGTGGTTTAGAAATGGTAAACGATGAAGTCGAATTGATCGTTATGTTGACTACTGTTGACGTAGACATAATTATAATAAGTCTGCTTGGGTTTATCTGGATTGACAATCTACTAGATTCATCTCTCTCCTGCCCTTATCCCAATTTATGTAGGGTCGGCGCAACGTGCCTTTTTCTTCCATACTTCTTTTTTAGTTTTAATTCACTAAATCAGCTATTAGTTTTTCTTGGCCAATCATTGAATTAGCAACATTTTATGGCGATATGAAGAAGGTGTTAATTTTCTCTTAATCATTAATTACAACTACCTAAACGTGTAGGTATATTCCGAACCACATAAAACACAGACAAAAAAAACACGCAAGAATTCATATTATTTCAGACGTAAGTCTAAACAAAGCCTTAAAATCCAGTCGTGAGAAGAAGCGTCGATCTGATCGACTAATACAATTAGAGCCTTCAGCAGTACATCGATTGTTTAAATACTTATCGTGCATCTTTTATATTTATTGCTACAGGCTAGTGGTTATAAACCTTGAACCCAGGTTTAAACCTGAGCGATTATCGTCTAGTGAGTATGTAGCTATAATGTTTTTAGGATGATTCTTTAATATCGGTATGTTGTGTGAACGTACTAACATTTGTAATAAATTGTAATAATGTCTCAGTGCAATGCTAGATCACACAGAAAATAATGTTTGCATAGATCATTGCGTATTTGCTTAGGTTAACTTACAATAATCCGTTTGATTGAGAAGCAGTGGTGTCTAAAGTCAAAAGGGGTGTGTTACTTGAGGTAAATAACCTTTATTTTTACCCGACTACGGCGAAGAAAAAAGGAGGGTTATGATTTTGACCGGTATGTATGTATGTATGTATGTTCATCTGTTCCCTCATATCTTCTAAACCACTCATCACCATTTGACAAGAGACGTATCGTTGGAAGCGTCTTGATCGTCCGCTGGTTATAGGCTATGTGACGTCACATTCAAAATGGCGCCCTCTAGAGGACATAAAGTAAGGAATTAAAATAAAAAAATTGTTTAATCGTACCATGTTGGATATCAAATGAAAGGGCTTAATGAGCACATTTCAAAAATATTTATATTATAACCCTAAAAGAATAAAACATAAAAAAAGTATTAAAATCTAAAACCCAACTACGACTAAAAAGGTATAAACACACGGAGTCACACGTAATCTGTTCGATTTATGCCATAACACGTTTTTAAGTGCTATTGTTGATATCGGTTCGAACTTTCAACCTCTTGCTTGCCAGCTCGTCACCCAAGCCTTTGTGGCTACTCATTGAGTACTGCCCCGTAATTGCTTCTATGATCACCTTAAACCAACCAGCAGGAACTGTTATACATGCATGGCCCACGGTATCCCATCGAGGTAAAAGGTGACTAAACTTCGGTAACCACCTGGCATCAACTACAGATGGGTTTCAGCAAGTTTACGACGTTTACGTACTTCCTAGAGTTCATAGAGATATGCGATACAGACAGACAGACTCTCGGTTACATCGCGGTCGGCCATAACTTGACAATACCGCAGACCGCACGACTAAATGTCACAGTTCCTATTTTACTGGAGATAGTGCTGTACGTAGGGCTGACTCAGGAGAGAAAAGATTCCACATTTTAGGTATTTATTAAATTGAAGTACATGTATGATGACCTCACTGTTTAGCTTACTGTTGTTGGGTAAGTGTACATGTTCAGTTAGAAACTGCTTGTAACCTTTTAACCGCCCGAATTCATATCTGTTGTCGTACCATACCGAAAAATCGAAAAATAAGAACCTACAACAAAGATAATGTGCAATGCGTAAACTTAAAAAAAATGTTTAAACGAGTGTCGTAAATATACGACTCTAGCGAAATTGACACGTACGCGGTTAAAAGGTTAAATAAATAAATCAATTATCTTCAAAGCAAATTCCTTGGTATAATAACCTAACTACAATTCAAACCTAAATTCAATACACTTCTATTGAATTTTACTTCGATGGGTAATGCAGAAGACCAGGCTTTTCTCTTTAAAAATATTTGCAATCCTTTAATCGAACCGTTCGATAGATGGAATTTGACATAATACTGGGACTCAAACGGGAAATCTGACATAATATTGGGACTCACAAGGTAGCTATTAATAAAAGAAACATAACCCAATGATTGAGAAGATCTCTATCAAAACCTTTTTTGAACCTAAGTCCCTAAACATAACTAAAACCCTATTCAATATCAAGCTTACCGAAGAGCCATTCGATCCTCTGACATCCCTGCGCCATTACGTAGAGAGTGTATTAGCAAAGTTGTATAACAAAATAATATGATGTCTGTCTATGCAGTTAAACGAGTATAATATCCAAAGCCGCCATATTGACTGTAACAATGGAATAGTGACAGTAATAACTCCTTATGAGCGGTAATCTTTTGTAGAATATTAGGTTTAATCTAGAGCAGATGCGTGGGTTTTATCTGAATAAATTAGTAACTATTTTGTCTAGTCTAGATGCTAATACGTAGGTATTATACAATTTATAATAACGCTGTGAGTTTCCGGTTTCTTATCTAGGGCATTGTGTGGAATTAATGAATAGAATGGAATACTCTAAAATGAACAAAACTGGCGAGGGTGTATGGGAATACAGGCGTGATGTTGTTTGTCTGAAATGAAAATTCATGTTTTTTTTCTTTTATCTTTTATCCTGTAATCCCGATCGTATAGTGTGTTTTATACTCGGGTATAGGTCGTCATAGGATGTGTGAGTTTTTCAGAAAAAGGACTGAAAGAGGGAAACTAGAACCATAGAAAAAAAAAGGTCGAGAGCTCGTATTGGATTTGTGTGCAATTTCATGTTCTTGGAAAATCGTCTAAGCCGGGAACTGAATCCTGAAATTTATTGTCCCATGCACAAAGACTCATCAATATCTTCCTCCCTTGTCCCATGTTACTTGGGGTCGGTGAAACACTTTTTCCCTTTCCATTCTCCCCTGTCCACCGTCTGATGCACAGAGCAATAGTGTTAAATGAGCACAATGAACAACGACCAACCCCAAGATAGAATATAATATTTTTATTTGCATTAAAACATGGTACCTACAAACTCTGACAGGGAGTTGCAGAGGCCTTTCTTCAGCAGTGGGCTACTATCGTCTCACTCTGATGAGGCTATTATAGGCCTCGAAACATGAATGACAAACTGCCTCAAGCATTAAGTATGCTTTTGTACAGTATTTTTTTTTCTTGTGCATAAACTTTTAATAAATAAATAAACAAACAAATCTCACACAACATCAACCTCATTATAACCTGACAGCTATTATATTAAACCCTTGGACCTAAAGACTTGGACATAACAACTGGCTGTTAAACTGTCAAGCGATGCTTGTGAACAATGTTGAAAACATGCGCACACGACGCAGAGGTCGAGGCTAGCGACGCCTGTAGGCCTGTCAACAGGCTATCAAGTGATTCATAATGTAGAGATTGTTTTTGTTTATATTTATCTGAAGTGACTGCCCGTTGGTCTAGTGGTTACAAGCTGCACCGCTACTAGCATGAGGACCTGGGATCGATTCCCAGGTCGGGCAATGTGTTATTGGGTTTTTCCATCAGTAATTTCTCAGTAGCAGCCTGGAGAGTCTCGATTGTGTGTCCGTTTGATGGTAATAGACTCGTCCCCTATTAGGTACATGGGACTTGAATATAACTGGCTAAATGTGACTGTAATGTTATCTGAAGTGATGTGGTAACTGCTGAAATACCTATAGGTCAAGTATCCATACCAAATGTATCTATGGATGTTAATTTCCAGCTCTAGGTACATATTTAATTATTATAATGATGAAAATAGAAACGCCTGGTACCTATTAGAAACTTTAACATCAGATAGCTCGGCCGATAGATTGCAATAGGTTTATGCCCTTTCTGATTGGTAGGTCCTCTCACTATCGGTGCACTTTCAGTACTGTAGTCCTTCAATATGACCTTAGATTTCAGATTTCCTAATTTCCTGACTAAAAACATTCACAAAATATATTTATCGAAAGCGAAAATAACCGCCATCAACGAAAATATCGATCTCTAAACTTCAATCATTTCGAATTTCGAACGTCGAAGCTCGATCGATGCGTCTGCGCATAATTACTGTGATCTAGACTTGTAATGGCATTTCACAAGTTCCGTTGAGGCAACGTCGTTATGATATAGTTCGAATACAATGTCGACATTGTGTTGGGCTCGTTGGACCAATATTATTATTTATTACCCTTCGATTTGTTAATTTAAGATAATTATCTGAAGTTGTTTGAGTGGCCGCTAAGTAATTGGGTGAAGGAAACTTTAAGGATTAGGTAAGTATGATTTTTTTCTAATGATGCTAAACAATTGAATTGAATTTCATGTGGATTCATGTGCGTATTGTATAATTATCACGTGCTTCAATTTCATTCAGTTGCAAACACGGTGAAGGAAAACATCGTGAGGAAAATGAATGCCTGAGAGATATTTCTCGACGACATGTGAAGCCAAGTCAGAGGCCCAGAGGCTGCTTTAAAACTCTGACACTAGGTTAGTCACTAACCACGAAAACAAGAAATTAATTGAATTGAAGTATGGAACTCTATTTGTACCATATAAGTTTTTAGGGGTAAGTAAAAATGGTCGGCATTGGTCGGTTTAATTACCTACTATGTAGGTGAGCCTAAAAGAGGTTTGACATTATGACACACAACTTTCTCTAAATAAGTACAGACCTAGGGTTGCCTGAAGATCTGACTTTCCACAGGAATATTAGATAAATGTGTGATAACTTACATATCATAATCAGCGTAAATAGCAGTATTGTCTTCATCATGTCGGCTCCTAAACTACTCCGTCTCCACCGCATGACAGTTCTGAAACAAAATAACATAAACGTTAATACTTTATATATTATCCACCAGTTGAGCTCCGAACTCCTTGAAATGTGTTAGATTTTCTGGTATGAATAAGTTAAGAACTCGGAGAAGGACACAGTTCTCCAAGAAGGTAGTTAGTGGTGTTGGCTGTGGTACGACCCCGATCTTACTTATCTTCTGGTTCGATAAAAAAAGCCCTGAAAACATGCTTAATGATAGAGAGCACAGACTCACATACTTTTAATAGATAAATAATTGCCGGCGCGTTAAACAAATTTTTGAACTTCAAAAAATGAGGACCTTTTTTAATGGTTGCACTTCTTTCTAAGAGATACTAGAGATTTTTATTACCCTTTGAAAGATCTTTAACAGGGACTTTAAAGGGGCTTTTATTGTCACAGATCCATCCAAAAAAAATCTGCAGCAAATTCCTCTTATGTAGTCCGGATAGACTAACAATTTATATGACCTCAATATTATATTCAATCCGAACTTTCATAGTCTCTCATATTCACGAGACCAACCGGAACTTCCCGAACAAACCACCACGTCTAACGAGAGTTGGAGCGCACGCGCAATGATGACGTCACGGAGTCACGACTAACGACATCTGTAATTTACTGCTGCACTACTTATACAGCGGGATATTAAGACGGATCTGAACTTTAGGGTTAAATGTAGAACCATTTCTGACGTACCTAGGTAAGGTTTATTGATAAACGAATCTCAAAATAGCGCCTTAAAACAGGATTGAAATGTGGGGCGAACAAGGAAATTGTGTGGGGCGAAATTTCATAGGACGAATGTGGAACAAATCAGAAAGGTACTCTCGAGTCAAAATCTTAAAAAGACCTGTCTAAATGTAAACTCTCTCTAATGTTTTTTTTTACGGCGCCTACGATCTATTTCTTTGTCTGTTCTGTCGCAAAGAGTTTCATATTAATTTTCATATTTATTTTCAATTCTTTATCGTGAGTCATGATTTTTTGTGAAAATATTGGTTTTTTCTTCCTTTCTTCTAGATTCTAGGGCTTAAATCAACAAATTTCCATGTGTTCTTAAAACTATTATCGATCGTTATCTAACGTATCCATAACCTTACATTCCGATACGTCTGGGAGACGTGCAGCTAATTGCTTGTTATCTCACCTCGCTGATGACTCTGTTACATAAAGATATACTATCGGTTATACTTGTAGTTGACGAGTTCCGGTGTTGGACACGTAAAATGTAGTTACCAGGTTTTTGTTAGAGCTTTTCCGGAGTATTTAAACCGTTGTATGTATGGTAATAAAAATCCTAGGTTTCCTGATCAGCTTTTGCTGTAAACAAGTTAATAAAAAGCCGGTCGGTACAAGTTTAAAAAAAAAATTGAAAAATTATATGTTTTTTTACCGTGTTTTACAAACGTCGATAGAGACATGTACGTTAAACATTTGAATCCCACTGTATAAAATAACGTTTCATAGCCATTAAGTATTCCTGTTTGCAGTCACTAAATTATTTTGAATAGCTGTTACCATCATTCTTGACTAGCTTTCGCCCGCGGCTTCACCCGCGTGGTATGTCGATATAAAGTTGCCTATGACTTTCCTCGGGATGCCATCTACCTCCTTACCAAATTTTATAGATATCCGTTCAGTGGTTTTGGCGTGAAAAGGTAACATACAGACAGACAGAGTTACTTTCGAATTTATAATAGGTATTAGTATGGAAGTATGGATTATCAATTTCTGAGTTCCAAAGTAGAGATTGTTTATTATCAAATTGTAGTAGATGATTCCTTAAACTTAAAAAAAAAACGAAATCTACTAAGTAATATGAAATAAATCGTCTTTGCTGAATGACACTAACTGATAGCAGTTTACAATTAAACTAAAACATTATGAAATCTAAGCGCAACACTTCAATATCATAGTCATTATAACACTTTGTTACATTCATAACATTTAAATGCAATTACTCACCCTTTATACATACTGTACAACAAACTAAAACGTGAAGAAAATCCGCGAGCTACTGCGCATGCGTTGTTCCGGAAGTCGTGACACAAGATGGCCACGCTTCCGGCCGCCATTGTTGCTATGCCAGTTAATAGCAACAGGTCACTTTCCAACGACTTTTGAACTTGTTTTATACATTTTCCTGGAGTTTGAATGCGGAATGGAAGATATGCTAATGACATGAAGTTATGTTCGAAAGGTAAACGACTGTAAACTAACCATAAACAGTTTATGAGGTAGTGAAGTTAGTCAACGTTCCTAGTGTAGTGTTGAAATGTATAATTATGATTCGTATAATACTTATTATAAGTACCTAATTGGTAAGCACTGAAATGATAGATTATATAGGTAGTTGCGCTGGTCAAAGACGTTCTATTAGGAATTAATTAAACGGCTAGGTCTGTTAAGTTTGGTTAAACTTCTATATTTACAAAATACAGTAGGCGCTCGGTAATCCGGCGCATATTTTTTCGCCAATTTATCGGATTATCGAAAACGCTGGATTATTGGATTTCTATAGGAAATGTCAGCTGTAAATCAATGAAGTAAAAAATCTATTAGTTTACGTAAAATCTACTCATAGAACCGGACCGGACTGCAGAACGACAACGAACAATGCGCGCGCTCTGAGGCCCTAGACAAAGTGACATTCCATCAGCGATAATGATGATGGAAAAGGCAAAAATGTATAGGACTGACATAAGCTATCGAAAAGCTTATGTCAATCCTGTTGAAAGTCGTTGTAGAAATAACAAACGCTTTCGAAGCGATTGTCACTTGTCTAGGCACTCAGTAACTCGGTATTTTGTAGTAGAGCTATTGGATGTGTCGGATTAGTGATCACCGGATTACCGAGCGCCTACTGTCCCCCCTATAAAAACATTTATGGTTTGAAAACTTAGTAGTCTATTTTAAGTCTAATTAGGTACCTTGCCAAACCTGCTGTACTTGCAACTTGTTTTTTTTTTCTAGAAAATGAATCGTTCCTCACTTATCATTACATAAACTAACGTGTTACTTTACCCGAAACTCTTGTTTATTTACATCTACAATCAATCGTTACGCTTCGTAGATGGTTATCGTTCAATTGGCGGTACTACCAAATACAGAGAGCATAACGAGGTGAATATTCTTCACATGTATGACTAGAAAGTTAGGAACATGACTTTTTCTCGTATCGCTGGACGTCTTCTGCACAAACAGTACCTATGCGGTACTAAACTACTAAGTAGGCACATCATCACCATTGTCCTGTCCTTAGGTATCCTCTTTTTCATCTTGTGAATGTGAGAACGATGTAGGCTTAGTGGACTGTAGTAGTTTTGTTGAACATTTTCTATTTTGTTAAGTACTTACCTGGTACCTTTTGAAAGGCCTACACTGTCCTCCCATACCTAATAACACTGTAATTCGAAAATATTGTAACAGCCAATTATTTTTAAAAGAGTAACCGTGGAGTTTCTTGCCGGCTCTTCTCCGTAGGAAACGACTAATTGGAACCGTGCACCTAGCTTCTGACGTTTCATAAGTGCCCATGTAGGTTTATGTGAAATTAAATATTTTGATTTTGATCCCAATTTATTTGTGTTCGGCGAAACTTTTTTTTTGTCCGTATTTCTCTATTATTCGCCATTAACAACGACATATCGTGTGACAGAAAAACTTTAGCTTTGTAAAGCACTGTGTCTATCACTCTAACCTATGTGACAATGCCCGTAAAAAGCTCGAGGTGTCATATTAACGGGTAAATGTATAATTTTTTACATCATTAGAAAGAAGTCTGCCTGTTTGTCGATTTATGCAGTGTTTTTCAGCTTTCACAAACAAGTTACTTAAATAATTCTTTCGACATGACATTCATACAAAAAAAGACTGATTGATAGAACCGTAGAGGTAATACAGCTTTAAATCATAATTCATTTGAACGTAGTTTTCAGACAATAATTCCTAGTATACACATTCCGATTTCAGAACTATGATTTGGATATATTTCAAAACCATGTAAGTATTTTTGACATTTATTTATTTAATTATTTACTAAACTTGTGCCTTCAACTGTACTTACCTACTGTAAGGAAGATCAGATGATGACCTGAGCTTGTAAAAAACTATGATCACTACCGAATAATTGAGCTGATCGGACCTCAGTTAGTGGTCCAAGTGGTAGACTTGAAGCGGGGTTAAGTAAAAAGCAAATATATATGAGAAGCGGATCAAGTCGGACGATTTGATTACGTTTTTTTTAAATTTAAATAAATAGACACCTAATTCAAAACAAAAATGAAAAAAAAAAACAATTTCGGTAAGTGGCGGGTTTTAGCAAGCTAATAAAAACTTATAAGTAGTGGAGCTCTGTATAAAAAAAAAAAACATTTGACACTTAAAACTGACTTTTTCGGGCCATGCTTTTTCGTTACGTGACGATTTCAGCCAGTTTACCCCTACGGCCAGCCGCGTTAAAGAAGAAACTCTTGATGCGATATTTTCTTGAATTAAAACGAAAATGAGAAAGACCTATAGAACCAATATTGCAATCATTATGTGAAATAAATTAATGAAATAGTGCTGGTATTTTTGAAACTTAAATAGTAATAACTAATAGTCGTGCAGTTCCGATCTAGATGTCTTAAACGATGTGAGTTTTACCTTGTTAGCGAAAATACTTTCACACGACTTGCGTGTGAGTGTTTGTTTTAATGAGGTTTCAGTAAATATATACACTTTTGTATTAGGTTTATAAAGAACAGGTTTGTTCCTTGGTCGTGAACTCGTTGTAAGACCAATGAATCATCTCATTGGATCATATAAGATTTAATTAATAGGTTAGGGAAAGTTTAGACCACCGCTTTTTCAACCCTTCTCTTAATAGTACCTAGTAGAAGACTGCAAATGAAGTTTACTTACTTCCTCAGCTTATAAAATAAGAAAATAATACAATGATTTAAACGTTTCTCATGGATTTAGAATATTTTATAACTAGCCTAGATCCCGTGGAATCGGGAATGTGCCAAACAATCAAATCCTTTCAGCCATTTTAGCAGAAAAGCGTAACAAACAAACAAACTCATTTTGGGAAACGGTAACTCAAACTCAAACTACAGGCACATTTGAAATGTCAAGGGGTTGGTCAGTCAGAAAGATGAAGCTAGTTGCCCATTCCAAAGCGTAGTAGGTTCCTATGGAGAAAAACAGGCAAGAAACTCCAGGGACACTCTTCTAAATCAGAATATTGTTACAATATATTGGTCACATTACACATCATTCATGTTGAAGTTATACATGTGAGTACAATGTAGAGAAACGCATTTATAATATTAAGCTAGGTTATCATAACTATGGCATACAAAACGGTTTGTTTAATTTCTGAAACATTCATTGTCTTGCCATCTTCATTGTAACAACAATTAATATTTCAAAACTTCCTAAAAAGGTCATAACACACTTTCAATAACGCCATCGCTACATCTTATCTCTTACAGCGATTACTTCCTTCTCAGTATCGCGCGATCTCTTACGAAAGCCAACGTTTTCGTCTGCTTTTCCCATGCATTAGTCGCTTTCGTACGTCACGAGCCGATTGTGCCCGATTACGCCCGATCGTGGCCGAAGATAGGAAGGAGGCTGAGGGGCTAAGGGGCTAAGGTTTGTTATGAGTGGCTAATTGAGGTCGAGCGAGTAAGGGTTAAATAAATAGGAAGAGATGAAGTTAAGATGTTGTGTGAGGTCGCGGCCTCGTGGGTGATCATTTTTGTATGGTTGTGAGGTGGTTATATATTAATGTTTGTTGAAATGAAGAAGCTTTGAAAATACCTTGTTATATCTGTAATATCATCGCTTATTTATGTGTTTTGGGTGGGTCACACCTTATTTTCTAATAAAACTGTAAAACACTGCAAACATAGCTTATTAGATACGCTATTGAACAGTAATCTTGTGTAAATTACAGCTATAACCACAGCTACAGTTACAGCTATATAATATAATTAAAGCTATAATCTTTTAATTTTTAGTTAATTAATAACCGGAGTTATACGGTGTTGGTTAATTAATAACCGGAGTTATACGGTCTTGGTTAATTAATAACTTGCTAATTGATCAATGTTATTGTTTGATTACTAGTTCATTTATTAAAGTTACCTATACCAAATGGGTCGCTATTAAAAATGTCGCAATCAAATACATTTAGGTAACTTCGTGTGTCAATCAAGTCTATAAAACACACGCTTCAACATATCAATTTCAATATGAGTATAGTTTACTTAAGCACCCAATACACTATACAGCTATAATTTTCGACACCGAAGCGTATATTTTCCCATCAAGTAAACCCATTGTTGGGCTAGTTAATTAACCATATAAGGTTAAAGATTACAGGATATTATCGCTCAAATTGACCAAGAGGTCAACTCGAGGTCCAAATATGGTGTGCATTAGTCATTTCCTTTTTAAATTATAACCTTTTTTTGATGGATTCAATAGATGTCTGTTATGGTAATTTGCATACCTAGTAAGTATCTTATTTAAAGTCATAATGAGCGCTTCACACAGCTCAGTAGCTGGCAGACTGGCTTTCTGAGGACATGAATCGTAGGTTCTAAGAATTCGTGCCTGTTTGTAAAAGTGTCACTGTTTGACATGTAAAATACTGCTATTTAATAGAAGATTTCAGCTAGGTAGTTTATTTTTAATAACATAACATAACATCACGCCTCGCTTCCGAAGGGTTGGGCAGATGTGTAAGTACCCAGAGTATGTTTAAGTCTCATTACGGGGGCGAGTCTATTGCCATCAACCGGAAACAAATCTAGACTCCGGGCTGCTACTGAGAAATTCCTGATGGAAAAAACCCAATAAGACTTTTCCCGACCCGGGAATTGAAGCCAGGACATGCTCAGCAGTAGCGCTAGCGACCACGAGATCAACGTGCCGTGACGAGTTTATTTTCAAGAATATATTTATGTCTTTTGAAATTAGAAAGCATTTAAATCATCTATATCAATTTCACTAAAGCGTTCCTACGTAAGATCTAAGCTTCAGATCATTTTTGAAATGCCACGATCTTCCCCTTACTCGTATCTCTAATTATATTTCCACACCGATGACCTGGTGGATTGACAAATCGACTCAGATCCATATCTCGGGCATTCCTGCGGTCGCTACAATTTTCTGATAATCACACAGACTGATTTCTCCGTCTAGATTGGGATCTAGCTATTTTTGCTTACTAATACAAATTGGATGAATGCAATATTGTTTGAGGAAGGAATAAAAATAATAATTTCGTTATGAAATATGTTTCCTATTTTGCCTGTAGCTACATTTGTACAATTAGTGTCAAACTCAAATGTATTATTTAAGACTCACAGCAATTAAATCAATCTGCCTAACCTTTTCCCAATAATTTTGGGATCGGCTTCCAGTCTAACCGGATGCAGCTGAATACCAGTATTTTACATGGAGCGACTACCTATGTGACCTCCACAACCCAGTAACTAGGTAATACGATACCCCTTGGTAAGATTTTCGGGCTTCTGACGACCCCTAACGACTGTCTAAGATCACCGAATGACAGCCGGTACCAACGGCTTAACGTGCTTTCCTAGGCACGGAGGAGTCTCGATATGTTTAGATGGTCACCCATCAAAGGACCAACCCCGGCAAGCGTAGCTTAACCTGACGGATCGACCCGTGCGGCTGTTATTACTTAACCACGAGCAATTAAGTATTTCAATTAAAACATTTACAGGCACTTTTGGAATTGTCAAGGACTCGATCTCATTCCAAATAGGTAGTAGGATTACATGGAGAAGAACGGGCAAGAAACACCATGGACGGTGTATGTCTGGCGTATCCTAGGCAGTCAGCCCTGCAAACAATTTAGCTGACTACTTCAGTCCCCACGGCATAAGCACTTATAAATAGCTCAGTGACACGCGTTTAAAATAATTACTATCGATTTGCATAACATGCATAATAAGCCTATAATGTTCCCACTGCTGGGACACAGACTTCCTGTCTTCGAGAGGGAGTGGGCTGTAATCTAACACGCTGCCCAGTGCGGGTTGGTAGATGTCTCATGTCTTTTTGGTTCTAGGACATCAAATAATATATGATCGATTTGCTCTTCTTCAAATGACACGTTTGAACACAGGGGCACTGACGAAGAGGTATCATTCAGGGAGATATATGTAGCTGAAATGTTCTGTTGTACTGCTAATTGTTCATATTGTGCATCACTTTACATGTTCGTTCTCGAGCATTTTCGTACGTGCTCGATCTGAGTGTTTGAATCTCCTCAAGAAAATGGTAAATGCAAAGCCAGTAAACATTATAATGTTGTTATAATCTGTATCATTCCGTCGCAATCAGTTAAATAACTAACTAAAATACGTTTACGACATTTTCGACAATTACACTGCCGAGCAAAATAAATGGGACGTTGCAAACTCTAAATGTCTCCGACTTAATTGCTCCGCTGTGTATTACGAAACGGACAGACAGACAAAACATTTGTTATTATAGTATCTCATCAAAAGTGGAGGTGTTTGCACGAGGAATGATTTTAACTTTTGACCTTTCTGATTTCTGATAGTAAATAATAAGCTTTGTTAATTGGTATTTAAAAAGTCAACATTATTACTATTTTAATGTCTTGGTAGCTATATGTAGCTATGTGACTTTGTCAATAGCGTTAGTCATTAACCTGGGGGCAAAGTCTACTAATTTACAAACGTGTCAGTGGTCTCACAATGATCAGTTTTTGACAGATATGCCATACAAAATCGTCAAATCACGTTTATAAATTAGTAGACTTGGCCCCCTGGTGTTAGAGTTTTAAAGCCGCCCATGGACCTCTGTCTTCGCTTCACATGCCGTTGAGAAATATCTCTCAGGCATGTCGGTTTCCTCACGATGTTTTCCTTCACCGTTTTTGAAGCATAAAATATTTATACAATACGCACATGAATCTGAAAAGTCAGAGGTGCGTGCCTTGGGTTCGAACTCGAGACCTATGACTTGGCAGTCCACCATTTACTTCGTAACAGTGATACAAAATGATGATAGGTAATAGTTCTCGGTTCACGGCCCTTTATTATTTAAGACGGACTAAGTTACAGGTACTTATTATAATAATCTGATCGTGCTTGCGGTAAAAAGGCAAGGCATTTGGTGCGCTTTTGTCAAAAGTCATTATCACTTTCAAACTATCAGTAAATCGAACCCCTTTTTTTTTTCTTTTTTTTTTGGGTGGGAAATCATCATATGACTTCTCCCGCTCTGGGCGGAGCGGGAAGGGCGTGTCAGACTCTTACTGACTAAAACCCACCCGTGTTCCTTCGGTTGCCTGTTGCCAGGGTCCCGGTATCCCTTTCGGACTATTCCGCAACCCTGGCAGGCATCGGTCCTAACGGACCCCGTCAGGTGTGCTGACATCTCTTTGAGGCGCGCGTGGAACACGACGCGCCATCGACCCGGGCCTGGTCCTTATCGGACGGCGAGCTACCCATTGCTCGCCGTCCGCAAGCCCGCGCCTATGGTGGCCGGGAATCCGGATTCCCGACGCCCAGTGTCTCCAGCGGCGGCGGTTAGGGGCGTGAGGGCGCAGGCTTTGCCTCTCCCTCACGCGTTCCGCCTCCTCCTTCGCGAGCATCACTGCTTCGCAGAAGGAGGTGACCGCCTCCCATGCCCTCTCGCTCCGTACCATGGCCTGGACCAGGGCCGGACGCGAGAGGTCAGTGCCGCCAATCGCCTCCATGAGGACACGGCGGTGCTCCGCCCAAGCAGGGCACACCTCCACCGTATGCTCCACCGTGTCCTCCGGACGATCCGCACAGTGGTGACACCCGGGCGTTTCCTCCCGCCTAATCCTGCACAGGTACCTTCCGAAGCTGCCATGTCCGGTGAGGACCTGCGTCAGGCGGAAGGTGAGGACGCCGTGGCGCCTCTCCAGCCACTCCTCAAAGAGGGGACTTATCGCCGCAATTGTGGCGTGCCCAGCACTGGGTTGTAACAATCGCACTCTCCATGCCGCCATGAGATCCTGCCGGAGCTCTGTCCGCTGTGCCGCAATTTCTCGCGGCAGTAGTAAATCGAACCCTGGACTTTAGTCTGTCTGAAACTGACAACGCGCTGAATAAGCGTGGCTATAAGAGAAAAGACATTTCTCTGCATTTTGAGAGGAGGATCCGATAATAATGTAACAAAAGGTGCGGTAGTCAACCATCTAATGTAGACAGGCACTCTATACTTTTATCTAATTTTGAAACAAGGATGAAAATAAAAAGATGGCCTCTATCCGATTATATCGCGTTGTTAGTGACTGCGCAACAGTCATTACTGGTCGCTGTAAGTATACGATACGGGCTGTGTTTATTGTCAGTACGTTTGTCTTCATAAGTAGACGAGAATGCTGAGTTTGATGAGTTACTTCCACTAGGTAGAGAATAATAAAAACTAACTTTTTCTTATGGGTTTTGAGGAAATTATAGTAACTTGCCCAGGGCCCGTGATTTGTAAAATTTGACTAAAGGCTCCCACAAACGGGCGCGATATCTCAGGTGCGACAAGGCGCTGCCTGTCGCGCCCGCAATATCACGCCAGTTTGCACGGGCGTTCAGGGATAGCGCTATAAAAATTGGTATCAATGTCCTCTTGTCTGCCTGCAATAAACTGCGATTCGTCATCCTTTTCATCCTCAGGGTGATAACGTCTTGGATAGTCTAGAGCACAGGCAGTCAACAATAATATCCCGAGTCTGATTATCAACAATGGGTCGTGATTGATAGTAATTTTCCGTTTCACTCTTCATTGAAACTTTTATTAGGGGCTCATGAACATGGAACAAAATGGCAATGTAAACGAGCTGGTTCATGATATTTTATCGCACAAAAAAAAATATCGCACCAAAACCTATTAGAGACATAATACTAATGCTTGAAATACTTTCGTGAATTCATGCAAGTCTAGTAGGTACTTTTTGTTAGGTTATTGTGTAGAAATTATGCAGAAGGTGCTGTGAATAGAATATCGTACCGTACGTGTTAAATTAAGTATCTATCATTCAAATTCTATAAGTTAGATAAAACTAATGATTGAAATACTATCCTGAATTCATGCAAGCCTAGTACTTTTTGTTAGGTTATGTACTGTTCATAAATTACACAGAATACCGTCTTGTATACATGCAACGTACTACAGAAATAAAAAGTATCCTATGTCGTAACCCAAGTCATGGTCTACCCATGTGCCAAATTGCAACTTAATAGTTTTAGCCCTTTTAGCGTGAAAGTGTACGTAACAAATAAACAAACAAACTTACTTTCGCATTTATATATTAGTAAGGATAAATAAGTGTAAAATTGAACAACAACCAGACTCAAGTTATTCAGTGGGACCAACGGGAATTAAAAATAAAATTATAAATCATTCCCGTTCGTCCCACTGAGAAAGTCAGTGGGACGAGCGGGAATAAATTTAATATAATTTATTAAATTCCCGTTCGTCCCACCATTGGGACGACGCCAGTGGGACGAACGGGAGGGAATACACGTTTACGGGCCCCGTCTGAAACCCAAAAAGTCTGACAAGTAGTCTTACCATGGGGTATCGTGTGCAGTAACTGGATTGTGGAGGTCAGATAGGCAATCGCTACATGTACAATACTGGTATTCAACTGCATTCAGTTTGACTGGAAACCGACCCCAACATAGTTGGGAAAAGGCTAGGCAGATTGATTGAGGTAAAGATAAGTGATGTGCCAAATGTTGTAAGATAACTATCAAGCTATCACTAAGAGCATCTAAACTTAGTGCCATCAGCTGTGAAGGTTACTGTACAGGCTAAGTTATATCTAAGTAATGATGCTTGACATCACTTAATGGCTGTAACAAAAGATTATTGACCGTTGATAATGTGTGTTTAAGTTTTATTTTGTAAACTTTTCGCAAGTCTGGTAATAGGTAGGTGTCTAAAGGTCATGATTATAGTAAGAGTGGGTCTAGGTTTTTGTTTTGAACTTAGGATATAATAATGAGCTCCTCAAAATCTGACACAAAACATTTCAGTAAAAAAAATGTCTTTTAATGTACAATAGGGCCGATAAAAGGCTCGTGCAAACAGACGCGATATCGCGCCTGTTTGTACGAGCCTAAAACGAGGCAGTTCCGAACTTCGCGCAGAAGGCTGCGCAGTAACATTTTTATTAAGAACCAAATGGTGACATGAGGCGAGTGTGAGTGAGAGAACATGCGCGAAATTTATATGCGCCTATCTTCAGACCTGCCAAGTTATACCGGCCGTATTGTATGGAACTTGCATAAATAACAAATCAATTTTCTAATTTAAGTTTAGTTCTGTATCTGCGTTAGAAAAATGTGTTTTTTTCTGTTTTGTCTACTATTGAGTCCGATTTTACTGGCTATGATCCGATTGAATATATTCACATGCAATGATAAATACGACCAGACTAAGATTAATGCGCCGATTCCTATTACATTTCTTACTAAACACTAATAAAGCATGATTAATTTCAGTATCATTGCCCTCATACATCTAACTCTGCAAACGTTTCAGTTTCAAAATATTTATCTTAGCTGCGCACACGCAACCCGACGATCAAGCTGTCTCTACATGCGATCGCTCCAATATAGCGCTACCAAAATGTAGAGAAGCGTGAAATTGTACACGCCTTCGCAATGTGGAGGATAGAGCCATATAGTGAGGAGAGCGATACAATATAGCATTGACATTATACATTTCTGTAGTTCTAACAACAGAAGTTTATATTGGCTAAGTTATATGAGCTACACAAGTAATAACGCGTCGATTAAGGTTAAGCTTCGCTCGCCAAGGTCGATCCGTGGATGGGTGTCGCATCCATTACATGTCGGATATCACGTTAAACTGTTGGTCCTGACTGTCATTCGTAGATCTTTTACAGACGTTACGAGTAGTCAGAAGACCGAAATTCTGAGAAGCATGCACAGTTGTCCCAAGGGTCCCTGACAACCAGTCTTACCAAGATGTGTCCTATTGCCCATTTACTGGGTTGTGGAGGTCAGATGAGTCGCTCTAGGTAAAACACTGGTAATTAGCTGTATCCGGTTAGACTGGAAGCCGACCCCAATATGCAACAAAATACTAGGTAGCTGATGATGATCATCATTTATCGTATAGCTCACACGGGCATGCTATCCTAAGTGCAACAGACAGACAAACAGTCAGAACAATGAATAATGGCGCTCGCAACCGTCGGCTCGGTTATTTGCGATAACAAATTGCTACCGCTCCCTCCCAGGTATTTATCGGGTAGCTTTGATTCCACACATTTTGTGAACTCAAACTCAAAGCATTTATTACAATTAAAACATTTACAGGCACTTTTGAATTGTCTAGGAGTCGGTTAGTCAGAAAGATGAAGCTAGGACACCGTTCCAAAGCGTAGTAGGTTCTTATGGAGAAGGACGGCCACGAACCTCCATGAACACTCTAAAAACCTTGGTTACCTATGTCACATCATTCATGCTAAGAATCGTGGATGCTATTTTAATGTATTCTAACTTACTTTACCATGCATTTTTAGCTTCATAATAAAATAATAGACAGCAGTAATTATCTACAGCTTATCTGATTGTTATCAACGCTAATATAAAATTGAAATTAAACTCGTCTCACGGATAGTTAACCGTGAAATAAGCCGTGAAAGTAGTTTCGTTGCAGTGTTAACTATCTGTTGAGTTATCTTCATGCTAAGTTTCTAATAGGCTGAGCAGCAAGAACATGAAATCTTCGAAATTGATAGACAACTATGAATGTCAATGCAATAAATAGGTACAAAAGAGGTTTCATACTTATAACCTCTCTTTTGGCGAACCTTGCTCTGTAACACCCCTCCCCTGATAATGTCCTACTTTACTTTATTTGTTTCTTTATTTTTATTTTTTATCTGCTGTATATTATGTATATTGTGTGCCTTTTAGTCTGTGCTGAATAAATGTATTTTTCTTTTCTTTCTTTTTTTCTTTCTAACAGTATTCTCCTACACAACGACTATTTCCAAAGTACCATAACTTATCATCACGCAAGTATTTTTACGAAATGATAGGCAGAAGTTCACATACACATTTCGAAGTATTCCCGTTTGAGCACCTATGCATTGAGTATTAAACGTATTTCAAATGGGAATACTCAATGCATAGGTGCTCAAACGGGAATACACCCACATTTCACCTGTTATGAAATAAAAATGAAATGAGATGTTTTATTGTCCTGATATAAATCCACATATTACTTCAATAAATACACATGATGTTTGACTCCCATGTGTCAGAAGGTAGGCTGTTTACCGACAGACTCAGGGCTGCAACCAAATAACACAGCCACCTACGATTGAAACTGTCCCTATTGTGACCACTAGTCCAAGGAGGCAAGCACTCAAACAAAGCAATTCGTAGCAAAAAGTTTCAGAATTCTAGACCTGCAATAGGTATCATTAGCTTACCCGTATTCTATTAAAATAAATTCACAAAGGAACATAAATAATGCACAATGAATAATAGAGTTAACAGCTAATTTGTGTGAACAAATTAACGCTATTGTGCCCTGAACATTGGTCGGGTCAGCTATTAATATTGGTACTTCAATAGGTACGGCATCAATGAGCTTTGTAATAGGTGCTGGGACTCTGAATTAGTTGCATAATAGAAGTTAGGAGATAATGCTTTATTTAGCGAGATTTATGAAACTTTACAGCGATTTGAGGGGATTTCATGTGAGTTACCTATGTATCATCATCATCATTCATCACTTTAGCCGAAAGACGTCCACTGCTGGACATGGGCCTCCCCCAAGCACCGCTACTTCGACCGGTCCTGAGCTTCCCAAATCCAATGTTTCGTGCGGCTTTCACATGCTCATCGGTCCACCTTGTCCGGCCTCACAACGCTACGTCTTCCGGTACGTGGTCGCCACTCTAGAACCTTTTTACCCCATAAAAATATACATTTATAAGTATAAATTAATCATATTTCATCGATTCTCTTTGTCTTTAAAGGAGGGGATTTTACAGGGACACAAGCATAAAACAACTGAATGCAATCACTAGGTATCGAGTTTGCAAAATGTGGTTATAGTTACAACGGGTCTTACCAACATCAACATCATTCTTCTGCTTATCTCAATTTATTCGGGGTCAGCGCAACGTGTCTTTCTCTTCCACACTTCTCTGTTAGTCGTCATCTCGGTAGTCACCCCCCTTTTCTAGCCATACCATCTTTCTCACAGTCCATCCATCGTTTATTTGGTCTTCCCCAAATATCAGCTCATCAATACTTATACAAAATCAAATCAAATCTTCGTATCGATTACATTTTCACGACTTACATCTTCTCAATTTTTTTCACTAGTTAATTTCTCAAAAGTATGAATGCTTTGTTTTGAAAATAATATCGATTTTGGTTTTCTTATTTACATATCCTTTATAATTTTTGCATGTAAATATTTTACATAGTACCGAATTGTTTTACTCCGATTTGATCATCATAAGAAAATTAATAAACAAACAATACAATGCATTCTGACCTCTACCTTTACAGCCTTATTCCCAAAAGTTATACAACGAAACATCGGAAGTGGAGGTAGCCCGGATATTATAGCAGCTCCATTATTATAGACAAACCAGCTCATTTCATTGTTTAGCTGTGGCATTGGTTCCGACTTGGTTCAATCTTAGCGCTGGCCGTCCTTCTGATGAGAATAAGAAATATGATTGCGTAATTTGATTTGTATTCATACAAAAGTATTCTCTAATGACTGAAGTTTGTTGTTTTTACGGTATTTCATAAATTGTGGACGTAGCCTAGTCAATAAATAAATTGGAACGTCTTTCGTCATTATTTAAATAGAGTATTGCATAGGTAAATTCATTTGTGCTCCGTGAATCTACCAGTACGTACGTAATCTTATTTATTTGCGAAATGAAAGGTATACGTGTACTTTTAACCTTTGTTAGACATCATGCGATAAAAAGATTTCAATGTCTTTCTTAAGACATCAAGTTGCTGAATTTCACCCAACTCAGTTCTTTGGTTTACCCGTGATAACGTGCAAATAGACATACTTTGCTTTCGATTTTTAGTGAATCGATCCACTTTACAAAATCAATATGATGATCTAACTAATATTACCTTACACAAATTTACTGGCTTATGTATCCAACAGTATCTCATTAACGACCGATAATAAAGACATTAAAACAAACATACATAATTAATGAACGCCGTGAGAAATGCAGAACCAGTAACGAACAAGAAACAATGGTATGAGTAAATAATCACCAGATTAAGTACTAATTACTTTCGATTGGAGTCATAGTGTTGCGCAAGCGATCATCTGTCGATAATTGCTGTACTGTGACGTATGCATACCGAGACGGGCGGTAACCTGTAGTTTGTGTGACTTGTGTGAGAGGAGATAGCGATTTATGGAAAAAAGCAACGGTATTTATTAATGGCAAAGAAAAGCAATGGTATAGATTAAAACAATTTATAAATGGTAAGTATGACGTTGAACTTTCTAGACTAGGTAGGTCTAAAATGCGAAGCCCACTACTTTTTGATGACATGATGACATCTATTCCTCATCATCATCTGCCTTTTCCCAACCAAGGTGGGGTCGGCTTCCAGTCTAACCGGATGCAGCTGAATACCATTATTTTATATGGAGCGACTGCCTATTTGATCTCCACAACCCAGTAACTGGGTAATACGATACCCCTTGGTTAGACTGTCTCGATATGTGAAAATGGTCACCCATCCACAGACCAACCCCGGCAAGCGTAGCTTAACCTGATGTATAGACCCGAGCGGTTGTTATTACTTAGCCACGAGCTCCTCCATGACATCTATTCCTATTACAAACAATTATTTAGGTGCGCTAAAGGAATTAACTTGCCTATAAGTAATTGTGTAGTTTCTAACCTAAATTTTAACCAATGTTCTTTTTTTATTCTAACATTGATTGCCTCTTGGTTGACCCTCCATTGCGATGACGTCCTCCTCTTACCTACCTACAATTTACCTACGACCTACAGTTTAGTAGATGACTTGATATATATATTTTCAGTAAATCCACAACGGCAAAGGTATCGTTTTGTTTGCTTGCTACATGATGTAAAAGAAATTAGTTTTTATTTATGGCCCTAATGAATTGAAGATGCTTCATTCTTGCTTTAAAAATACAATGTGGGAAATTTGTAAAGGCACTGTAACTCGACATGTCATTTAAAAAAAAACAGTTTTTTGTTACCCGCTTCAGCTTATAACTCTCAGCACACATTCACTTTCACCGCTCTAGCCGGGATGCGCAGGAGTAACCGACCGAGTAATCGATTCAGAAATCATTTAATTGCTTTACTCTCGTGCTGTAATGCCAACATCATCAGCATGGATCGTAATCCAGTTATGTCTTTGTTTTAGCATCAGATATCGATGTTTCGAATTATTATTCGTCTCTTTTTAGTCTGTATTTAACCATCAACTGTTGTATTTATGTTCTCAAACAAAATGTTCCTACCTTGGTCCAGTAAATTCGGGGCAAACTGGCTGTGACAGACGGACAGACAGACAGACAGACAAACGTTTTTCATTTGAACGTACAGAAACCTAATAAAATATACGCGTCGACTTCAAAACCTCTTTTCCTTTTTTACGGCAAAGAAAAAAGGAGGGTTATGATTTTGACAGGTATTTATGTATGTAAGTATGTATGTAAGCGTCTTGATCGTCCGCTGGTTATAGGCTATGTGACGTCACATTAAATTAAAAATGGCACCCTCTAGAGGACATAAAGTCAGGAACTAAAAACAAAAATTTGTTTAATCGTACCATGTTGGGTATCAAGTGAAAGGGCTTAATGAGCACATTTCAAAAATATAATTATATATTATAACCCCAAAAGAATTTAAAAAAAATTAAAGTAATAAAAACTAAAACCCAACTACGACTAAAACCTACTTTAATTTTTTTTATTGTCGGTTAAAAAAGTAATTACTATGTTCATAAACACAAGTCTTATTCTAGTCAATTAATATAAATTACAATACTTTTAGTATTGGTATATTTCAAACATAAAGTGTTCCATCCATATGCATTACCTTTAAAGATAAAAGAAAAATGCTGTAGGTTTTAATTTCAATGAAAGCCATGTAAATAACACTTTTCCCTAATTCAATTCGAAAACATGAAACAACGTGAACTATTTCATCTTATATGAAGACGTGACTAAAAAACACTATTTTATGTAACCAATTTGTAGTTACAAACGTTACCCGCAATGCTACAGATCACAATCACATTTGAAAGAAAGTGAAATATCGTGTGAATTCGTAGCGAACGAAATATGACCCTATAAAGTAAGCGTCAGTAAAAGCTGTTCCCTGAACCTAGGGTCAGACTTTCAACTTGTGACCAAGCGGTACCTAACGTGTACAGTCGACAAAATAATTAGGTATACAGGCAAAGTTATAGGGGTTTTGGTGGGAGAGCTCGTCCGGGAAAGTACTGGCACTATATATTTCTGTTGTGTTCCGGTTTGAAAGATAAGACTGAAATTAAACTAAATTAAGTGAAATGAAATTATAAAATGTGGAGACGACAATACAACAATAAATGAAAACACTGGCAATACTAATGCATAAGAGTATTTTGGAACTATCAAATAAATCCTAACATGGAAATTAAAAAAGTCATTATTTCAAACAAACTAAATAGTACCTAGTGATGGGCCGACTATGGGGTTTGCCGATCTTTGACTAGCTATCGTAACTTAACTATTGGATATATTTGATTATTTTTTTGTGTGTAGATCGAGAACGTCATTAGATATACGGTGTTTTATTTTTTTCATATTGTCGTCTCCACCTTGTATATTCTGTAAATAATTTCATTTCATTACAGTCATAGCTTCCAACCCGGAAAACTGAGACTGTCGCTGTAATTACAAGCACAGGAGATTTTCGAGATTTGTCTGTGAGATGGCAATGTATTCGCGATGTCTCTGATATTGTGGAATAGGTAACTGTGTCCACATACCATCAGGTAAGCTGCCTACTTGTTTGCCACTCAATAACATATTAGCAATAGGGTTTTTAAAGGACTGGCTGGTGCCCGCGATTTCGTCTGCTTGTTTTTCGTATTTCATATTTTTTTCCAAGATGAAAAGTAGTCTATGTCCTCCTCCAGGTCTAAGGCTACCCATCAGTCTTAGACCGAATCATATCGATCGATTCAGTAGTTTAGGCGTGAAAAGGGAACAGACAGATAGAGATAGTTTCGCATGTATAATACTTAGCTGCCCGCATACCTGCTATCTCTTCTGTTAAGTGTACCTAACGTGAGGTGTACTCAGCTTTCTGACGGCATTTTGTTTGATAGCTAGTGCTGGGCCAGAGGTAAGGTCTTTCTAATGTGTGCATTATTAACGATTCAAGGAAAAGCATAGAACGTTTCTCTTGTCAATAACTTTGCATGTAGGTAGTGTTTGTGACATTTTGGCGTGACTGTGACTGTACATGCTATTTAGTGCTAATTTAATTAACGGTCTTAAGCTTTGGTTTCATAAAAAAGCGGTTCCGTCATAATATAACGGCCGTCATGACAATCTGACATTTTACCAGTATTTTTGACATTAAGGTGTCAAAAAATGCTTTGTATTTGGACATTTCTTCCACCAAAATTAATTCTTCAATGTTTAGTCACATATCTATTATCCGAGGAATAAATTGTCGTCTGTCAGTTTTTGTATGGAAAAACTGTCAAAAATTCGCAGGATAGTACTTATAACTCGATATAAAAGTTTAGTAAAATTCGTCCTTGGTTAGGTTCAAATATCAGCTATGGATTGATTTTTATCAAGAGGGTCTTGTCTTCTGTCCCAGATTGCACATTTCATGTTTCGATAACTTAATATGTCAATTTTTTTATTGCACCCGTTTTTAACCGAATATTGAGTGAAGGAAGTTACAACCCTGCCAGGATATCTCCCCCCCCCACCAAACTTAGTCTCCTGCAGGGTCACCAATGCCAAACCCTTCGCAAGCAGTGGTAGGTATGCGATTCCTGTTGAAGTGTTGATTTATTTATAGATTGTTCTATTATCGCAGTGGCTTGCTTGTTGCACCTGAGATCACAGGTTCAATTCCCGTACCACACAAAAAATATGGTTAACTAGCTGCGCCCCGCGGTTTCACCCGCGTACGTCTCGATCCCGCGGAAATATCGGGATAAAAAATCCTATGTCCTATTCCAGGTCATGGTCTACCCCTGTGTCAAATTTCATCCAAATCCGTTCAGCCGTTTTAGCGTGAAAGCGTAACAAACAAACAAACTCACTTTCGCATTTATAATATTAGTTGACTGTTTATAATATTAGTTGAATATTAGTTGCTGACGTTGGCGCGAAGTAAGGACGGCGCAGGATTTTTTAAATATAAATGTAGGAGTATTAACTAAGAAAGCCCACTCCGGAAGCAGACTAGCGTGATTCTCAACAACAATGTGGTGGTACAATAAAGATATCTTCC
The DNA here is from genome assembly GCA_948473465.1 of Lithophane ornitopus. Lineage (NCBI taxonomy): Eukaryota > Metazoa > Arthropoda > Insecta > Lepidoptera > Noctuidae > Lithophane > Lithophane ornitopus. The sequence goes on along the minus strand of OX419634.1, from coordinate 14,265,147 downwards.
CATAACTCAGGTCACGTAACGCAGATCGTATCGGCAAACTGAACGTTCCCTACATTTACACGTCGCCGATGATTAATTGTGTGTTCTGCTAAATGACGATAGAGGGCAGTACTGGGAGATTTTGGATAACTTTAAGACTAGTTTTCATTTAGATTGCTACATGTGTCTTAGTAATTTGTGTCGAAGCCACAGTTTGTAGTGCGACTGTTGCCCGTCTGCTATACAGGCTGGCATTAGAAGCACCTGCCTTCGTCTCGATATTGGCAAAGTTACCAACACCCGTGTGTGACTTTGATGGCCGTTGGCCGCGTTCTAACCAAAGCGATCGCTGCGCTGCGTTCATTTTCGTCGCGCCGATAGAGGACACCTTCCAGTTTTCCGACCAAATTAGTGAGTTTTTTTGAGGGTCCGAAATCATGAAATCGCTTCTCCCACTCTGGGCGGAGTGGAAGAGCGTGTCAGACTTTTACTGACTAAAACCCACCCGTGTTCCTTCAGTTGCTTGTTGCCAGGGTCCCGGTATCCCTTCCGGACTTTCCCGCAACGTCCCTGGCAGGCAGCGGTCCTAACGGACCCCGTCAGGTGTGCTGACATCTCTTTGAGGCGCGCGTGGAACACGACGCGCCATCAACCCGGGCCTGGTCCTTATCGGACGGCGAGCTACCCATTGCTCGCCGTCCGCAAGCCCGCGCCTATGGTGGACGGGAATCCGCCTCAAATGAGTGACTTAAGTACGCAACAATCGTTTATTCGCGCTACACCGGTGGCTTTGGTTAGGACGTGGGGTATGCATAGCTAAAATAAATGTTGCTCGTCTGAATTTTACGCGCATTTTAACACAAGGTCCCACTTTTTGTCGCTGCGATTATGTTGAAAAGTATCCCGTCTATTAACTATTAGTTTTTACATTAACCATAGTAGGAACTGTCAGTTGTAATACATACCCAGTAGAACAAGATAATCAGCTCATAAGCGGTACAAAAAGTCAATGTATTCGCACTTAGGTGTAGTGAACACGGGAAGTGACGTAAATGTTAATATATGTGTAGGTGAATGTGTCTGTTTGTGTGTTGCTGTTTATGTAAGGGGGTTCTTACTAAACATGATATTTATTGGGGTTTATTCATGATGCTGAGATTCATATCAGCATTCAGATGTTTTATTAGTATCGGCTTGGATGTTATTTTATCTCTACATGTGTTACGAAGATTCTAGGGTGCATAGAATCGCTGATGCTATATTTATTTTGTTTCAAGTATTTTGTTCTCAATACAACCACCAGAAACAATTTATTTATTATCAGAAACAATTTTCTGGTAATAAAATGTATGGGTGTAGAAACAAGGTAAAGAGAAATTAGTGTTATTTTTCAAAAAAAATTGGAGCTTATGAATCTACGCGTAAGACCAGCTGAAAGAGCATAATATATATATTCGAGGCAACTTTGCCAGAAATAGTCTATGAAGATACAAAATTTACAAAGATCCAGATAGTCGTCACAACAAAAAATTTACTAGGTACCTAATCTTATTTCATGTAGAGGGATCTTTAAAAACAGAGTTATTTTACCGAAATCTCAAGCACATCGTGAGTAAAGTCACGGTGTGAGTTTACTAACCGTGAGAGTAACTTAAAGTGTGGTTTAAGTTACCAACTTGTTTGTGGTCTCTTGTGGTAAGAACAAGTGAGTTATGGAGGACATTATTTCAATCAGGTAAATGAGAAGTAGAATTTTACACGCTTGTGTTTTCAGCTCACTACCATTGACGTGCGGTTGCCTTACCATGATTCTAGACACAAATTAAATAGTGTTTAATGCTGTTCGTATGACACAGTAATGGTGCTGCTAATAAACGGGTATTTCCCACAAACGGTAAGACCCGGGTCTGCTGTATATTCTTTTTTTTTTATCTAACCCGGGACTCTTAGCACAACCAACTACTCAGCCACTGCCCTAGCTTTGCCATCCGTTAATTTGACGCCTTTTGAAGAAAATCATCAAATAGTTAATTGATTCAGGCGTGACTTTGCGGAAATCCATTATAAAATACACTAGACGTAGATATATTTAGTAACCTATTCCGCTTGACTATTCTTCAAGAGTACTAAAAAACCCTGTAAGGTATCAACACGTGTTTCACCTCTCAACGAGGCATCCTCAGGATGACGATTGACCAATTGCAAACCAGAACGCGACGTGTTACCACAACGAGGGCTGGACGCAAAGTAAAAAAATGTAAAAAAAAGTAAAAACGCGCTGGACTTTGCGTTGACTTTGGATTTCTTACAGGGTTTTTTAGGACTCTTGAAGAATAGTCAAGCGGAATAGGTTACTAAATATATCTACGTCTATTGTATTTTAATCATCAAATACTTAATTCGTCTTCTCTTAATCAGCATAATAAATAAGTCAAATGAGTTGAGTTAGCCTTTCAACCTCAGTAATCAAAGCAAACAAGGCACTTTACTGTTATCTCCATCACTTATCACTTAATCAGCATACGTATATATGTTATAAGTAATGTTTCGTTTAGCTCTACTTTTTATGTTAATTTTACTTTATTTATTCTGACATACTTGCATAAATTCATAGTATTCATTAATTAATTATATATATAAGATAGATGGAAACTGAACTATGTATAAAAAATAACACATTAAAAACAGCCAATTGCAGAAACGAACTTTAACTTTTAAAGCTACTATTAAATACTAATCTGACTTTAATTTGTTTTAAGTTGTTGCTGAAAGTACACTCGATTTTAATGGTTCTTTGATGAAATTAATTAAATCATTAGCGTTTATGATCCATTACGTTATGGGGCATTGATGATTGTCTTTGTGCAACTGGGTGTTAGTATTTTCACCTACGAAACAATTTCACAGTACAGTATAGTTATATTCTGGTTTCGTTCTATTGAAATTAAATGTGATTTGGTATCAATAGACTGATGACTGCCACTCTACTTTTGCTTTAAAAGACCATGAAAAGAAATACATCTAATTAGCGTTTACGCTGTGTTCATATAAAACTATCATTAAAATCCATTTGCAAGTTATAGAGAAATAAATAGGTTACATAAATTCAAAAGATAGGTATAACAGTTTATTTGAGAACTTCCTTCTTTTTAAAGTTCACTTGTTCAATCAATCCGCCTAGCCTTTTACCATGTTGGGGTCGGCTTTCAGTCCAACCGGGTGCAGCTGAATACCAGTATTTTACATGGAGCGACTGCCTATCTGACCTCCACAACCCAGTGACATGTGCACTTTGTTCAGGGTATGAATATAGATAAACTTCATGTTCAAAGTAGATAGGTCAAAAATAATTTTTTGTAGTTCTGAACATAAACTCAAAACCCCTTTTTAACCCCCGACGGAAAAAGAGGGGTGTTATAAGTTTAACGTGTGTATCTGTGTGCCTGTCTGCGCCATCGTAGCTGCCAAACGGCTGAACTGATTTTGTTTTTTTGAAAGGTGAATTGATCGAGTGTTCTTAGCTACAAAAAAAAAACAATTTGTTTTCGTCGGGGGTTTTTTTAAATTTTAAATTTAATTAACTTGTTCTACACTAAGTATTATCACAGAATCTCAAACACAATCGTGTAACGTGTCGTATGACCTAAAACATAACTAACCTGTGTTTTGTCGCAGTCGGTTAGAAGCGTGAGGGATACTTGGCAGATTACGATCTTCCCACGTTTTAGATCTGTCATGCGATCTATTTTAGTACCTTATGACTGTATGGTGTAGCGGTGATAGGTCTACCTTCGTAACCTCAGGTTGCGGGTTCTTTCGTATTGGGTAGAATTTTCAGAAGTTAATTTCTGTTTGCCAAGATTGTATAGTTTTCCAAAATCTAAATATTTTTGTTTTCCTTCAAAATCAACGTCATGCTTCCTTTGACCTCTTTGCTCTATTGTCCATAGTTACGGATTTCTCCTTGTTTGAAGTCCCATCTCAAACACAAAAGGGTTCAATTACTGACTCAGGCAGAAGCTTTTGCAATAAACGAAAAATGCAGTATTATTTTCCTTAAAAATTGAGGTCGTCGTTCCTTTGGCAACGTTGCCCTACCCATTGACGTGAATATGTCTTAAAACAGTAGATTCTACTACACGAAATTATAAAATTGGAAACCACTGGTTTATAATGTTAACCGCCTCCTTTGATAATGCTTACGCTGTTACTTAAATTCCTTAGTACTTTAAAATAGATACCTACCTACTAAAAGGTTGTCGGAACGATCTGACAAATAATAAATATAACTAACATACACTATTCCCACGATATTATATCTTCGCTCACGACCTTTCTATGTAACTTTCTTTAAGCATTCACTTCTCTAAAGCCTGTTCCGTAAGCCAAAATACCTACACTAGGATTTCTCCTGATCGTCTATACCACATTGTACAAACGTTAACCTTACTATCGAATATTTCTATAATATTGGCCGTTATTTTCTTTCTCAGTCGTATGAATTGGCTGTACATAGTGTGTCAATCTGATGAACAATACATTTCCCTGATCGTACATAATGCTGACAACTTTGCCAACCATTCGACTTATCTATGATTGACGACACGGTTGGCGCAGTGGCTGAGCGATGGACGGCTGCGCAACGTGTCGCGGGTTCGATCCCCGCACGGAACAAATTTTTGTATGATCTGCAAGTAGTTGTTCCGGGTCTGGGTGTTAGTGTATGTGAGTTTCTATGTTTGTAAACGCACCCACGATACAGGAAAAAAATCCTAGTGTGGGGAACCGTTTAAAAAAAAAAAAAAAAAATTTAAATCAACACAGCATTCGATAAACTTTTTTGTAAACATTATCCTTTCTTTAACCGACTTCCCTCTTCCGCGAACGTAAGAAGTAATAAGTATATAAATGCATATATGTACCATGCGTATACACATACCATCAGATTGTTATAATGACATACATGGATATAGCTTTTCTGTTATTATAAATGGCAAGAACAAATTGCCATTTAGAATGCAGTCAATACCAGTTTATAAAACATGCTACAATAAAAACATCTAAGAAGTTAAAAAAATAGAACACAATCCATCAATTTGAAAAGTAACGATTAATTGATTAAACCCGTCCTTATTTATTTATTTGTTATCGATCGGTTTAGTGGTTTCGGCGTGAAAGGATAACAACATTTGCATTTATAATAATTAAATATGACCGGTTGGAAAAATAACATTTACACAACGCAGTGCATTTTTTCAGTAGGCACTTCACATAGGTATTTGGTAACATGACATCTAAATTCGTATTCTTTCTCAGCCAAGTGTTGTAAGTTGTAACAAAGCCTGCCCGCTCCACACAATACAATTATTTACACTTTCAACCTATTATAGTTTATGTTAAACTTGTTTTTGAAGAAGAATAGACTTTCATTGTACCTTTGCTTGCCACGTTAGGGCTCAATAGGCGGATGTCCTTGGTGTAGCAGTCGTATGTCCGTGCACCAAGTGGCAGTGCCAGGTGCTGTGCCTTGACCCTAGACAGACCACCATCTGAGGTCTTACCTTTTCCCAACTATGTTGGGGTCGGTCAGTCTAACCGGGTGCAGCTGCACCGGCTGCACTATATGGAGCGACTGCCTACCTGATCTCCACAACCCAGTTACGGGGTAACACGATGTGTTAGAAATGGGTAAAAAAAAGGCTGAACAGTTTATGTACCCAAAGACTTTAAGGTGTGCTTCATACTGTTCGGGTCGGCATGACTCGACACAGCCGGGTGGCTCTACGTTCGGGTAAATGTCACTCGGCTCGGGTAAAGTTGTGCCGAGCCGAGCCGACCCGAACTTGACCGAATATGTGTAGTAATTGCTACGGGTCTTCTTTGTTGTTAAAAAATACTGCCAAATCGAATGTGCCGACCCGAGAGAAAACTCGGATGGTTACTGAGACGTTGCTGATGGGATATTCCATCGGGCAAACGGCTATACCTAGTAACAATAAAATATATTAACGGCTACCTATAACGTCTATCCGTTAATGGCTTGCGGTCATGTTCGTTACATACTTTCTTCACAGACAAACAGACAGACAAAAGTGAAGGGAGCTATCGATGTGTATGATAATTTATAATAACCAATTCGCCAATACCTAATTGCAGAGATTATTGTAGTTAACTCCGACCTTCGAAACGTGGTTCGTTCTAGACTTGTAATGTATTGTAACGTAAGTTTCAAAGGACGCAAAATTATCAATATGACAATCATCTGATGATTAGAAAGTTATAACTAGACAGTTCATAGGTCAAGTTTGGGATCTGTTCATTGAACTATTGTAATCAAACAATTAAGCATAAGGTACTATACAGGGTGTTAGGGTAGACACCGTTATCCTTGGAACTAGTGGTTTAGTGTGTGGTTGGTGGGACCAACTTTGAAATCGCAAAAAAAAATTTTGCTGTTCCATACATTTTGTCGATTTAAGTGAACACAAATGTATGGAACAGCAGATTTTTTTTTCGCGATTTCAAGGTTGGTCACATAGAAAAAGTATATTATAGATGACATCAAACCACTAGTTTCAAGGATAACGGTGTCTACCCTAACACCCTGTATAAAAAGAAAAATACTTTTTTTTTTCCACTGAATGAAAGGGCTGGACTTCATCACAGTCGATTAAAAAGAAGCAGTAGGTAAGTAATCCTACCTATAATATTACAAATGCGAAAATGAGTTTGTTTGTTTGTTACGCGTTGACGCTAGAACGGCTGAACGGATTTAGATGAAATTTGTCACATGGGTAGACCATTACCTGGGTTAGGACATAGGACACTTTTATCCCGGTAGTACGTTCCCGAGGGATAATTTCCGACCTCAACGCGGGCGAAGCCGCGGTCAAAAGCTAGTTCGTATCTTATTAAATAAGCAATTTTACTGGGTTAATTCGTAGATCTCTAACTATTATCGTCATAATTATAATGAGTATGGAACAGAATAGAATAGAATACTCTTTATTATGTATATCTCCACTCTATAATTTACAGCTGTCCTTTTGACTGGACTGGACTTTTAACATTCTGATGATGAAAGTGTACACGATCGACCATTCAAACAAACAAATTAACTATATCACATTACACTACAGTGGGCGGAAGACCCAGCATTAGCGTACACTGCATTGCAAATAATTGTATCCACACAATGAAAGGCCGATGTTTTCTATCTTGTTTCACGCTCGTTTAAAAGATAGCATCGACTACATCCTCCTAGCGATATTGTTTACAACTCAACTAAATAGACTGTGACGTTTTATTTGCACTGCACTGTATTTGGTAATTAAAAAAAACAAAGGCCTTCGGGTTGATGTGTTTGTTTTGAATTGTTTATTGGTTTTCATTGTATGTTACTTACGGTTTTTCGCAAACTTTGATTTGGAAAAACAGTTTTTTAGGGTTCCGTACCCAAAGGGTAAAACGGGACCCTAGGCTCCGCTGTCTGTCTGTTTGTCTGTGTGTTTGTCTGTCTGTTTGTCTGTCTGTTTGTCTGTCTGTTTGTCTGTCCGTCCGTACAACAAACGTGATTTTTTTTGCCGTTTTTATATATAATAGTACGGAACCCTTCGTGCGCGAGTCAACTCCCACTTGGCCGGTTTTTTGAAAATGCTTTGACATCTTTGACATGCTCTCGTGCTATAATATTACCTATAGGAAAATGTTTTTTTTTTTGCTTTGAAGAAATTGTTTGATTATACTTAAACAACGCAATTAGGTTAACTGGCAAACCACGATGCGCCTAATTTAAAAGGTAAAACTGTACTAAACCCTATATAATCAGATAGCTTATGTCATAACAATCTTAAAATATCTTCTTGTTCTCACACACTATTGTCTACATTTCTTTCTCATTTCTCCTTTCGCAGGTCTGCTGGAAGAAATTTCTTAAGAAATAAGCAGTACCTTTGTACTCATATCATAATTATGTCATATCTCTTTGTATTTTACTGTGTGTACATAAATAATAAATAAATAAATAAATAAACAATTAAAATGACACAGAGTTTGATGAGCTGCGATGCGTAGTTTCTAAGATATCGCAGTTTTAGTGAACGCGGAGAAATCGTGCGATTCCGGCCGCGAGCACCACTACAGCTGCGCGCGGCTGCGCAAAAGAGGAGTTACGTCCGAGAGGAGCAATAAATCACAATTTAAGTTAATCATCTGATTTAAGAAATTCTGGACTACGTTCAAATGTCCACCACTAACGAGACCTATGCCAGTGAATCTATACATCTATACTAATATTATAAAGAGGAAAGATTTGATTGTTTGTTTGTTTGCTTGCATTGAATAGGCTCCGAAACTACCGAACTGATTTGAAAAATTCTTTCACTGTTGGGAAGCTACACTATCCCCGGCTGATATAGGCTATATTTTTAAAAACAGCTGTTCCATACATTTGTGTTCACTTAAATCGACAAAATGTATGGAACAGCAGATTTTTTTTTTGCAATTTCAATGTTGGTCCCATAGAAAAAGTATATTATAGATGACACCAAACCACTAGTTTCAAGGATAACGGTGTCTACCCTAACACCCTGTATAAAATCCATCAGTAAAAAGTTCTAGCAAAACAAAAATATTGTTTGTTGAGGCTTGATTGATTTAAATGAGGTATAATTTTTTTGTCTGGTGGAGATCCATTGTCTTTTTAAAGAGTTTCATGTGATACGACACCATAGAAGTACATAGTTTGTTGTCTATCCCCATAGCTCACTGAAACAAAGTAATCAATAGAGTCCGGCCTTGCTTTCGATCAGTCTGTTTCGTCTCGCTAACCTTACTATTGCGAAATGCAATGTATCTGCGCTGATCGACGATTAAGATGGGAAGGTCGCCAGTTCGGTTCCCAGGCGGAAACATTATGTTTCTGTTGTTTTTGCTATGATCTGCTGATTACTTGTTGTTTTGTGTTATGAGAAATTCATTAGTATTTAAATAAACATGAGAAATAAATTCAAATTTATGTTTTTCTAGATTCTACGTCAAGTTATGTGTAACTAAATTAAATAGTAGAATAACTTACCTAATACTAGCATATTGCGGAATCTAGGAATCGAATTCAGATTTGGCCATTTGTGTTGCTTGGACATAGATTTCATAGCGTGGCATGTGATATGTGTAACTTCCCCGTTGGTGTGCTTGCGACCAAGCGACCAACGGGGAAGTGGCTTCGATTCCCAGGTCGAGGAAAGTGTTATTGAGATTTTTCCATTAGGAATTTCTAGTAAGCGCTACTGCTGACTTGACATGGCCCCGGGTTCGAATCCCGTGTCGGGCAAATTGTTATTGAGTTTTTCCATCTGGAAGTTCTCAGTAGCAGCCCGGAGGCTGGATTTGTGCCCGGTTGATGGCAATAGGCTCGCCCCCTATTACATGGGATTCAAACGTCACTGGCGAAATGTGGGTGTACTATAGGTACAGTCACGGACATTAATTGATGAGCCACTTGGCCCTGTTCGTATTTTAGTCGTGTAATGCAAATTGGGTTTATTCGGGTCTACTCGTACATCCAGACACGGAAAGTCATATGTCTTCGTATTAGAAGAAGAAAAATAAGAAAATGATATTTCTTAACTTTTACCGGTTGGCTAACCTGAGTGACAGAACTACAAACTTGACAGCAGAGTGACTACCCAAAGTCAACCAATTGCAGGCCTAGCAACCGTAACCTAGCGACGATTGTTTTAGCGTAGCCATAGTAACCTTAGCGTACGAAGAAATTATAATATTAGTCATTTGGACAACTTCTAACGTCTCTGACATCAACATTTCAACTGTCACTGTCTTCGGTTAAGTTTTAAGAGTTATCGAGTTAATGAGCTCGGATTCAAAGGAGATCAGTATCAAATAGATTGGATAAACGTAATGCAACATTGTATTTATTTATCATTGAGAACTTATTAGTCAACCTCTATGGATAAGACGATTTCCGATTATTAGTAATTTGTCATCTTGTTTACGAGCACGCTCGTTTCGTGTTTAATCGTCTAATCACGTGAATGTTTGAAACTGAAAAATTGAAAAGCTTAAAAGTGGCTCATCAATTAAAGTCCGTGACTGTACACCTCTGCCCACCCCTTCGGGGAATATAGGCATGATTTTATGTGTTATGAATTTCTAGTAACAACTGGGAGTTTGGAAGTTGGCGGTGTGATACCGGGACTACTATTATGTGTAATGTGATATGAAAACTTGATCGATATAGGTACCAATTTTCCCTGCTGAAAGTTTCAAAGGTTAATCAACGGTTTCACAGGTTTAGTGTAGTGTTTCCAGTGGATAATTATGTTCACTCCACATGTCGATTGCGGTGACGAACATCAGCAGGCGTAGCATGAGCACCGTTTTGTCGACGGAAGAGAATACAAAAATGACGTTTCGTGTACACAGTACGACGGCAGCAAAGTAGAAAGGGTCAACTGCACTTTTTACGAAATTCACTCTTTTACATAATTCGACGCAGAATTGTTTGGTTGATTCTCAATTTTTACTGATTAAGTCACGTCAACTACAACAATTATTCTCAAAGTGTCGTAGTACCGTATTTTGGATCAAACAATTTCACAGTAATATTGGCCTTTACTATTTCCTTGGTACTTATCTATTAACTAAATTATGTAAAATAGGAGAAGATAGCTTTGTCCTTCTATTAATTATCACAGATTTGCGTTCAAAACGCTCCCTTGTAAAATCATGATTTTGTAGATAACCGTTTATACTTTGTGACCGTCGAGTAGAAAGTTTTCTACTGGCGATTCCAAAATCAAATTGTCTTCACTACCTTAGACAAATGTCAGTTGTCAGTGTGATTTTGACAGTTTGAGTAGAAAACTTTCTTCCGAAGTAGTCTACATAATATAAAAAGACCTAGACAAAGATCGTTAGAAATGAAAGACAAAATGACAGATTGTAGAAGGATTTCTACGGTGCGATGTCAAAAATGAAGAAACGAAATGTCAGTTTGTATAGAAAAAGCTATGTCTATTCTTCGTAGAGATAGAAACCGTCATGCTACGCCTGCAGTAGTAAAAAAAATATTGACAGATATAGCGGTATACGAACTCCTCAGTCCTTCCTTACAGACCTTCGTGGTGGGCTGTCACTTGTGACCTTTGTGGCGGCTTGTCAAGAGGTCTGACTCTGACACATTGTCATCTACTGTGTCTAATAATAGGTCTTTACCTATGAAATTGCCGTTTTGTATGAAAAAATGTAAACGAATTTTTTTCATGAATTTTTTATTTGTATTAATCGAAGTAATCACCCATGCAATCAATGCATCTTTGCCATCGCAGTGGCAGTTTATTGATGCCCTTCTTAAAGAAATCAGCTGGACGGGAGGCAACAAATTCTTCAAAGGCATTTTGTACTGCCTCTCGGGTATTGAATTTTTTTCCCGCCAAGAAGTTATCCAAATTCTGGAAAAAGTAGTAGTCTGTAGGCGCAAGGTCTGGTGAGTAGGGCGGATGACGGAGAGCTTCCAACCCCAGTTCTTGCAACTTGGAGACCGTCTGCTGTGCAGTATGAGGTCGCGCGTTGTCGTGCAGGAGCAGCGGAGACGAGCGATTGACCAATGCTGGTTGGAGATGCGCCAGCTTCTCCATCATTGTGTTCAGTTCTTCACAGTACACATCTGCAGTAATGCTCACCCCGTTTGGTAAGAAGCTGTGATGAATCACACCGGCGCTAGACCACCAAACAGTGACCATCACTTTTCTAGGGGTAAGTTTTCGTTTAGGGCATTGTTTAGGTGCTGAACCAGGATCCAACCAAGTTGCTGAGCGCTTGCGGTTATCAAACAGAATCCATTTTTCATCGCAGGTAACAATGCGGTTCAAAATTCCTTCATTTGTGTGTCTGTTGAGCAGTGCAAGGCACGTCTCGACGCGTACTTCGCGCTGGCGATCATTGAGTTCGTGGGGCACCCATTTGTCAAGCTTTTTTACCTTGCCAATTTGACGCAAATGGACCAATATTGTTTTGACGCTAACGTCGAAAGCTGCTGCTAATTCAGCCGTAGATTGTGTATCATCAGCTTCCAAAATCGCCTTTAATTCGTCATTGTCGACCAAAGTCTTCGGACGACCGCGAGGTTCATTTTTCAGGTCGAAATTTCCAGAACGGAAGCGAGCAAACCAATAACAGGTGGTGCGTTGGTTTGTAGTGTTAGCTCCGTAAACGTCGTTGATGTTGCGTGCCGCTTGTGCCGCGTTGCTGCCACGACGGTACTCATATTCCATAATTACTCGAATTTTTAACGTATCCATGATGACGAAAAAGATTGAAATGCGATGAAAATGTAACACTAATCAATAAAGAAATGACTACTTTTGGAAAAAAAAAAACATGTTTTTATAATAAAATTAATTTGAAATTAGAATTCTTAGCCAAACAAAAATTGTTTTGATTTGAAATGGCCAGTACTGCAGAACGGCAATTTCATAGGTAAAGACCTAATATAACACTGGAGCTTGCTAAGGGACCCTGACATGGGCACGTCGTGTTGTAAAATGTATGACGAAAATACAAAAGCTTTACCCTCAAGGGAAACCTTTTAATAACCTGACCCACCCCGACCACATAGAGCCTTTATTCCGTAGCAGTAAGGGCCATTTTCATAGTGCTAGTGTTACCACTGGGCACTGATTTTCGGTTGACTTCACGGTGATATAATCCCACGATAAGACTACCTGCTTGAAAATACGACTAGGGTTTCAATGGGTAATACCTCTCTCTAAAACTTTATCTTATCAAAAACTAAATTTGAACAAACACTTGCAAATAAACCGATCAGCATAATATAAAACAAACAATTAAGAGACGTCTGATCGGTATCATTATAATATAATTGTGAGTGAAACTACTGGTAATAAAGAACGCTGATTGGCAGGTAGAAGTAAGTGCCCGATAAACTGATGTCTCGTATGTGATACCCGACGCTAGTGCACGGAGATGTGCAGTATATGGGCGTGCTCCAAGTGACAAGATTTTTAAAGGTTTTGAAAGATATAAGCCGAAGATTGATCTTCGCAAATGTAGGAAGATCGTCAAAACGTTCATTCGGGCACATCACGACGCTCAGCTGTGAGCAAACGGCGGAAGGAGGATTGAAAAATATACGAAATTGTAAAGCTTGTTTTTTAATCTCGTAGACAAATTTGACAGGTGCAAATGTCAAACTCCAAATAGTTTTTTTTTGAATAAGCAATGTAGAATTGAAAAGGTGGATGTAACTTTGAATTTGAATATTTGACAAATTCAAGATCACATGAATGTAAATTAAAGATTAAGTTGCATTGGGTGCGGTTACAAACAGTAGGTTTATTTACAAAGTTATATTAAGTCAATTAATTTCATCGTCGCTTTCATCTTGTACCCGAGTGCATCAGCTGAGTTAGTGATATATTGCTTTCTATTAAAAGCATCTTCGTTATCTTTACATAACTTAGCACTCACACACAAGTATATACAACAAGTTATGTACTAAATAAATATGTCAGTCAATCTCGCGTGGATAAGATTATTATGTTTTTGTCGATCAAGACGTGATAAATGTAATAATGTCTTGTATTAAGCAGCTATTATGAATTTATGATATAACGCATGAAATTTATGTTTTTATTAGATACTTAAATATTGTATGTTAGTTGTGAGTTGTAATTGTTATACCTGCTATTGTTTGGGTGTTTGTGTCAGACATAATATTGATTCAGACATAATATTTGATAAACACTCTAATAAAATAGACGTTGTAGGAAACATATCAATAGTAACTAATAAGTAGGTTTAAAGTTATGTTAATTGATGTTAGCTTAACCAAAATTTAAATAAGTAGATAATGAAATAACTGCTACCGCTATTAACAGAAAGCAATATGTTTGTTTATCAAACTCGGGACTCAGACCATATTTTTTGGAAGGCACGTTCTTGTTTCTTATTTTTTTTGTAATGTAGATAGGTATAGCAAAATCAAGGATCAAAATCGTATAAATAAAATCTTAACAATAACTAATGGTGGTCGGAATGGCAACAGTGTGGCGATAGCCTTGAAACTCTCGCTGATCAGCCTAGCGATACCATGATGTCTTATTCTGCATCAAATTATAGTCATTACTGTAAGCCGAACGAAATTAGGGATGTGACGAAATGATCTGTAGCAGACAGTTTGAAGAGGGGTTAAGTACATGTAATTGTAAAGTGTTTTAAGTAATTTATAGTTAGTGTAGTGCCCTTGTTAAATAAGATAGTACGATAGAGTGGACCACTCTACTACTTGATCCTGAACGCTGAAAGTTGAACTTTTACTAAAACTCCAGTTTTAGTTAAAGTTCAGCTTTGTGTGTAAAAATATGAGCCACTTTTGACATTAGCTGTCAAAATTGACAAGTATAACATCAATTCTAAAATTCGCTGATCCACGAGTTCCATGACCTGTCGTGATGCATCCAACCTTTAAACCAAAGCCTCAATATAAAGGATGTAACGATTTAACTAAAATGTCGACGTTTAGTCGATCGATTGTCGATTGTCTATTAGAGTCCGACTGGATTTCGTTTTAGGTTTTCGGCGGTTTTCATTTTCGGCGATTTTCGTTTTCGGGCGATTTTTTTTTGTTTTTTAATTATATGCCGGTTAATACATACCTAATTACAATTCATTTATTCAGAGAAAATCGATAAAATCAACAATTAAAATCACAATATCTGTGAAATTACAGAAAAAATGCTTTTTCTCCCATTTATCATAAGATTGTTTGACTATGAGTAGGTCTTTGATAAAAATAAATTTCGTGCGATTTAAGTTTAAACGGACAAATGTAGCGGTAAAAAATGGTCACTGGTTTTGGTTTAATTTACCAAAGAAAAATTAACCGTCAAACAAAAAAAATAATTGCGCTTTCGGTTTTCGGCCGAAACGAAAATCAGGCCGAAATTGTTTTCGTTTTCGGCCGAAAACATTAAAACATTTTCGGTCGGACTCTATTGTCTATCGATTCCGATGCCAAGGCTGATCGAGTTAATGGATCTCAAACAAGGTAATGGATGATAGAATGTATGTTTAGATGTTTTATTTTATTTTGCCTCGTGATTAGGTTAGATGTGTAACGATAAATATGTGCACTTTTATTTTTATTTTTACTGTTTATTAAAGTGTTATGTTCTATATTTATAAGGTTATTTCAAGAACATTATTATTAAAGCTTTATTGGTTTGATTAAGGGCGGTGCGCTAAGGTAGCCCGCGAAATTCAAATTTTCTTACGTTTTTTGCAATTTGGTCAGTGGTCAGGTTAAAACATGATTCGCGACCGTAACAAATATGGATTTACAGAATTATAATCATTAGAATCACCAATACAACTGCTTAAGTTAATAAAAGTGCCAAATGTCATCATTTCATGAAATAGTCATTCAACACGCTTATATGAACTTAGAGAGTGCCTAGCGCCTAAGATGTGACTGGCGGGCGGTCGTGTATTAAATATTTCTATAATAGGTTTGTGTTTATTACAGTAACGTCAAAATCTTTACATATAGCTTGTAATTTCTAGTTTCGCTTAGAGAAGTAAACAGGGACATTTTTATGTGGAGTATTAATCAAATGGCAAAGCAAAAGCTAAAAGCTATTGTGATAAACAGTGCGAAATTAATCTGCGGATTGTAAATGACCACCTAAAGCGTGTCCCCAGACTAATGCAACATGTAATGCAATCCATAGCATAACGCAATCTCTAGCATAATGCAACTTACATTCACAGTTTGTGGCAGTATGATCCCACCAATACTACCACCATGTGACTCCATACAAACGTAATCACCCTCAAAACGTACTTGACCGCATAATAAGATGAATTAAAATAGTTTTTGTATCATAAACACTAATTAGCTGAATCTATTGTACTTGCACCTCCGGAGGTTGGAGTGTGGGAGTCGTTGCTAATTGCAATCAGTTTGAAAACTATGACGATTATGTCAAGGACTCGTTCAATGGAAAATGAGAAGAATTTTCTAGTGTCACTGTTTTTGTTTTGAGTAATACGGTTTTTTTTTGTAATGTTTACGCACTCACCATAACATCACGGTTGTAGTGTCCTTAGGGTTAGTGGTTCCTTTTCATTTGTAATTTTTAGTACTGGGAAAGGAAAACTTGGTTCCCTTTTCGATTTTTTGTTATGATAAGGTGTACCGTGTAACATATGATTAAATCCTTACCTTATTAAATCATAAAGTGAATAGTAAAAACTCTAGGAGTATTCAGATTGAACTTTGAATCACATTAAAATAATTTGGCGATCGCACGAAGATCGCTTTTGGTTATGGCGCGGGCGGAGGGGTTCCGTATTCTAGCAGATTTATTTCTAGCTACTATTTTTTTCTTTTTAGACCCATAAAAATTGTTGGCTTAGTACTGAGATTCCTAAAATAGAGGCGTAAAAAGAAGTGAGTTATACGTAAAAAGAAAATAGTTTTATTTATATAGAAATCTCAAAATCTTTTTAAGACCAATCATTAAAAAATATACCCTATCTATGCATTTAGAAAACTTGAAAAACATAGCTACTTGCAATGCAGAAAAGTCCCTGTGACTCGTAGAATAAATAAAAGAAATATAGACATATAACGGACACATAGCATGTCGTGCGAGCTGTAAAAGTAAAATGAGTGAAAATTAATTGTTATTTACAGCTGATGAGTCAATGGCCGCTGCAGTGTTAATTATTCAGTAGACACTGTATAATTGTAATGTTTATACGCAATGCAGTATTGTTTATGTGCCTTCATAGGCAGTTAGGTAAGTTACTAGTTACTTATTGTCTGCCGTAGCTGTAAAATCCTGCAGTACAGTAGTTACTAGTGTTTTTCTGCAAAAAACCACTTTCGATTTATGGTCGGGCACTTAGTTACTTTACAATACACAGAACTAGCTCGGCGCGCGGTTTCATCCGCATAAGTCTCGATGCCTTGGGAATATCGGGATAAAAAGTATCCTATGTCCTATTCCAGGTCATGGTCTTCCCATGTGCCAAATCCGAACGGATTTTTCAACGGCTGAACAGCCGTTTTAGCGTGAAAGCGTTATAAACAAACAAACACACTTTCGCATTTATAATATTAGCTAGGATTATAATATTAGTTAGGATTAGGATATCAATTACGATATTAGTTAGGAAAGAACTACAAAAATATAACTATTGTGTGTAATGCACCTACTGTGATCACCAATTCCTCTGCCTAGCGTGGTTATTATAAAAAATAGACGTAAATCAGTAGCGTTATTTATAGAAACGTTTCTAACTAATAAGCCCATTAAAAAGAATGACTATCTATATTTCAAATATTATTGTCATTTTGTTCAATTAATCAAATCAGAATAGAATAGAATACTCTTTATTATGTACTTACACCATAGAAAATACAGACATAAATGTAGAATTCAAAATGAATGAATGTAGAATCAGCTTACATCATTAACGGCAGATTTTTACTAATCAATCTTGATCGTGCTTTCTGAAACCTCTTGTTACCGAATTCCAAAATGTGTCATGTAATGTAACACAATACCATTACATAAGTCTCAATCATTATTGATCTCACCTTTTGACATTACACTACCAAAATAATGGTTCAATATCACAATACCATCAGATACGACGATTTCAATACATTCGGTCAGTTTGTCTGATGAAAAATGTCGAATCAATATTTATTGATCGCTTGTAACGAGCCTTATTTGGCGTGAAAGTAAAAACGTATTGTTAGTGTTATTGCTTGTGTTGGTAGCTTAGATGTCATCCATGATAGTTATATAAATGTAGGATCTGTAGTAGGATATCGTGTTTTCAATGATTTGGATCTAATAAATTGTATTAAAACCGGTCAAGTGCGAGTCGGACTCGCGCACGAAGGGTTCCGTACCATTATCTATAAAAACGGCAAAAAAATCACGTTTGTTGTATGGGAGCCCTTAAATATTTATTTTATTCTGTTTTTTTTGTATTTCTTGTTATAACGGCAACAGAAATACATCAACTGTGAAAATTTCAACTGTCTAATTATCACGGTTCATGAGATACAGCCTGGTGACAGACGGACGGACAGCGGAGTCTTAATAATAGGGTCCCTTGGGGTACGGAACCCTAAAAAGTGCGTCATACTCTAGCGTTGAGAGTTCCGTATTGTGCATGTTTTTTTTTTTACAATTTTAGTCCTACTATACCTAGTTTTAGAGAGCATTTTACAGTAAGCCATAACTAATCTATACTACAAATAAATAAAATTGAGGTGTCTGTTTGTAATGTCAAAATAAAAGCTTTTTACTAAATGCATAATATGAAAGTAAGTAGGTATATAACAAAAAATAAATTACAATCTTATCGGTCTGTCTGTCTGTTTGTTCCGGCTAATCACCGAAACGGCTAGACCAATTCTGATGGGACTGGATTAGGTACTGGCAGATAGCTGCGGTTTTAAGGAGTAACTTAGGCTAGCTTTATTTTAGAAAAAGAATTAGGGCCCACGCGGGGAAGCCGCGCCCAGCAGTTAGTTACAAAACAAAATCATAAAATATTTTGATTAACTTACAATTGTAACTGGGTCTGCAAGATTAAGCTATGGAAGCGTAGCTTAGTCGAAAAGCCTGCTAGAAATTCGTTGGTTGTTTTGTGGATGGAAGTAACAGATGAACCTTTTTTGCGTGAACCCTACGTAAATTGAGATAAAGGGCAGTGGGCATTAATGTGTGCGACTTGGTCCAAATTTGTTATTGAAAAAAAAAAAAAACAGTTTCCAAATAACACACTCAATATGCGCTAAACATACTAAATATTGTAATTTCCCAAATTTAGCACTTACAAAACAAAACATCCAATTTTGAAACGTACCAAATCACAAATTAGATTAATTTTCTCACGTTCCAAAACAGCTCTTATCTTGGATCGTATAAGAACTGTTTTAGATTGTGTGCGCACGCGCAGGCGTCACGCGATCAGTTATATAAGTGTTACAATTAAGCTTTTGCCGTGAGAACGGGGTATTGTGATGATTAAATTATTGACACAAAACTGTGGTTATACTTCTAATAGGGTAACAAGATTACACTCTCGTGTGGTGATTAGGAATGTGGATTGCTCATTAGAATGATTTCCTGAATTATTAAGATAACATATATGACATCACGCCTGTATTCCCCAACGGGGTGGCCAGAGGTGAATAGTAGGTACAGTAAACGCGCACATCAGTGGTAAAAAAATTACATTGGTAGCGTTTTTATGTCGTACCAGTAAGTCGGTTTTCGTAGTGCAAGTGTTACAAGTCATGTGCGGTTGACTGTACCCTCATTTTATCAGTTACGTTTTTATTTAAATGGCATAATACCTTTATGTAAAATAGATGGAGAACCTATTGCCAGCAACCTGACACAAATGTAGACATTGACTGAGAAATTCCTGACTGAATTTGTTATCTAAAGGTTCTGCATAACGTCGTGGACCTTGGTCATACTAGGGTATTTTTTTAGTTTTAAAAGGTTGCCAAAAATATTACCTACAGGCAATATTGGAAAACATAATTCGACACTCCTCTGAGTACTGTTTTACGAACCCTTAATCTTGGAATCTGTCAATGTGTTTTCAGAACTCAGGCACCAGAAACTATATAATTTATACTCGGCCTATAAGGAAAACCATAACCTACGCCAACAATTCACGAACGACCGGTCGTATTAAACTTAAAACCGTGTACCGGTTACCAAAATAAAAGGAGTGATACCACGACATAACTTCGGTAACAATTACCAACCAGTAGCCGGTAATACCGGTCAGTATTACAGTTGATTACAGTTGACAATACCGGAAGACTTGCAGGAATTCTTCTTAAGATCAAGGGCACTAAGTTATTGGGACTGTACCAAGTACCTTCGTAGCTTGAAGGTCTTAAATAAAGGGTAGATGTCTGATGGATTGTGTGCATGGAGTTGTTTTAATTTAAATGTTAAATGGGATACTTTGTGTAGTGAAAGTACGTAGATATAGTTTGATTATTTTGTATACTTTGTAAAAAGCTAATAATGTACTGCTCTAATTAAGGGTGAATTTCACTAATGAAACAAATCAGCAAATCTAAACCGCGACCAAGCGATCAAGAGCTGTGAGCTCTAGTGTCAATATTCCACAACAATTATGTCACTGGCAGCTCTCTGCCCATAATCGCACTTATTGATGGTTGTCTCATCAATGTGTATGTACCTACCGTACCTACTTCTCTGTTATGAAAAGATAACACCTACGCCATAGAATAATAAGCGGATGGAGATACATCAACCTATATATAACGATACATATCTAAATATTCTTGATCTCAAAACATTTAACGATCGTGTCATGCGTAAACCCAAATTACCCACAGCGCAAGTAGCCTTCCTCACATCACTTTCATTGACTCGGACGCGACACGAGCGCGAGTACGAGTGTTAGCACGAGTACAGTCGACCACAAGAGAGTTACTCTACGAAAACCGGCCTTACTGCCTGGACATAAAGGCACCGTTAATGTCAATTTGTTATCACCCAGGTGTGTTGGTTGACTGTACGAGTGATCGAGTCGATGGGAAGATGGCCTTTACGCTCAGTCGCTATAGCATGCGTACGGACAAACGGTACTTGATGTAGCGTCGGTAGAAAAAGTGTAACAATTGTTTATTTTTATTTTTATTATTTTATATTAATTTAAATAACCACAAGAAAGAGGCCCTGAAATTGATGAATTGATTTAGTCAGAAATAATTTAGTTGGTTTAATTCATAATCTTGTAAAAGTTGTCTTCCAATTATTGGATATAGTAATTGTAAAAAGTAGGTACTCTGAAACTGTGAAAGGCTTGACAAACTATTTGTTTTCTTTTGTTTACAATTATTTTTTCAACTTTTACTCTACTTTCTTTTTTTTTCTATTGGCCGTGAATTTTGCTGTAACATCATTGGCATTTAGTCGTTGCATGTTGCAGGTTGCTAAATCGCAAAGAGAATTTTAACTAAAAAAAATTGATAACCCTTGACCAACTCAGAAATAATGCAACGCTAACAACGACCATTTATTTTAATTCCACCATTCATTTATATTTTAGCAGTTACTAAACATTTTCAAAATCACACTGCAACCACACAATTACAAAATCTAACATCACACAATATTATTTCAAACTTACATACGGTAATAAAAACAAAAAACAATATTTTGACCCACGGTTTTTACGACATGAGCTTTGAGTAAATAATCAAAGGGCTTGACATACATCGAGATTTCTTTATTTTATGCAAGTGTAATATTATGAATGTATTATACCCATAAATACTTCGGAATAAATTCTCTAGCATAATTAGCCTATAATGTTCCCACTGCTGGGACACAGGCCTCTTTTCGGTGAGAGGGAGTGGGCCGAAATCCACCACGCGGGCCCAGTGGTACTGGTAGATGTCAAATGCCTTTGAATTTTTGGTTCTAGGACATCGCGGTTTCCTCACGATGTTTTCCTTCACGGTTTGAGAGCAGTGGTGATGAAATAATTTACACAAAGTAAAGCGCCTGATTGGGTGAACCTACGCCAACTGGGTCACCACTGTTCTTAAATTCTCTAAATGATGATAAAAATCGAATCAAAATTCGTTGCGTAGTTTAGAAGAACATCCCGGTCACACACTCACACAGGCACATGAAAAGCAACTTTGTTTTATACTAAGTTCTTAAAGATTAGTGACGATTGTTCTGCTGTCTGTACCCGCGGTACGAAACTGTTAGCCGTCCTTGAACTTTCACGTGAAGCAACGTCACTCGTGTGCAGTGAGCCTATACACACACGTGCATGGATAGGGCTGGCACCATTCTGATCATTAACATTGGGACATAGTTTCTTGGTTATATAACTGAGGAAAAATAATTGCACAATTTTTTTAAAGCCAGAAACGTCTTTGGAATTTTGTTTTTTTTTTTTTTTAAGCCAGAATCGTCATTAGAATTTTGAATATTTTATATCATCAAATTGAGAATGATCACCAAATTGATTTTTGCTATAGCAAAAAATAAAATAAAATAGCAATTTCTCCAGAAACATTATGTGGTTGACGGAATGTTCACGTTCAGCAGTGAATATTTACAACACGATCTTTTTTTTTTATTTTACGATTTATTTAAAAACGGGTTTTGAATCAAACCACATTAAGTAGAATCTTATTTTCATGAATGCCTTTTCATTTTCATAAAAATAAAAAATTCTATCAGAATAAATAATAATATTCAAATAAATCTAAAAACTCGCTCTACATACAGCACCTTCCTATCGAAAACAGCAGTTTTGTAGATCGTTCTTGAAAATAGCATGTTTACGACCATTCACACACACACACACACACACACAAATTCACGTCAATTTCACAGCACTTCACAATTGCCATAACGCATGTTATTATGTATATTTCTAGATGTTATCGAGGTCTGAAGATTTATAGCTTGCTTCAAGTACAGAGTAACAACTGTAATGGATAGACATACAATGTATCGGCCGGCATTAGTGTTGAAAAATGACAGTAGCAGAGCCTTAATTTAAGCATAAACTTTTTTTTTACGTGACTGGAAGGACTGATTGCATGCAGCTGAGATGAGAATGTTAAGAGGGATGAGTGGTGTTACACGAATGGATAGAATAAGAAATGAGTACATAAGAGGAAGTCTGAAAGTGGCACCGGTAACTGAAAAGTTGTGTGGAAATCGGTTGTCATGGTATAGGCACGTGATGCGAAGGAATGAGGAAAATGTTGTGAAGAAAGTTTTGGGTATGAATGTCGATGGCTATAAGAGTAGGGGAAGACCAAAGAAACTATGGATGGACTGTGTGAAAGATGATATGGCTAGAAAGGGGGTGACTACCGAGATGACGGCTAATAGAGAAGTATGGAAGAAAGGGACATGTTGCGCCGACCCCAAATAAATTGGGATAAGGGCAGGAGAATGATGATGATGGAAGGACTGATAGCCATCTTCAGGTCTTACACCAAACGGGCGAATGCACATTCATCCCCACTGCATTAAATTCGTGTCGCCAAAGATGACGAGTGCCGAAATCCATCATTGTTGGATTGAGTCTATTATATGTAAAAAAAAAACAATAAAAAAATAATTACTTATAGAGTACCTACTACTGAATTATTTATTACGGTTGATTCATTTTCTGTTCAGAAGTTTTAAAAAGATGCCCAATGAGTGACAGAAATGAACAAGAAGTGAAGCGCCTGATAGCTGCTTAAGAATAACATAACATCACGCCTGTTAGGCAGAGGAGACCTGTATACTCACATTTCACCATTCATGTTTAAGTCCCATTTATTAGGGGGCAAGCCTATTGCCATCGACCGTGCACAAATCCAGACTCCGGGCTGCTACTGAGAAATTCGTAATAAAAAACCTTTAACCGACGCGACGCGGGAATCGAAACCCTGACCTCATGCTTAGCAGTAAGTCTTGCGACCACTAGATCAACGAGCCAGTCATGCTTAAAAATAATCAAGTAATAATACTTAGAATAAAGACTAACTAGGTATAAAAAATATATAAAAAAACACTTATTTTGCTGTGCCCGACAGGGTCCATAATATGATCTTATTATAAGTTTACCACCTAAGAATACCTACATGTGGAATGCAATAAAGTATTGAGTATATAATGACATTTTAGCAATCGATTAATCAAGATTAGTAACAGATCGATACACATCGTGTGATCTTGTCGTGGGGTGTTGACATTTTTTATTTATTTTATTATTGTACCACTTAGAGTATAATGTCAATGTCTCAGTTATAATGTATTTGTAATTACTAGTATGTAATGTAATGTCTAGACATTTGGTATTCCCAGTACATTAATCAGAAGCTTTTAGTTAAATGTTAAGGTGTGTGAGTTTTGTAATGTTTATTAGTAGTTGAACTATGAGTAACAAAAGTAAAAAGTTGTTTACTTGCGAGTTTTACAATTTGTTTTATGAATGAGTAGTCGTAAATTGTTTTTTATGATAGTTTAATTATAAACAAGTGACTTGACCTGAATCACATTTATAATTGTAAACATTGATTTAGGAAATGGTTTTGAATTATACCTACTGAATACATTATTTAGTCTTGCTTTATTTTATTTTATGTGGATAGGTTCGTGGATGGGTGACTATCCATTACATATCGAGACTCCTACGTGTCTCGTAAAACACGTTAAGCCGCTGCGCTGGTCCCGGCTGTCATTCGTAGATCTTTGACAGTCGTTACGGGGACTATCACAACCAAGGGATATCGTACTCAGTAACTGGGTTAGAGAGGTCAGATAGGCAGTCGCTCCATGTAAAATACTGGTATTAGCTGCTTCCGGTTAGATTGGAAGCCAACCCTAAAATAGTTGTAATATACAATACAAAATAGTTGGGAAAAGTCTAGGCAGATTGCTATAGGATAGGTAGATACCACTAAGAAGAGAAAAAAAATACGATTGTGTTATTAGTATTATTTTAGAATAGATATTGCTCTCTGATAATCGAATGTCCGGTTTAATGTGTATGTATATGATAATTAACACGAACCCATCACTAATTACAGGTTGTTGTAGGAACACCTAAGCCATGGAGGTTCTTTCGTGAATCCGAATAATGTTACATGTTACACAAGCAGCTTAACAGGGGCATCATTAATCGTCATTATTTACATAAGCCTCTCACACAATAGTATGGGAACGCGAAACGTGAAAAACGTAGGATTTACTATAAAATTTTAATTGGTTGTTGCGTTCATACAAAGTCACCGCGCGCGGGTTTCATAAATATATGAATTCCGGCGAGTGCAATTACTAGGGAAGAATTTGTTACTAAATACGCTAAATGATGCGGTTACTAAATTATTTAGTAATTACATTGCTGGGTAATAATGTTGTAGAAACATTAATTTTAATAATTATTGACTTGATGAAGGGAGACGCGGAGAGAAAGGGCTCATTGCAAGTTCGTAATTATTGTATTTGGTAAAACAAAATATTAGGTCTTTACCTATGAAATTGCCGTTTTGCAGTACTGGCCATTTCAAATCAAAATAATTTTTGTTTGGCTAAGAATTCTAATTTCAAATTAATTTTTTTTTAAAAACATGGATTTTTTTTTCCAAAAGTAGACATTTCTTTATTGATTAGTGTTACATTTTCATCGCATTTCAATCTTTTTCGTCATCATGGATACGTTAAAAATTCGAGTAATTATGGAATATGAGTACCGTCGTGGCAGCAACGCGGCACAAGCGGCACGCAACATCAACGACGTTTACGGAGCTAACACTACAAACCAACGCACCACCTGTTATTGGTTTGCTCGCTTCCGTTCTGGAAATTTCGACCTGAAAAATGAACCTCGCGGTCGTCCGAAGACTTAGGTCGACAATGACGAATTAAAGGCGATTGTGGAAGCTGATGATACACAATCTACGGCTGAATTAGCAGCAGCTTTCGACGTTAGCGTCAAAACAATATTGGTCCATTTGCGTCAAATTGGCAAGGTAAAAAAGCTTGACAAATGGGTGCCCCACGAACTCAATGATCGCCAGCGCGAAGTACGCGTCGAGACGTGCCTTGCACTGCTCAACAGACACACAAATGAAGGAATTTTGAACCGCATTGTTACCTGCGATGAAAAATGGATTCTGTTTGATAACCGCAAGCGCTCAGCAAGTTGGTTGGATCCTGGTTCAGCACCTAAACAATGCCCTAAACGAAAACTTACCCCTAGAAAAGTGATGGTCACTGTTTGGTGGTCTAGCGCCGGTGTGATTCATCACAGCTTCTTACCAAACGGGGTGAGCATTACTGCAGATGTGTACTGTGAAGAACTGAACACAATGATGGAGAAGCTGGCGCATCTCCAACCAGCATTGGTCAATCGCTCGTCTCCGCTGCTCCTGCACGACAACGCGCGACCTCATACTGCACAGCAGACTTGTTGCCTCCCGTCCAGCTGATTTCTTTAAGAAGGGCATCAATAAACTGCCACTGCGATGGCAAAGATGCATTGATTGCATGGGTGATTACTTCGATTAATACAAATAAAAAATTCATGAAAAAAATTCGTTTAAATTTTTTCATACAAAACGGCAATTTCATAGGTAAAGACCTATTATTACTGAATAGTATGACTATAGCCACGATTTGGAAACAAAAAAGATCTTCGTATAAGATAGGACCTGACCTAAGTGTTATAAGGTAACCATTCTGCCAATGTTATAATCGGTATATTATTGAAGTGTTTTTTTTTGTTTTAATTTTCTCCTCAGGTTTTTCACTTTCTTCAGTTTTTGTTCTGTCTTGTGCGGAATTAATTACGTTTTCCTTTAAATAATCGCTAACAAATAAGTAATAAAGTACTGTTGCTTATTATATTATATACTTAAAATACCTTCGTATTTACAGGATTTCATAACTTGCTTACAATAATAATGATTTCCATCCGCGATAAAATATGTCAAACACAAGAAGAAGGCTCAACTTAAAACAGCTTAATTATTTCTATTTATTTATAATCATTATAGGATACAATTAAAACATCCTGTAAATTACTGGACAATTTGACCCGTAATAATACTATTTGAGTACCTGTATGTAGAAGGGCATAGTAATTTCAGTGTACATGCGAATTTGGCATAGAATTAAGTAATGTTAAAAGTTAATAAAGTAATTGTAACTTACCAGTTTATCTGGATATTAACTCGGTTGATCTGGATCAGTTCCTGAAAAATAGAACAAGCATTTGTTAGTTCTGGATCGACATGTGTGTACCTAACGTAGTAGTCCCTTATAAGCCCTTTAAAACGCCTCCTTATAAAGCCTGTACTTATTACTCTTTATTGGACTATAGATTTATTGAACATCTATTTTGTTAAGTACCTGGTATTTACTTGTTGAAAGGCCTACATTGTCCTCCCATGCCTACTGACACTGTAATTTGAAAATATTGTAAAAGCTAATTATTTTTAAAAGAGTAACCGTGGAGTTTCTTGCCGGCTCTTCTCCATAGGAAACGACCAATTGGAACCGTGCACCTAGCTTCTGACGTTTCATAAGTGCCCATGTAGGTTTATGTGAAATAAAATATTTTGATTATGATTTTGATTCCGAAACCAATTTTCCTATTTGAGAATTAAGTAAAATACTCGTCTAAAGTTGGTACAATTAGTAAAATAAAGTTGTTTATTTTACTAAGTACATAAGTTAATGTGAAGAGCGGTCATCCGCTAACTTTAAAGTCGATAAGTCTACTCTATATGACATCACCATTCCCCTGCCTCAATACCAATTTATTTGGGGTCGGCTCTATTTTATCTAACTATAATATTATGAGCGCGAAAGTTTGTCAGTATGGATGGATGGATGTTTGTTACTCTTTCACGTAAAAACTACTCAATGGATTTGGATGAAATTTGGCAAACAGATAGTTTATAACCTGGATTAACACATAGGATACTTTTTATCCCGATATTCCCACGGGATCGAGACTTAGGCGGGTGAAACCGCGGGGCGCAGCTAGTAACTAATATTATAATTGTGAAAGTGAGTTTGTTACGCTTTCACGCTAAAACGCCTGAACGGATTTAGATAAAATTTGCCACACGGGTAGAACTTGACCTGGAGAAGGACATGGGCTACTTTTCATACTGGATTGCAGATGAAGTCGCGGGCAATCAGCTAGTTTGAAATAAAGTTTGAGTTTGAATATTCAGAAATCGGGGTGTACCTGCTCATATTTAACCCTGTTTCTTTTGACATCTTATAAATCAAATGTCAATGGATGTCAAAAGAAGACATTCTAAAAGGATCATCTTCGTGATCATGAACACAATAGCACCATATTTTTTTGGATCTTTAAAAGTCAAAATTTGAATGCCGTAGGTATCTAAACTACAACCTAGATAGTGGGAGGCAGTTGTAACATCTATCGACATTTAGTTGAGAATCGCAAAACAATTGACGACAAATCGCAGCGATTTAACCGTGCAAAATTGCTAACTGATAAAGACGACTTAAATTATACTATAGTAAAAGGCTGTTTTTTTGTTGCACGTTATGTATAGGATTTTCAAAAGTCGCAAAGAGGCATCAAGTAGGCTTATAACACAGTATAAATATGGACAGTATAGAAACGATGAAGTAAACGTTCGGAACGACACACTCACACAGACGCCATGCGATTGTCTCGGTGCTGTCAGTTGCGCACAGAGTACATTCTAATATACTGAAAGTTGTGCCGTGTCGAGAGGAGGGGTAGAAGCTTTTAAAAAAAAATTGGAGGGTAGGTAATTATTTCAACAAATAGGCCTACATAGTTTCCATACTGTCCATACTTATACTGTGTGTGTTTAGATTGTCATCATTTATTTTAGGTTCAGTGAAGTTGAACTGCAGATACAGTAGAAATTGCATTGCGTTTAATGCATGAGGAGTCTGACAACCAGTCTTACTAAGGGGTATCGTATTACCCAGTTACTGGATTGTGGAGCTCAGATAGGCAGTCGCTCCAATTAAAATACTGGTATTCAGCTGCATCCGTTTAGACTGGAAGCCGACCCCATCATAGTTGGGAAAAGGTTAAGCAGATTGATTTTGAATTTGCATGAGGAGGATTAGTATTTAGAAGGAAAGAAGGACAGATGGATTAGTATTTAGAAGGAAGGAAGGACAGATGGATTAGTATTTAGAAGGAAGGAAGGACAGATGGATTAGTATTTAGAAGGAAGGAAGGGCAGATGGATTAGTATTTAGAAGGAAGGAAGGACAGATGGATTAGTATTTAGAAGTAAAACAGATCCTTAGATCTTACTTACTTCTAAAATTATAAATAACTAGCTGTTACCCGCGATTTCGTCTGCGATGCAGGTTGAAAAGAGGCCTATGTCCTTCTCCAGGTCAAGGTCTACCCCTGTGCACTGTAGCACATGTGTGTGAGCACTACGTATTTACCTAAGTACTTTAAAGCTACCATTTACTAGGTGCGTCTTTCATTGACTTGAATGTGCCCTGGCGGCTGAGAGTATGTCATGCTCACTTTAATGTCTCGCTGATGGTGGCGTGTGTGTTAGATCATTAAGTTCTCTTCAAAATGGTTGAGCTGAATGGTGCTGATCCATGCGTCATGTTCGTGAACGGGCGCCGTCAGTAGGGACTGGTCATCTCTTAGCTGCCACGGCTTATTTTAATTTATTTTAATTTTGATTTTTTTTGTTTTTTCTTATCGTTTAATTACGGACGCTTTTAACGTGCACTTTTCTCTACATTGTACTCACATGTATAATTTCAACATAAATGATGTAACCAATATATTTTAACAATATTCTGATTTAAAAGAGTGTCCGTGGAGTTTCTTGCACGTTCTTCTCCATACGAACCTACTACGCTTTCGAATGGGCAACTAGCTTCATCTTTCTGACTGACCGACCTTCCTTGACAATTCAAAAGTGCCTGTAATTGGTTTATTTGAAATAAATGTTTTGAGTTTGAGTTTGTGCGAAATCCGTTCAGCCGTTTTAGCGTGAAAGCGTTACAAACGAACTCACTTTCGCATTTATAATATTAGTAAGGATGCGAGCCTAATAGTGCCCTGCAGTGGGCAAAGGCTTCTTCTCATAAAGAGAAGGTGAGTTGGTGATTTCAAATTTGTATCAAGATGTTTTCCTTCACCTATGTCAGTGATGACCAAGATAAACTTAGAAAGTAAAATTAATTGAAAAAGTTACATCGGTAGGTACTTATTGGGTTCGAACCCACTATACCTCAAGGATGAGAGGCGAAGCCTTAACCACTGAGCGATCAATGCAAAATGTTCGCGCCTTCTGTGTATGAGAAGAAGACTGCCCTAGTGGGACAATAAAAGCCTGATCATCATCTGCCTAGCCTTTTCCCAACTATGTTGGGGTCGGCTTTCAGTCTAACCGGATGCAGCTGAATACCAGTATTTTACATGGAGCGATGGAGCCTATCTGACCTCCACGACCCAGCTCCTGGGACACAATACCCCATGGTAAGACTGGTTGTCAAACTTTCGGGTTTCTGACGACCCGTAAAAACTGTCAAAGATCTACAAATGACAGCCGGGACCAACGGCTTAACGTGCTTTCCAAGGCACGGAGGAGTCTCGGTATGTAAAGATGGTCACCCATCCACGGAGCAATCCCGGCAAGCGTTAACCTGACGGATCGACCCGTGCGGCTATTATTACAAAAAAAGCCTGATATTGTTTTTAATTTGAACGGTTACAGCAATAGTGCAATTTTAGCAGAATTAATATCAATAAAAAATATTAATCATCTCATGTGTGCCCGTCTTAAGGCTCCGCCACGCTCGAGCGCAGTAGAAACCGAGATGTCTCCAGTAGACGTGAGATGAAGTAATCTGGTATCATCGTTTACATTGACAGGCGGTTACGTTGTTAGGTGAAGACATTATCGAATGGCTTGTTGTGGAGATTATTGTTTATGGTGGAGGAATGTTATTGTTAACTGTGGTAGGTACTGGTACGCGAGAGGCAGTACTTTAAGAAGTTTTTTGATTATCTGTATGGTTTAATAAAGTTACTGAATTGGTGGTAGTGTCACTTTTGAACGGTTTTATGTTCATACGATTTGAAAAAAATGTATTTTGTTTTTTGTTTTTAATTTTTCGTATGAAAGTAATTACTTTACAAACTTTCCCATCACAGTCTAGGAGT
The DNA here is from genome assembly GCA_948473465.1 of Lithophane ornitopus. NCBI lineage: Eukaryota > Metazoa > Arthropoda > Insecta > Lepidoptera > Noctuidae > Lithophane > Lithophane ornitopus. Next base: position 14,234,355 of record OX419634.1, on the reverse strand, counting down.
CCAAAGCGACAGTCATTTGTTGGTTTCAGGTCACCGATTTTCGACCTTTGGATGGATAGACCACACTCTCTAAAACCACGCACAATTTATTTGTACGCATCTCATTTCCTAACATCCAGGTCACGAGCCCGCGATACATTCTCTCAAGCATTTCCAGTCAAACAATAGTTTGTTTACTCAAATTGATGCGGTTTATGCTCAACGTCGATAAACTTATATTTATTAGCCTTTGTGGCTCCTATGGGACATTGTTATGGTTGTTACTACAATTGTTGTTTGTTTTATTGTGACATAGTTTGACGGTGTTTAGATGTCCACTTTAGAATATAAATGTCCCGTCTGTTATATTCATCGTAACAGACTGACCAATTGACTGACAGATTACGTTTAACCTATTCCGAAAAGAGAGCAAGAAAGGTTTTTCAAAACCATCCCTGAACGTGTCTAAAAAAAAAAAGGAAACGTTCATAGCCAGCGGGGCTATGAACGTTTCCTTTATTTTTGTGGGTGTGAAATCATCAGATGTCTTCTCCCAGTCTGGGCGGAGCGGGAGAGCGTGTCAGAATTTTACTGACCAAAACCCATCCGTCCCATATTTGGTCGCCTGTCACGCTTACCTAATGTAGATATTGATATGGCTTACTCTTTACATAAAGTCAAGTCTGTACTACGTACAGTATTGAAAAAATTGTGAGAAAAGTGTTTGTATTTTTGGTTGGCACAACGTCGAGCAAAAATTTTATAAAAATCTGAATAATTTTGATTTGATTGTGAAAGTTTTCTTTGTCATTTATATTAGTATGTCAGATTTATGTAATGATTGGCTGTATTTGTATACCATTAGATTGGTATATAAATGCAGGTAATGGACACAGAAACGGATAGATAATGCAACGCAAAGTGGTTTTTACTTATTTAGATAGATCTGAATAGGTAAAATCTGTTTTGTAACTGAATTTTCTTTCAGCAATGTTTAATGCATGCCGTGGCAGCCTTTAATTAAGGCTTCACTATAAAATGTTAAATTCAACATGAGTTCTTATACATGTATTTTTAGTGTATGCTTTGTTGGTTGCCCTCAAATAAATAAATAAATCCGTGTTCGTTCAGTTGCATATTGCCAAGGTCGTGGTATCTCTTTCGGACTTTCCCGCAACCCTGGCAGGTATGAACGTTTCCTGCGATTTGCAAACGAAGTCGCGATATAAATTATGCCTAGACTGTGTTTTCGTGGGTCACTGTTGTGCCATCTCACATGGGTTGCCACAACGATGATCCTATTTGTTTGTTTTTGTGAAGTGTGAGTACTAACATAGTTGCAAGTCTTATGAACCATTTTTGATTAAAGATAATTCTATTCTATACATAAACATATATCGATAAAAAAAAACATAACATCTCGCCTGTATTCCCCGAAGGGTCTAGACAGAGTTGTAAGTACCTATAGTACCTACACCTACATTTCGCTAGTTATGTTTAAGTCCCATGTATTAGGGGGCAAGCCTATTGCCATCGACCGTGCACAAATCCATACTCCGGACTGCTACTGAGAAATTCCAGATGGAAAACCCAATAACACCTTGCCCGACCTGTGATTCGAACCCGGGACCTCATGCTCAGTAGGAACTTGTGACTACAAGACAAACGAGGCAGTCTGAAAAAAAAATCGTCACATATTTATTTAACCGCGGAATGACCGGGGATGTACTTGTACCATGTATTTTGGTTTACGGGTGTACCAGCTGGTGTCTAAGCTTCCACATGAGGTTTTCGTATTAGCCGCTTTTTCAGAGATGTAAGGTAGTGGTTATTTAGGTATTAAGTTGCAACAGTGAAGTCGATGTTTTTCTTTTAATCTAAGATCTACATGGTAATAAATATTATCTTCCACAGAAGGCATTGTCCATTGAAATGTATTCTCGTATCTTTCGGCTAAGTCTTAACACGCAACTCTAACTTGTCAACGTTTTTGTAAAAACTACTGAAGTCTGACACCATAACCAGATTTAATAATTGTATGACATTTACTTCTATATACCTACATATTATAAAAGATAGTCACATTTCGTGTCTGTCTGTGTGATCGCTTTGTTCTTCTAAACTCCGCAACGGATATTGATACGGTTTTCACCTTTATTTAGATTCCGGAAGGTGTATACCTAATATATAATAAATAGGTAAATCTCCCTATGTTTTATCAAGTCGTTAAAACCATGTGAAAAGCAGGGGCGGGTCGCTAGTATATTAAAAACAATGTTTATTTATTTACTTATTTATTTATTTATGTTAACACGTATAAGTTGCCTACAAAGGGTGACTACTTAGAAAACTAATAGAGCTGATAAATTGAAATAAGAGATAAATGAAATGAGGTGCGTTAAGGTTACCTATTGAAACCACTAAGTTGACTAAACCTATCTAATGGAGAAAATACTGAAGAGGTGTAAAAGCTAAAAAGGTCTGAGAATACAAGATAAATCCATTTAAGAACTCATACATCCATTTTTCTTAATTCCACCATCAGTAGCATAATCAGCCTATAATGTTCCCACTGCTGGGACACAGGCCTCCTCTCTGAGAGAGGGTGTGGGCCGTAATCCACCACGCGGGCCAAGTGCGGGTTGGTAAATGTCACATGTCTTCGAATTTTTGGTTACAGGACATGCCGGTTTCCTCACGATGTTTTCCTTCACCGTTTTGAGAGCAGTGGCGATGAAATAATTTACACAAAGTAAAGCGCCTGTCGGGGTTTGAACCTACAATCTACAACTCGTAAGTCGTGGCCGTTACCACTGCTCCAATCAGTAGCAAAACACGCAAATTACAAACTAAAACCCTGAAATTAAACCCATTACAACTGAAAACAACATACCTATCAATTTAACACAAGATTTCAACAATAAACCGTCACAATTCGTTCATAATGAATTATTACAAGTGTAATCCGTACTTTCATCTGTGCGAGCACATACCGACTCGGGGACTCACATGCGATGCTTTCCCCGCATTACAGCTTGATAGCTAGCTATTAAATAACCATTATGCAAGTTTATGTACGAAAATATTCATGTGATCACTGAAGGATGGGTCGAATGGTCGTTTGGGGGAGTTATGACCCGTGACGTTTATGTAAGGAGCTGACAGTCGGTTGTTTATTGCTGGAGTAGCATGTTAACACGTCATTGTACGACTTTGTAGATAGATAGAAGCATCGAGAAAGATTGATTTAAAATTACAGTCATAAAGTACTAGGTAACATTTCAATGTTAAATAAAACTGAATTGAAACTTTGTGAAAGTCAGATAAAAGCAAGAATTTTGACTTACCTATAACTTTTGAGGTAAGATTTCAACCAGAGGAAAATACTTTGCAATGCCATCCACACTGTTCTACTTACTAATGACGGAATCGTAGGTGAGATAATAGGTTTCTTTATAATGCTTTTATGAGAGTTTCAAAACCTGGTACCACAATTATTACAAATTGATTTACAATGTGACTCTTCTATGATCAATAAGTAAATTAATTATGCTCGCGGCTTCGAGCACGTGACTTTGTATTCTTTTGACTTAGGTACTTACTAATGCTCGGTTCCTATAAATAAAAACGAGTCGTTTTGCATACCAATGGTAGCATTTTTTATTGCCAAACTGGGCATATAAATAGATTCATAAGCTAATTGTACCTGTGATAGCTACTTCCATATGGGAGGGACTAAGATACAAAGCTATGAGGTCTTGGCTTCATTATTGGTAAAGATACAAGAGTCTTAAGTTTAACCAATTACGGTCCGTAAATTATAGGAATCGGCCATAAATCAAAGGATACTTGAAGTTGTAGTACCTATATTCAGAAATAAATAAAATAATTGTTTCAAATTCAAGAAAATCTAGGTAATAATTCCTACATGTTTATTGATCAGGAAGCAATTAAGTAAGTAAATGTCTGACTTAACGAAACCCAGTGTGAAATGCCCACAACGCAGTAGGCAAATTATTAGTTTATGGTATTACAATGAAATAAACCACATAATCGTTGAGCGAGCTCTTTACTTTTCATTCATTATAGAAGCAGCTTTTGCACAACAGACGGAGGACTCTTATTATCATAAATCATAACAGTTAGGCATTTGAGCCTTTATCGAGGTTCCAGAAAACGAATATCTTTCAGTTTTTGTTATTAAGAGGAAATAGGGTCGGTCTTTTCTCCATATAAAAAGTCATAATTCGAGGTTGGGCTGTCGTCTATTTCCTCCTCCAATATTGGACCAATATTTTTACTGTGCCTCTATGTTTTTCTTGTTTCATTAATAGTTGTCAAAGTACAATAGGCCTCTGATGACAGCGGTCTAAACAGACAATTTTGAGCATTTTCTGAGGGTTCTAGTGCTTCTACAGATAATGTATCATCAAAACGGAAAACATAGGGGCATAGAACTAGTTGATATTTATTATACAGTAAACAATCATTGCTCTAAGGTAACCAGAGAGAAATCAGGCGAGAGCGTTTTTATGGGGAGGGGACCGACCCTATTTCCTCTTAAGTGCGTTAAGAAAATCTTGGACACAGATGTCTCTCATATTTCACAATAACGCCACACAGTACGTCCTAAGGCAATGCTATTTTCATAACAACATGTTTGTAGGTACCTCTTAAGTTCTTCAACAAGACCTAAACAAACTAACATAACTTAAGAACTTAACGAGTTACCTAACAGGGCTTGTTTTACCTACTACATTACCTAGCTTACCTACCTTAATACCTACATACATAACATCACACCTGTATCCTAGCTGAGTGGGCAGATGTATTTAGTACACTCACATTTCGTCAGACATGTTAATTCCTATGTAAGCCTATCCTTCTTCGCAGCTTTTGGAGACTGCTTCATCAAATTGGAATGGGCAACTAGCTTCATCTTTCTGACTGACCGACCCATTGACAATTCAAAAGTCCTGTAATTGGTTTATTTGAAATAAATGCTTTGAGTTTGAGTTTATGACTATGAATGAATGAATGAACACAACAATAAGTGATTTATTTTATAGCAAAGTTTATAAATAAACCCTCTACTCTCCAGCTTGCTGAGAATTCCTGATAGAAAGACTCGGTAACACTTCACTCGGCCTGGGAATCGAAGCCAAGACTCACCTAGCAGTCTCGCTTACGACCGCTAGACCACGCAGGCAGTAATTACCCTAATACCTACGATTTGACCAACATGTTGGACCACCAACACCTGTGTAATTGTTGTTGGGCAATGTTGTACGTAATGGGCTTAATAAACCATGGGCTTGGGCATTTAGTTGACAACGCGTGTGGTATTATAATGATGAGCTTTGAGTATGTCACTAGCTGTTAACGCTGTTTTTGCTGCGCGGTTTGGTAATTGTTTGTCGTAGACATACTTATGTAAGTAGGTATAGGTATTCAGAGGTGCACCTATAGTACATCCACATTTCGCCAGGGGGCGAGCCATTGCCTTCAACCAGGCATAAATCCACTCCGGGCTACTGAGAAATTCCTGATGGAAAAACCCAAAGACGCTTCGCCCTCGGAATCGAGCAATCGCTATCTGTACCTATAATTACGCTCAACTTCGTCACCTACTCTGCTCCTATGTGACAATAACAAGCCCCCGATGTTAGTATCCAATCGATCCCCTTTCCACGTGTTATTGACTGCGCGCTGACCATGACTTTTACTGATCGGCGCCCGCGCAGCCGAGCGTGATCGCGTTATGTAGTGTAAGTACTTGTGTGCAATAGGTATTAATAACTATACTTGTGGTCTTATGAGCTGTGAGATTAAGTGCCGATGTATCTGATTAAATTCGATAAGTAGGTACCACTTGCTCTGTTTGTTTTACACTCGATTACTGAAAGGCTAATCACATAGTCAGACTGTAAACTGATGTGAAGTGATTTGGTTGGCGGTCGTCTTCCATCAACAATAGTAGGTAGGTACTAGATTTCCGATGAGCGCATCAAAAACGGAGGAAAAAATAAGACCATAAAAATAATGTTGTGGTCTAATTTGGGTTGGCTTCCAGTCTTAACTGGATGCATCTGAATACCAGAATTTTACATGGAGTGACTGCCTAGCTGACCTCCACAACTCAGTAACTGGGTAGTATGATACCCCTTGGTAAGACTGGTTGTCAGACTTTTAGGCTTCTGACGGTCCGTAACGACTGTCAAAGATCCACGAATGACAGCCGGGACCAATGGGTTCACGTACTTTCCGAAACACGGAGTAGCGTTGGTACCTATTTCATATTATTAACTAATAAAGTCTGCATATATCTTGAATATTTATTTATTTATTTATTATTTATGTACACACAGTAAAATACAAAGAGATATGACATAATTATGATATGAGTACAAAGGTACTGCTTATTTCTTAAGAAATTTCTTCCAGCAGACCTGCGAAAGGAGAAATGAGAAAGAAATGTAGACAATAGTGTGTGAAAACAAGAAGAGAAAAACATGATTATGCGAAGTCTTAACTAAAATATTAAATATACCTACACATATACGCAAGAAAATTAACATATACTTAAATAAATACATAAAGCTTAAATATATAAACATAAATACACTATAGGTACCTATATAATTATATACTCATAGTTGAGAGGAAAGATAATGCTCTTTTACACGAAATTTAAATAAAGAAACAGTTTTCAGATCACGAATGCTAGGCGGAAGTGAGTTCCACAATCTTACAGCATGGACAGAGAAGGAATAAGAATAATAGCTAGTTTTATGAGGATGGGATTTAAGGAGGGATCTAAGGTGAGATCTACACGGTGCGTCACTAGGACGAGCGTAAGAAAAACGCTCACGCAGGTAGGACGGATAAGACGGGTTGTGTAAGATGTTGAAGAGGAGACATAAAATCCGAGTGTTCCTGCGAAGGCGGATTGGGAGCCACTTGAGTTCCTTGCGAAGGTGAGAAACATGGTCATATTTTCGGAGACCGAAAACAAAGCGAATGCACAAGTTTTGCAAGCGCTGAAGCTTGTTTAATAGCTCCTCAGTAGCATCCAGGTAGCAGGCGTCGGCATAATCTATAATCGGCTGAATAAGTGTTTGTGCCAAGGAAATTTTAGTCTTCAAGGGCAGGAGACTTTGGAGGCTTTTTAGAGAATGAAAGGAGAAATGTACCTTTCGACTAACCTCATTGACCTGAGCACGCCACGAAAGATTGGAGTCAATTATAACACCCAGATCTTTGGCGGTTTCGGTATAGTCAATGCGAACACCATCGAGAAACAACGGCATCAGAGATGTAACATCAACCACATTGCGAACGAATCTGCTGCCTATGATCATGGCCTGAGATTTAGTAGGATTAATTTGCAAACCAAATGACTTAGCCCAAGCGCTGATGCAAGCCAGGTCATGATTCATAGCAGCAATTTCAGAACCCGCGTCATCTACAGTAAAGTGTCGGTAGAGCTGCAAGTCATCTGCGTAGAGATGAAAACTAGAGGAGATTACTCTGGTAACAAAGTTGATGAAAATTGAAAAAAGAAGAGGTGAGAGAACGCTACCCTGAGGAACACCCTCAGTGAGGCTACACCAATCAGAGAAGGAGTCCTCAAGGCGAACACACTGAGAGCGCCCCCGAAGATAAGAACTGAACCAAGCTAAAGCGGAAGAACAGAAATTGATTGATTTGAGGATACCAAGTAGAATGTCGAAATCCACTGAGTTGAAGGCGCTACTAAAGTCAAGCAATACAAGGACAGTAAGGGACTTATTCTCCATTGCCCAGCGGATGTCGTCAGTTACTTTCAAAAGCGCGGATACAGTACTGTGACCCGCGCGAAAACCTGATTGATAAGGGGAAATGATCGAGTTTGACGCCAAGAAAAATGATAATTGCCTATGAACTATGTGCTCAAAAACTTTGGAGAGAAATGGGAGAATAGAAATAGGTCTAAAGTGGGTTAATAAAGTAGGATTGTTAGTTTTAGGCAAAGGTATTATGTGAGCCTGTTTCCAAACTGACGGAAATGAGCAAGAGGAAAATGAGTGGTTGAAGATGTGAGTGAATATGAGACTTGATTAAATTATCTATTTATGCACATTTCGTCCTGTCTGACTAAACTATAATTTGGAATACCTCAAACTATTACAAACATCCTATCAGTAATTATTTTCAATATCACTAGAGACTGTAGAACATCCTTAAATATAAGTTCATCGGCGTAATGTTTCCGCGAGTGACACGGGCGCTCTCGATTCACCATCTACCGTCTGTTACGTAACCGTACGCTCTAGAGTCACCTTGTGAACTAGATAAGAGGGCCCCATCTCCAGCACATGCGCGTCAAACGTACAGATGTTGAAGAACGGATTCATATGAATATGATAATGCAGTTCAAATTAAGAGGAAATAGGGTTATTCCCCTCCCCATACAAAAACTCTCGTTGCGATTTCTCTCTGGTTTATGACCATAGAGCAATGATTTTTTACAATAAAATAAATATCAACTAGTTCTATGCCCCTATGTTTTCCGTTTTGATGATACATCTGTAGAAGCACTAGAACCCTCAGAAAAGGTTCAAAATTGTCTGTTTATACCGCGGTCATCAGAGGCCTATTGTACAAGTTTGACAACTATTAAAGAAAAAAGAAAAACATAGGGGCACAATAAATATCCTTCTTATTTAATTTATGAAATATCTTTCAAATTGGTCCAATATTGGAGGAGGAAATAGACGAGAGCCGAACCTCGAATTATGAATTTTTGTATAGAGAAAAGACTGACCCTATTTCCTCTTAACTGTCAAACAAATTGACACCCTACGTCTATTCTATTCTATTTTTTATTATGGCAAGCAAAGCCGATATCGACCATTCTGCCAATGCCATAAAAAATTAAATAAATGGAATGATGAAAATCTTCGAAGATGTAGTTGTACTTAATGTAGATCTTGTGGGGTTAGTACTGGACACACCCTACGTAATTTTACCGTGTTATAGCCATTTGATAGAGAAGGACAGTTGTGATTTGAATATACGGACAATTTAAGTTGACAGTTGGTTGGTTGGTAGTTTCCCTAACAACTAATTTCCCTGTCTTTACCGACCTATAGGTTGGGTTTATCCACTAGGTATTTCTCAAAAATAGACGATCTTATCAGACAGAGGTGTCTGGATTTGTGGGTGGTATATGGCAATATTGGGTCGCCCCCTGTGATATTATAGGAGCGAACTTTTGGTGCACCCCTGCTCAACCTTTCGGAGAATATGTATTGGTCTGATGTTGTTATGACAATGTTAGAATCACTGTGTTGCCAGTGACACCATTTCTAATACCATCCTCGCTTTTCTGTAAGGCCCCCTATTACATGGGACTTAAACATAACTGGCGAACTGTGGGTGTACTATAGGTACACCTCTGCCCAACGCTTCGGGGAATACATGCTAGATGTTATGTTATGTTAATATTCTTGTATTGGGTGATAAGGTCTTACGACAAGGCCATTTCATTTAATAAAAATATGACCTGAAACATCTCTAACAATCCGCCTTGCTAAAAAATAACTGTCGATAATTTTATAACGGCAAGAGCTATTCTCGTGGTCGTGCTGACATGAGAAATACCGCAATACATACAAAGATAATATATGCATGTACAATAAGTGGCTTTATTTACAACACTTCGAATTTAAGTGAATCGTTGTGCACATTCTAGCAACCTTGTGATCCGTGACGGTTGAGATCTGCAGTACATGTGTACCTGTTTCCCTGACCTTACTTAACATGAAAGCAAGTGTACTTTGTACTGATTATATATTTTTTTATGTTTCGACGGTTCTACATAGGTAATATGGAAACAGAAATAGCGATTAGAAAACAAAGTTGGTTACGGGGCTGACTGCTCTATATATGCTCGTTGGTCTAGTTCTCGCAAGCACTACTGCTCAGCATGTTATCCTAGGTTCGATTCCCGGATCGGGCAAAGTGTTATTAGGTTTTTTATGGGACTTAAACATTACTGGCAAAATGTGGGTGTACTGTAGGTGTACCTCGTGATGTTATGTTATGTTATGTGTGCAAGCTCTTAGAATTTACCCCAAGATTTTAAGTAATTTGATGTCTCACCTTTTGGAGGTACCTACGATTTTTTTTTCCAAAGTTTCCTAATTCTATTGATGAAATTTTAATATTGTTACTTCCATTTATATGATTTTTACAAGCTTCGTTCGTTCGTTATGGGGTGTGGTTTCCGCACTTCATCCTTAAAGGATACTCCAACCAGCCCACCTCCCTCCAAAGCTAATTAAAGCTCCTGGTCTCTTCAGAACGTCTGTGAAAGATCTGGGTGCCCCGAGGGTTTCTGTTCTAATCTGGGTGATGCCCGTGCACCGTGCATTCAAATAGCACGTACGCGACGGTTTCCTCAGCCTCCATACATGCCCTGCACAGAGGACTGTCCGTTATGCCTATTGTGTGGAAGTGTTTATTGTACAAGCTTTATATTAGCCGATTACTCCAATTATCATCAATATTTCAAGCACTTCTTATTTTTATTGCTGATTTTTTGTATGCAGATTTGTTTGATCTGGAATATTGTCAAAACACCATTATATACAGAAAAAAGTTATATGGTGATTAAAAAATCGGCCCTTACTTAGCTTATTAAACAAGATAAACCGCAATAATATTAGTAAATTAACCTATGACGTGGTGTTGGTTTGTCGCCATTCTCAGCTCTGTTTCCATTTTTGTGCTTAAAGGTTTGGTTACGGTTTATCTCACCATAATATTGCTACACACATTCCTTCATCAAAATGAATTTGGCATTCTTTTTAAACTAATTAATTTGGCAACTCTCATACATGTAGCAAGCATCACACAATTACGGGTATATTACAAAATGCCTGAGTTATTTATAATGGCGCTGACAAAGGTAATTTATGAAAAGAAACTAATTCACAAGACTATGTTGCCAATTGGCAAAGGTCATGGAGGTTTATGATATAAAAGTTAAGGCTAACTGAACTTTAATGCGAGGGAGCATGGCTGGTTCTTGTATGTGAGAATTTGGGGCTAACCCCAAATGTATTATTTGATTTAAGTAATTAGATTATTAGAGTAATTGCTAGGTATATCGATTGCATTGCCATTATTTGTGGATTAAAATATGATACCTACGTGATGATGGATTAGTACCTAGGTAGAGTTTCATACTCTCTTAAGTTAAGTTATTTAAGTGCCTCACCTACCTGACTAGTATTAATTGATTTATGGGTCTTACACATGATTTATTTCGAAATAGAATGTAGCAAAATTAAATAGCCACGTGATCTTTCCTTGCATTAAATTCAATATTCGCCGTTGCGTAGAAGGATAAAAAACACTTCACAGTGCTAAAAATGTGAAGTGTTATTTGTGGACTGAGAGGGTGCTATGCAGCTTATGAGTACTGCTGCTGCATTGATATTAATAATAATAATAAATTATTTTTATTTGGGACAACATAGGGACCATTTTTGTTAGTACACACCTTAGAAACTACAACTTATACACTATGATTAGTAACAAAATATAAAATATAAATACAAGTTAGTGAGTCATGTACTTAAGAGGCATTTCATGCGGATAATGATTCCGCATGAGATGCCTCAGCACAGGAGCTCTCGGGTCCTCAGCTATGACTTTCAGGATGCTATTGCCGCTCCCCCGAATCCTGCTCACAAGCGAAGCCACCTTTTTCCTGATGATAGCCTGGAAACCATCTGTATTCGCTTGGGCAAACATCCCCGAGGCACTACAGAAACGAGGGAGTTTCAACATCATCCTGAAAACATTGTTATTATTGGACGCGCAAGGCATTTAGCGTCCCCTGTGAACAGATGAACCATAGACTTCCCGTGTACAGGCCTTGACAGTACGCTTTAAACAGGGTTATTTTTACCTGACCTTATTTTGACCTGATTAAATGTGCACGTTAAAAGATGAATTCTCGTTTTGACCATCTAACATTAAGTAAAAAGTGGTCAACGCTGACCCTTATTGGATAATACTAATACATACGACATTCTATTTATTTGGTTACGTTATGTTTATAGGAATGTATGAATGGGTGTCCTTTCGTTTATGCGGACTGCATCCAAATCGATACAGATAATTGTATAATTTTGTGAAATACCTTGCATTGAGAATGTTAGAACGTTGCATTAATTTGAGATTGAAAAATTTAAATAATGGCTTAGTTTTTTTATTTTATTGCTATGTTAGTACGTAGCAATATCATATACAACATTATTTTTTCTTTATGCTAAACCCGAAAAGGGGTCGTTGTACTCGTAATTTTGAAAAACAACCTCGAAATCGCGAAAAAAAAAATCAGCTGTCCCATACACTTAAATCGACAAAATGTATGGAACAGCAGATTTTTTTTTTGCGATTTCCTGTTTGGTCCCATAGAAATAGTTGTTCAAAATTATGAGTACATCATTTTGAACAACTTTTTCTGACCCCTTTTCGGGTTTAGCATAAAGAAAAAATAATGTTGTATATATTTAAAAAAAAGGTTTAACTGCAAAAAAATTACAAATTATTTAAACTGACCGCCGCGCCAAAGGCTAGGCTCCTTTTAACAGACTATACTTTGAAAATCCAATTTGAGGGTTATGTTCTAATCAAATGTAACGTTTTTACTAGTAGGTAGCATACCTATTCATGAAAGTGCTCGTCCCGGGTAAAAATATCATGATACCTAGAATTGCTTTCTTTGAAAAATATGACAGCTGAAGAAGTAATCGGCATATTTAAATCTAAGGAAAGTTTTGAATAAGAATGTGGATTATAAGAGTAGGGGAAGACCAAAGAAACGATGGATGGACTGTGTGAAAGATGATATGGCTAGAAAGGGAGTGACTACCGAGATGAGGGCTAATAGATAAGTATAGGTAAAGGAACATGCGAATTCGAATGAAGACAGGTGAATGATGATAATGAGACGTAAACGTCTCTGTTCATCTTTTGCTCTGGCAGAATTTTGCCTAGATTCTACAATACCAAGAGGTTGTAGAACTCGTAGAGGACTGTTTGTAGCCGGATTACAGATCGATCTAGGTTTCAAATGAAAAAAGAGAAGGTATCTACTTACTATTATTAAAGTTTCACATATAAGACAGGTCAATGAATGTATGAGAGGCAAGAATTCAGTTCATTACAGAATGCTTTCACATTCACTTGAACGTCTCACTATTTATCTGAATTATACTGAAGATGCATCACATTACATAACAGTGCTATTACGGCTATATATCACTTGAATGCATTACATATTAAATTATTTCGGTAATCTGTGTTAAATTACATGTTTTTGCTTGCATTTACAATTTGTTGAAAGTAAGATGTATATATTAATGTGGTTTTGCATTTTAGAGATGCATTTTTAGTTATCTTCTATTTGAGTTTTGTTTGAAACAAACAATTAGAGAACAAGATATATACATATATAATTATACATATATGTTAAGTGTACCAACTTAACATATATGTATATAATGGATATATATTGTTCTCTATAATTATTGTCATTGTTATTGTTATCCCGAAGAGAGAGGTAGGGATGCTGCCCATACCTACCTCTGTCTTTGAGGAATATAAGTATGGCAAAGTGTAAATGGTCTCTCCATACCGTATCCCGATTCTTTCGTTGTCCACGCACCATGTCCTCTTCTTCAATACATTATTACCCGTCATCTCAGTATTCGCCTTCTTTCTAGACTCATCATCTTTCCATCCATCCATTCATAGTTTCCTTGGTCTTCCTATATTATATCTACATTCACTTACAAAGATTATATCTAATAAATGCTTCCATGTAGTCACAAGTGGCTCCGCACATCTTCAAATATAATCATTAGAGCAAATCTAATTTAGTGCTAATCGATTTTAAATAACTGCTAACAACCAGTGGCGCCACAGTTGCGCAACGTTGCTGCAACAGTGAACTATGACCCGCCGCGCATGCGTGCTGATAATTATTTATGTTACGATTTAGATTCATTTGTAACTTTTCCTATTTTTTCGTTAAGTAACAAGTTAAAGTTTGGATACCGAACAATTGTTCTTTAACGTAGCATATTTGGCACGTTTTTCCTGTTTTCGTTGTAAATATTTCTTAAAACAAACAGGATGTTTGTAAAAAAAGCTGTTAAGTAAAAAAAATGCATTTTTCATCGGGAAAGTAACAATAATTATTTTACAAACAGGAGGTTTTTAAAGAAACTAAGAAGCATGTATATTATTAATTTAATAGGTACCTAAGTACTCCGGCCTTATTCTTTTACATTTTATAATAATTTCAGTTTAAATATTTCAGGCGGTCAGGAACTTAAATGAAAGAGAAAAGATCGTGTTAAAGCTAATCTGTACATTAATTATAGTGAATCAACACATAATGTACTCGTATTACATCATAAACACATGTTTGTGCATGTAATGAATAATGAATAAAAAACACATTTCAACTTATGTTCCGGTATTCTTAAGTTAGACAATTTTTTATAAGTTTGTATTATTTTTACCCGACTACAGCGAAGAAAAAAGGAGGGTTATGATTTTGACCGGTATGTATGTATGTATGTATGTATGTTCATCTGTTCCCTCATATCTTCTAAACGACTCATCACAATTTGACAAATGAGGTATCGTTGGAAGCGTCTTGATCGTCCGCTGGTTATAGGCTAAAAATGGCGCCTTCTAGAGGTCATAAAGTAAGGAACAAAATAAAAAATGTTTAAATGTACCATGTTGGGTGTCAAATGAAAGGGCTTAATGAGCACATTTCAAAAATATAAATATTATAACCCCAAAAGAATTAAAAAAAAATTAAAGTAATAAGTTGGTAAGACTGGTTGTCAGACTTTCGGGCTTCTGACGACCCGCAACGACTGTCAAAGATCCACGAATGACAGCCGGGACCAACGGCTTAACGTGCTTTCCATGGCACGGAGGAGTGTCGATATGTAAAGATGGTCACCCATCCATACTTACTAACTAATATTATAAATGTGAAAGTACCTCTGTCTGTATGTCTGTACCTTTTTACGTCTAAAGCACTGAAGCAATCAATTATACAATTTGACCAATAGGTAGCCTGTGGGACCTGGAAAAGCACATAGGCTACTTTACATCCCGGATATTTGTATTAAAAACAATATAAGATTATGGAACTCACTTCCGCCTAGCATTCGTGATGTAAAAAAAGTTTATCTTTTTAAAATTCATGTAAAAGAGCATTATCTGTCCTCTCAACTATGAGTATATAATTATATAGGTACCTATAGTGTATTTATATTTATATATTTAAGCTTTATGTATTTATTTAAGTATATGTTAATTTTCTTGCGTATACGTGTAGGTATATTTAATATTTTAGTTAAGACTTCGCATTATCATGTTTTTCTCTTCTTGTTCTAACACACTATTTACATTTCTTTCTCATTTCTCCTTTCGCAGGTCTGCTGGAAGAAATTTCTTAAGAAATAAGCAGTACCTTTGTACTCATGTTATAATTATGTCGTATCTCCATGTATTTTACTGTGTGTACATAAATAATAAAATAAATAAATAAAATATTCACAAAAAATTATTATTAAATTCATACGTAAAAGAAACACTCTGTACGCGCACACTAGTCACACTTGTCTTTCTACGTTGAAATACAAGTGTGCATGTACAGGGTGTTTCTTTTACGTAACAATTTAATAGTTTTGTAAATATTTCAATACTCATTTTTAAAATAAAATAAATTGAATGGTAATATTTTTTTTAGCATAACGTGAACGCCCTTTCTTAGTTTACATACTGTATTAACGAATTAATTATTTAACAGGAAAATCACCCGATTAGCGAAATGGTAACGAGATTATTTTCTGATATCAAAACGAGCTGTCTGATATAAGTTTGTGCTAAAAAACGATCCATATTCAGGTACTTTAGTTCGGTTCAGTAAACAGTTTTGCTAGTTCTTGTCGCTAATATCTATCCCTAATTCTCTGTTTAACCTCTAAGCGGCACGGGGGCTAACGTGTCGAATGTAATGGCTTGTGGGAACTAAGATGCGTTGCGATATGTTTTGATGGTGCATATTATTATAAGGGTCGATACATAAGCTGAAGCGGGAGCGATATTGTGTGTTGATATAGAATAATCAAGTTATTGTAATGACATTGTGCGTAGAGATCACTAAAATTAAACATGTTGCTAACAGGATTAAAATTAGCATTAATGCGTGTTCGACCATTCAAGGTTTTCATTTGCTTATTATGATATTAAATGAAATGAAATTGTTTATTCTGTAAATAGGATATTGGAATCAGTTTTACACGTCATATTAAAAAATATTAAAAATAAGCTAGATGTCGGTCGGCGTTTCTTATCTGACTACTCTGAGAAGAATGGCCGAAACAAACTCAGAGGTCACAGTCTCTTTTAAAGTCCAATATAATTATTACCCACAAGATAATTATTTTAAGAACAATAGATGTTTCAGTGATCCCGTAAATTAAAAATGACTTAGTATTAGTAATTAATTTTTATGCTAAGAACGAATAAATTAAATAAGTTGGAGACGGAGGACACTGGAAGCGTCACAGTCCTTCATTTTCAAGTATTTTCTGCGTTCAATAATAAAATAATCGGCTTTCATAGAATCTTGATCTAAATCGTAAAAGAGGTACTTAACTATTAAACTCGCTCCCCTCCTCAAACTTGACCCCCCACAAATCTCATGATGTTTTGCAATAATTATGTTTATTTAGCGCTCACAGTAGCGACCTTTAGGGAAATTGCCAGTCGCCATATTGTAGCCATACAAGCTTTGTATGAGTAGAATGGCAGCCATCATTACGAGCAGCCTTTGTGTGACTTGTATGAATGTTATTGATGGTCATGTCAATGATGTATGGAAGCGCGGAGATTGGTGTCGTGTGTGGTATAAAGGAGGTAGGATTATTGGCGTTATTAACTTGAAAGTTTAATAGAAGTTGTACCTAAGTTAAGTAGGTAATGGTGCCGATTCTCTTGTACACCGAACTAAACTAACTAAACTATCACTAAAATTCCTTACTTTTGACTATGGGAATCTTGGAGCTATTCTGCCAAATAAATTCTCTAAATTTAAAACTTATTTTGACACAACTAAAATCGAATTTGACTACCGCGCGCCTCCACTTGGTACTTGTTTTCCCTACCCCGTGTTTTTTTTTAGAGCCAGAGGCGCGCATGCACGGCAGTCTCGACGTTTTTAATGGAATTTTTCAGTTGTTGTATGGAAAATAACGAAAAAAAAAAAAAAATTACCAGCATGTTGAGAATTAGGGGTTTAAGGATTACCTAAAGTGGGTCGAAATTTTCATTATTTTTGCGATAGGACGCACCGTTTTCGAGATATAAGCAAAAGAAAATAAAAAAATACAGTACTGTTTTTTGTAACTGAAGTCGAGGCGTTGGTTTGAATTTTAGTTCATGACATCTAATTTTATTCCACATTTTTAATCGCGATTAAATATAGTCATATTTAGTTAGAGGATTTTAGATATAGGACAAAATTATAGTTTAAATCGTCAAATTCAGAATAGCATTTTCACTAAACTAATCTCAGTGCCATCTTAGTGCTGTCAAACTAAATTATAGTTAAGTTATGTCATTTATGTCTATTTCAGAATGAGTTTGATTGTTTGACAGGACTAAACTAAATTTTAGTGATTTTTAGTTTAGTTTAGAGAATTTTGTGACAAGAGAATCGGCACCAGTGTAATGTTTTAGTTAATATGGTTCAATAGTTTAGTGGTTGAATTAAAGCTTTGCGCGTTGGTAAAAGCTCGGAATAAATGTTTTTTTTGTATCAATAATATAGTTGTTACTATACAAGCAGTTTATTCTATTAAAATAAAGTCTACTAAAATACAGGGTGGACTAGTTCATGATACTGGACCACTATACTCCATTTGAAATAAGATTAGACGTATAGATAAGCCTTTTTTACAGTCCGTTCAACCGATTTTGAATTCTATTGCGTTGGTGGCATGACAAATGGCAGCCGCAGTAGATAGTTGGTATTGTGTAACTTTTTTTGCTTTTAATGCTATCCTTATGCCTACGGTATAGAAGTCAAAATCGGTTGAACGGACTGTAAAAGGGTTTGTTTTAATGTCTAATCTTATTTCAAATGGGGTACAAATGTGAAATTTTTCGTTGATTAAAAAAAATCCTAACTTAATATTATAAATGCGAGTTTGTTTGTTTTTTACGCTTTCACGCAAAACGGCTTTACGGATTTGGATGAAATCTAGTACATAGGTAGACCATGGTCTGGAATAGGACATAGGATACTTTTTATCCCGATATTCCTACAGGATCGAGACTTACGCGGGTGGAACCGTTGGGCGCAGCTAGTGTTCGATACATTTTGACCGCACATGTATTGCACTTCTGTAATATAATTCCTTATACTTAATAACTAAATCTTTATTACTTTGGCATTTAACTAAAATCAAATAATGTTTCCTACACAAAACATGTAATAAAAACACTAATTCCATTAAAGGCATGAAAACTAATTATGTCCCTACACATGTACCATAGCACATGACACTATGTGTCTAATAACCCACGGCACGGTGTGGACATGCGAGCGAAAGGTCGCAGGTTCGAACCTTTGTTGAACTTTGAGGTAGACATGTCGACATTAACGCGAGGACGATAAAATGAAGTATTCAATTCAACTTTTGTTATTTAAAGTTTATTAACAGTGATAGTCTCTAGTTTGAGCCCAAGCCACGCACCTCTGAATTTTCAGATTCATGTGCGTATTGTATAGTTATAATTATCACTTGCTCCAAAAACGGTGAAGGAAAACATTGTGAGGAAACCGACATGCCTGAGAGATATTTCACGACGGCATGTGAAGCCAAGTCAGAGGCCCATGGGCGACATAAAAACTGGCCAAGTGCGAGTTGGACTATGCCACTATTACCATATAACCACATATTTTGTATTATTTACATAATTAGGTACACGTATTCTGTGTATTGCAACTGGCTAGCAACCGTTCTAAAGATACAGCCTTGTGACATACAGACAGACTTAATAGGGTCACGTTGGTGCCTTTTTGGTTCAAAATCCTAAAAACTGAGGCCTAATTTTGTTCCACTTTATCAGAAGCTGAAATTACGGCAGTTTGACCAACATACCGGTATATCCGGTCTGCAAAGTTGGTACTAAATAATAATTTATGATCAATATTACCAACTTGGTTAATTAGTTTTAAACGTATGGAGTATGACTAGTTATAAATATTTATTCGTAGGTATCTGTAATAAACCGGTTTGTTATTTATGTAATTATTTTTTATTAGTACATAACATATTATGTAGTACTTAGTTTTTATTCGAAACAAGATCTAAATCATTCTAAATGCTAAATCAAGTTCCTGTCGTATAAAAGACTTCAACGCGCTTGCGCACCTTTTTGCGGTTATTGCGTCTATAACATAATCTTTTCCCGTTCAACTTTCCTTTACTTGTACGTGGAATAACTTGATACTGTAACAAGAAAATATCATCTGTTAGAGCGAAAGTATGCAAAATTATGAATCTGTGGGAAACTTGGGACCTATTTCTTCCTACGGAATTTTGATGAGAATATAGTTATTTATTTTGGAGTTTTAATGAAATGGCGTTTAACAGTTTTACCTATTAAGATTGCGCTATCAGGCTTGTCTACCCCCATCGACGTCACAGAAGTTTAGGAACTGATATTTCTTATTTATTTATTTATTTAACCATTTATGTACACAGATAATAAAAAGAGAAGAAGAAAAGAACAGAAAAAATAACGTACAAAGGTGATGCTTATTTCTAAAGAAATCTCTTCCAGCACACCTGCGATAGGAAAGTAGATAAGAGATGTAGACACCGTGTGTAAAATTCGTGAGAGAGTAAACTACATAATAATCAAAACAATTCACTTAATAAACTAAAACAAATAATATGATCATACACTTACATACAAATATACATACATACCTACTTCATAAATATATATCTTTATAATAAATAAATACATACGCAACTATGACGAAGTGGAAAGATACACTATCTTTCACTCTTCTTTTAAACACTGCAACAGTTTGGCAGTCCCTAATATCAGGCGGAAGGGAATTCCATAACCGCACCGCGTGCACAGTGAAGGAATAGGAGTAGAAGTCAGTGGACTGGGGAGACTTAAGGAGATTTCTAAGATGCGACCTGCAAGGTGCATCAGAAGGACGGGCGAAGGAAAAACGCTCCCGCAGATAGGACGGAGTTTTAGGATTGTGAACAAGGTTAAGGTTATTTCTTCTGATTACTTACAATATAAATCTTTAAGTAAATACTCGAATCGGAAATATGGATTCACGAGTGCAAAAATAACATTGTAATTTATTTATTTACCCAATACTCCATTTTAGTGTCCATAACAACAGGAAACAGTCTGCTTTTAACCCTAAAGCCTACTCTCGCTACAAAGGACAAGCGCAGTGAGCGTCTCGTTCGAATGCGCACGCGCACACGGCGCGACGTCGTCGTCAAGGATAACCAATATAATGTCACTAGGAACTGCTCTTGATAGTAATTATAAGGGTATTTTTGATTTTAAGATTGTAAAATATTTGTTTTCATTGGTTATTTATAAATGTAGACATGTGAGTTGTATTGAATGGATAGTTAAATTATTACTAGTTAGTATTATTTGTATGAGAAGAGAGTAATAATAGTCCTGTAGGACTGTAATATTCTGATAATACCTATATGTTCTATTATTATACTCAAATGGGTCGTTTTTTAATCATAAGTGAAATGTATTATTAGAATGTAATGATTAATTAAATAGGTTCTAAAATGTAGCTACAGAAATTATGTATAAACTCAATGTTCCGTTATCGTATTTATTAAATCATTCTGCAATGATAGTTAAATCCTACCACAAGTAACTGAGTAAATCTATTGGTATGTAGTAAATAAATGTCACCTGCAGTCCTTCTTTAACAACTATCGATAAAGATAAATTGTGACGTACATTGTAAAATATATGTTTATATATTGAGATATCTTCATAATGTAACGAATACAATTCTTTTGTTCACGTCACTAATTCTAATCTATAAATTATGTATCAAAATTAATCGTTATGTATAAATGCAAGTCCAAAGATAAAGTTTCAAAAGTTTATATATATAAAAACAAATGTGACTAAACACTATAAGTTCAATAAAAAACTTAACGTACACATAACATGAAAGTGGAACTATTCAAGTAATAAGACTAATATTAAAAGTAATCAATAATAATCAAGCTGATCTAGTAAATTGCGACAAGCTTGGGAGTGTCACCTACCGTCCTAGATTACATTACATACATGATAATGTTATGAAGCTATTACGAAATTGGATTGGTAATGAAAACTACGAACTGAAAAGTGATCAGAGAAAATATTTTCATAATTATCAACTGATGCATTGGTCTAATCTAAATATATGATGAGTTTTATTCTCGAATTCAGAATTTTCTCTTCAGTAAAGAAATCCTCCTCCTACAGTAGCCCTCTGCATACCCCTAATATCAGGGGAGGTAGAAGAGCTTTCCAAAAGTTCTTAGAAAAATTTGGTACTAGTAAAATTATGCAAGAACTCAACATAGATGCAGTAGTCCGCCTCTGTACGTCTGTGTGCTTGAAGTATTAAATAAATAAATACATCGATCCATTCCTAAACGCATCATGTAATAAATCTCTACTGAGAAATGTCGACTCAATTTATACACTGTATAAAGTCCTGCTGAATTTCCAACAAAAATCATGCTTATAGATACATAATATAGGCAGAAACGTATGTGGGACGATAACACCCCAGATGCAATAAATAAAACAATAAATTAACTTACACAATTGTTAACATTGTCGTGTGAAAAAACAACGAAATCAATTGACAACTTCCTTTCTTAGTTAAAAGTAAGCTAATTAGTTATAATTAACGTAAATTAAACAAACACTCACCCAAATCGAAATGTTCACACGTTACGAATAATATCACTGAAATAGTTATGTCACTATCACTTGAGAATCACTTGGACTTTCAAACTGTTTCTAACTTGTGGAAAAACTAAATATGAAAGAAAAAACTAAAATTAGTATTTAAAAAAGTACAAATACGAAAAATTTTACCAATATGATACGCTAATTTGAACCAAAATGATACGCCAATTTGAAATACGCACAAAAAATGCTCGCAAATTAAATCGTGAGCGCAAATAGTTGTTTTCTGTGACGATATGTTAATTACTTACACCTAATAGATATTATAGCACAGTTCCTAGATTGTATAACGGACTCATAACGTGTGTACAGCAAGAACTCCAGTCTAGCTAACACAATGCGCTCCCACGCCGGCTAAAAGTCCTACACTTACGCAAACACATAATTAGGTTCGTTTTTTTACATCAAAACATTTGGACATTGTCTAATATGTTCGACAAAGCAATGTTACTAGTCTTTGTGAAAAAAAATTAAAACATTGAACTATTGTCAAAGCAAGTCGGGTGAGAAGATTAGATTAAAGGTTATGTAAAAAGTCGGTCAAATGAATATATAGAAGATCTTTGAAAATGATATTCTGTATACAATGCAATGCCGTGCAGCGGTATTTCTTATGATTTTTCATTCAAACTTTAACCTCGCAAAATTATGTGAATTTAATTTTTTTGCATCACACGTATTTAGAAGAAAGTTACGTCAAAATTACTAACTGTCGGAGTTTATTGATAATATTGTCTGTAAAATGTAATCTAACTGGCAATTAGTATAATTTTATTGTTTTGAAAAGTTTAACTTTCGCTCTCAAACTGTTTTATGATTCTATGAGATGTTATCACGAATCTGAATGTAACATAAAACTTGTAATCAGAAGCAAAAAAAAACAAAAATTCTTATCACTTTATACCCTTAACAACCCTTAAATATTTCACAAACTAAAAAATCCCCAATAATAAACAAAACAACGAGTCCCTAAAAATAAAAAAAAACGCAACAAATTAAAAGCAGTCCAAAAATACGCCAACAGAAAAAAAAACAAAACGAAAAATTTAAATAAAATAAAAATTAAATAAAAAATACCGAATATGTTTGTGCTTTAGCGACGCGTAAGGATGCGCTCGCGACGGTCGGCCGTCGACGAAGACTGCGGGCTCAGCGCGGGCGCCGGTCGTTCGGAGGGGCGGCAGAGCATCCGCGATTGTTCTCTTTATTACTCAAACTTTATACACAGATGTACTAACGTTGTAGGCTGGTGCTGTTGCAAAATGTTTGGGTGTTTAGCTAGTGATAGCATGCGGGTTTGCTTAGAAGCTTGGATTGTGAAGATGGGCTTCCAATGTGACATCTTTCGAAGTTGAAAAGTAATTAAATGTAGGGAAACATACATAACGTTTTGTAGAGGCATTATGAGACTCTTGTATACAATCTTTGTGCAACAATTAATTAAGTATTACTTAGTTAATTTCTCTATGTAGCACTCTAACATATTTTAGTCCTTTTTCCTGATTAAACTTGAATTTGCTATATTTAAGAGAATGTTACGTCAATTTATTACTATTCTGATCTAACTGTTCAAATCCATATTTAATTATTAACTCAAATACAAATAACTCAAAACAAGCATTCTCAAAATTATCATTTAAAAAAATGTTTCAACGGGGAATCGATTCTGAACATCTGCTTTCACTGTTCAAGGTTTTGTCTAAACACGCACGATCCATTAGTGCTCTATATCCGTGACTTTACATTGTAACCACATAAATATTAATGGTTGTAACTTCAACGATTGAATTTTAAATTATTTAATATAGATAAGGTGAATCAAGGTCCTAGTTTGCATCCCCGGGTCGGACAGTAGTCTATATATCTTACCTATGCCCATTGATAAAATTTCAGTACCTAGCTATAACCGTGACTAGTAACGGACCTCTAACCTAACCTAACCTCCCTAGGTACAACATAAACTCACTGGGAACTATACGATTTTGGATGAAGACCTAAAGGCTAAATCATGGATTTCAAAATCTAGTCGCTATATCAGCGACATCATGATCTGCCCACATATGTTGGTCAGCTTCCTGTCTTACCGGATGCAGCTGAATACCAGTATTTTACATGGAGCGACTGTGCCTATCTGACCTCCGCAATCCTGACTGGTTTGCGGAGGTCAGATAGGCACAGTCGCTCATCAGCGACAATCAATGTCAAAGACTTGCCAAAAATTTCGGTAAATTATAGGTATTTTTGGCAGCTCAGCTATACATCCAGTGGTGCCGATTCTCTTGTACACCGAACTAAACTAACTAAACTATCACTAAAATTCCTTACTGTTGACTATGGGAATCTTGGAGCTATTCTGCCAAATAAATTCTCTAAATTTAAAACTTATTTTGACACAACTAAAATCGAATTTGACAACCGCGCGCCTCCATTTGGTACTTGTTTTCCCTACCCCGTGTTTTTTTTAAAGCCGAGGCGCGCATGCACGGCTTCCTCGACGTGTTTTTAATGGAATTTTTCAGTTTTTGTATGGAAAATAACGAAAAAAAAAAAAAAAAAAAATTACCAACATGTTGAGAATTACGGGTTTAAGAGTGTCCTAAAGGGGGGTCGAAATTTTCATTATTTTCGCGATAGGACACACCGTTTTCGAGACATAAGCAAAAGAAAATTAAAAAATACAGTACTGTTTTTTGTAACTGAAGTCGAGGTGTTGGTTTGAATTTTAGTTCATGACATCTAATTTTATTCCACACATTTTTAATCGCGATTAAATATAGTCAGATTTAGTTAGAGGATTTTAGATATAGGACAAAATTTTAGTTTAAATCGTCAAATTCAGAATAGCATTTTCACTAAACTAATCTCAGTGCCATCTTAGTGCTGTCAAACTAAATTATAGTTAAGTTGTGTCATTTAAAGTCTATTTCAGAATGAGTTTGATTGTTTGACAGGACTAAACTAAATTTTAGTGATTTTTAGTTTAGTTTAGAGAATTTTGTGACAAGAGAATCGGCACCAGTGTCTCTGTTTAGAAACCGGGTGTAAGACAGAGATTAGAATGTGAACCTTCTTAAAAATACGGGAACGCTTTGGCTATTTAGTCAAATGCAGATTGCGTTCCTTTTAAAATGCAATACTTAGATACACTAAAGATTCGTACATCTAAAAGAGTTATGAGGTAACAATGGTCCGGCGGTCAAAGGGTCGACTGGCGATCGTGAGGTCGTGGTTCAAATCCTGACTCACTGAACAATGATGAATTTACTACTTAGTTGAATGTATTCGCTCAGAGATAAAACTGTACCTAAGGAAGGGCCAAAGTGCTTAAACAATTGAACATTTCTATGCATATTCAAGCTGTAGGTGTGAATAACTAGGTACTATTACTCGTAACTTTGCCCGAGTTCCATTTTGTTTGCAGTTTTAAATATTGACATATTACTAAATTCCTATCCTAATATGAAATAATATGGAACGGAATTTAGGTACACAATTCAAGGATCGAACTCACGACCTCTTGCTCGCCGTTGAGCCATCCGCTTTGCCTTAGCCGTTGAGCCATCGCCACTTCAAGAACAAGATCAGATAACGCCAAGAAACATGCCAAAGCGTTGAAAATAGACCAAACTTCCAGGTCATAGATAAATAACGTACCGTGCTGGTTTCCTTCTCTGATACCAGCACGAGCTATTAGTAAATGGCTCACACCTCGATGAACAGATTACCCAGTCAATATACAGTATGTTATCTATAGCGTCTTAATACATGCTAAAAAAAATGTGAACATTAAAAAAAAGTTGCGCGTGTACAGAGTGTTTCTTTTACGTATTAATTTAATATATTTTGTGAATATTTTACTTTAAAGAAATTAAAAAAACATTTTTTTTTAAATTTCACTTTTTTTTAAATCCTTTTGTGA
Organism: Lithophane ornitopus; assembly: GCA_948473465.1. NCBI lineage: Eukaryota > Metazoa > Arthropoda > Insecta > Lepidoptera > Noctuidae > Lithophane > Lithophane ornitopus. The sequence goes on along the minus strand of OX419634.1, from coordinate 14,208,317 downwards.
ATATTTCACTACTTAATTTTTTAATATTTTTATTGGTTATATTTTTTTTGCATTTATGGACGCTATAGGTAGGTACTAAGCGTTATTACGCGTTAATGTGAACGCCCTTTGTTAGTTAACATACTGTATACGTAGTAATTAGCAGGACGCCTAATGTATTTTAGCACCTATCTTCACTTAGGTTATGAAGATGGTATTCCTCTGCTACGTGCACATCTTATGTGCACGGAGAGGTTACCCGGTTGTTAGCTGCGTGGATCATTTGATTGCTGGGTCGTAGTGGACCATCCTGCCTACGTACTATTAAGGACTCCGCGTCCTTATATTACCTACCGGGATTATCAATACAATGAAAAGCTTATTTAGTATTTATAGAATAATTATTTCTATAGTGCAGTATACAATATTTTACATGACGACGCGCGAAGCTGTCTCTATCTTCTAAATAGTGTTTATCTCATAATCATAGGCTATCTAACTTCTAAAACAGTCGCGGAGGCTGTATGGAAACGCCATGCATGCGTACCCATGCGTAGCTTAGCCATGGACAGCTATGGAGCAGAGCCTTTAAGGCTTATACTGCATCCATAGAACTATTAATAATTGTGATATAAATCAATCCTTTCAAACTCGGTTTTCTTTAACAATGAGTGTCAATCGTCGGGTATCGTCGACAGATGACGGAAACTTCAGTCCTTAAGCTCAGCATTAGTTTGATAGTATATCGTTCAATCGTGAGCCTTTCAAGAGATGACGATATATTGTTATGGAGTATAAGTTGAGGAGGGCGAACTTATACATTACAATAGATTCTATAAACAGCAAATTGATTTTACTCGGCTGCGTGGTAGTTTAGCTTTTATCAAATGCTTTCGGAAAATATTAACTTATTTAAGTAAGGCCGATTTTTATATCTATATCTGTAAGTAGTACATAAAATTAAATCTATTGATTTAATTACATACAATTACAATATTGTTAATAAAAATAAAATTGATCGTCTGTTTTTAAAACAACAGCTTTTCTACTAAATGCGTAATGAAAGATATACGGTAGGTACTATAAATAATTTTTTTAAATGTTTTGACCTCTTTGTCTGTCTGTTTGTTTCGGCTAATCTTCGAAACACGGTTTTGACGGTAGTCGTTATAGTAAAAAATGATCAGTAAGTTAAGAACTTTTAAATAAGATACGTCTCAAGTCTGTTGACTAAGTTTCAATTTTGGGGACTGGTTCCCAGTTCCAGTTCTTATTTGGCGGCTGAGATTACAGTTCAATTATTTTACTGGCCACATTACATTTGTGACAGCAATAAGTATTTCTTAAATATCTTACTTCCTTCATCAGAGAAACAGAAACACTTCTTTCAAGTCATCATCATCTGCCTAGTTTTTTCCCAACCATGTTGGGGTCGGCTTCCAGTCTAACCGGATGCAGCTGAATACCAGTATTTTACATGGAGCGACTGCCTATCTGCTGATCCACAACCCAGTAACTGGGTAATACGATACCCCTTGGTAAGACTGGTTGTCAGACTTTCGGGCTTCTGACGACCCGTAGCGACTGTCAAAGATCCACAAATGACAGCCGGGACCAACGGCTTAGAAACAATTCTTTCAATTAAAACATTAAAACGCCAAACCTGAAATCAAACTCATAAAATGAAGAACCCAAACCGTTAGATAACTCTAACCCAACAGTTATCACGCCTTCACTAACCGCGCCTGATTTATAGGGTCCCGGCTTCAGTTCCCGGGTCGTGCACACTCTTCACGTAACGAGTACCATAGATTGTGCGGTGTGTGTACTAAGAAGAACATAAAGTAAACCATTGTTTGTATTTCGCTATAAAGAGTGGCTGTCCCCGTTTGTCTGTCTGTCTGTGGTGAACTACGTAACTGGACTCATGGGGTCTGTGTGTGTTATCAGTAAGTTGATATCGGATATGGCTTTCCTATTTAGTAGAAAATATGTTACGTATTTTATAGGATCTGTGTAGTACCTACTATAATTGAATTGACATAAAATATACCAAAAAGTCAGATAAAGTATTTGTGAAAGTAGGAGGTAAGGAGCACTGGTGGAGCAGTGGTGGCCCAGTGGTAACGGCCACCACTTACCGAGTTGTAGGTCGTAGGTTCGAACCCTGACACGCGCTTTACTTTGTGTAAATAATTTCATCACCACTGCTCTCAAAACAGTGTAGGAAAACATCGTGAGGAAACCGGCATGTCCTAGGACCAAAAAGTCGAAGACATGTGACACCTACCAACCCGCACTGGGCCCGCGTGGTGGATTAAGGCCCACTCCCTCTCACAATGAGGAGGCCTGTGTCCCAGCAGTGGGAACATTATAGGCTGATTATGTATGTTATGTAAGTAGGTACCGTGTAATAGGAAAACAACACACGACCCTTACCGCTACAATCATGGAATAGATGTTATCATAATGATCATCCGTCTAGCCTTTCCTAACTATGTTGGGGTTGGCTTCCAGTCTTAGCAAATGCAGCTTTTTTCCCGTGGCGCGACTGCCTATCTAACCTCCCGGTTGCTGGGCTGCGGAATAGATACGACCTCTTTTATCTATTTCATTGCTGCAAGCATGCAAGCACTCAGACGATGCACCGATCAACTCTTTAAACTCATTGAGAAACCCTTATTTTCAAAGTTTAATGAGCCTGTCTCAATAGTTCAGGGTTACCAGCTAATAATGCTGACACATGTCCGTCTGTCTGTCTGATTGGACACGCCGTCACGTGGGCGCTGTTAGGAAATTGGCTCGACTAATCATTGGACAGCTGTAGTGATCATGTATAGGTGCTGGGTTTAAGTGTGGATATTGTCAAGGTTGGCTGTGGGTTTAGAGTTAATTGGTGGCATTTCTTTTTACGGGTTATCAATGTGATGTACATTGCAATGGGTTGTTTTATACCTACAGATTAAGTCCATGAATTTTAGTGATTAAAGAGCGATGACACGTAGGGTTCAGCCGATTAAATATTTGTTACTAGCTGCGCCCCGCGGTTTCACCCGCGTAAGGCACGATCACGGTGGGAATATCGGGATGAAAACTATCCTATGTGTTAACCCAGGTTATAAACTATCTGTGTGCCAAATTTCATCCAAATGCGTTCAGTAGTTTTTGCGTGAAAGAGTAACAAACATCCATCCATCCATACTTACAAACTTTCGCGTTTATAATATTAGTTAGATTAGACTAGTTAGATTAGATAGATTAGATATTGTGTTATATTAAAAAAACAAGCATTTTTATCAATATTAACCAAATTAATTTTATTCAAACATAGATTACTGACTTTGCTCAATTAGCTGCAAAGTTGAAGTGGGACTGGAGTGGAGTGGGACTCCGTCTGACGCATGCCCAATGAGCTGTGGGCCATAAAATAACCACTATGTGGACGTGGAACCCTGAGGCAGCTTAATTCGCTTTTTCGCTTCAGTTTGGCCCGAGCTTTTTAATTTACCAGACAGGCGTAGAAAACGCCTCCCGATCCTGCAAAAATAACTAAATTAACATTCCAACGAAAATTAAATTAAACGTTGTACGCAACTATAACGAAAACTTGATTAAATCCTTTTAATTTGCGGTACATTAACCAACCCTTCAATGTCAACGGTTCAGACGCTGCGAAACATTATAAATAACTGTTATTACAGGAATTGTGTTTAAATTGTCGTTATTTGTCTGTCCTTGAGGTTAGGCGTGACTACTGTGGTCCAGTTTTTCTATAAAGGTTTGGAAATGCATATTTTAGATACCTAGGTTTTTTCATTCGTTAGTTATATAGTAATAGTAATAGTCTATTTATTTGTGAGAATATTGTTACATAGATATGTTACATAGTTTTTGTAGTACATAATATTCTGCCGTTTCCGGCGTACAAATACATTTTCAGGGTTTTGTTTGTCACACATTGAATTGGCATTGAATTAAATAGATTAGGATAACATATTCATATTTTATTTTGGATAACATTCAAATTGAAAATTAGTCAAGTATTAGTTATGGAAATGTCAGAAGGATTAAGTTAGTAAGGTCAAAGAGATAATAAGAAGAAAATATAATATTATTTCCTAATATTTATGTCAACTTTTCATTCATAAAATCATTGGTCGAGTAGTAGCATTTATTTAAAAGACAATTGAATAATTTACTTTTAAATGTCCTAAAGTTTAGAGTTTTAAAACAGTCTGGCAGTTTATTATAAACTTTGGTCGCCATAAAAAATACATTATTAGAAAATAGTTTATTATTTCGCCTAGGTACATGGAACATGTGAACTTTGCGGCTAGGTCTGGATACAATATCATTATGCAGAACAAATTCATGCTTATTTTGGTACACAAACATACAGATTTCAAAAATATACAATGCGGGGAGTGGTAATATTTTAATTTTCTTGAATAGTGGGACACAGCTGTCCAGTGGGTGCGCTCCACATATTGAGCGAATACATTTCTTTTGCACTCGAAACACTCTGTTAAGTTCTACAGAATTACCGCATATCACAATGCCATAACGCAACATTGATGCGACATAGCCATGGTATGCACATAGTGCCGCATCAACCTCAGCCACACGTGTTAGTCTGTATAAAACGAATACGAATCTGTCTATCTTTGCTCAGAGTTCGTCAATATGAGCTTTCCAGTTACAGTGTGTGTCTATTGTTATTCCTAGGAACTTTGTACTCTCAACTTCTTCAATTCAATTCAGTTTGCTAAATTGTTATGACATACCTAGTGTACCTATGTATCTAAGGTAAGTTAAAATGTTATCATCATGCGATTCATTCAGGAATTCCGCATAGACTATAAGATTAATCGATTTTATTTACCTACTAGCTGCGCCCCGCGGTTTCACCTGCATAAGTCACGAGTCCGTGAGAATATCGGGATAAAAAGTATTCTATGTCCTTTTCCAGGTTATGGTCAACTCATGTGCCAAATTTCATCCAAATCTGTTCAGCCGTTTTAGCGTGAAAGCAGCACAAATTATAATGAAAGATTCCGTGATCACCGGCGAAGTGAACCGATATCCTTCCGTTGCTTTATCTTTGGCACGAGTCCACACGTTCTGGCAACCTACCCAAGGTCGCTTGACAAACCAAGTGCCCGAGACCCCGATATCTTTAGAACTTAATAAATCTGACCTTAAACTTTAGGTAATAAAACGTTTAATCGCTAGGTAACCAATAGTAATTATGATCTTCAAAATTCTAAAATGACAAAACGCGTTTATAAACATTAATTGTCGTTGACAAATCGCAGCGATTACTTACGTAGCGGTGTCACAAGTTAGTGGAAACATGAAAATAAATGTTCTACGCAAGCTGCGGTCGAGTGTCAGAAAAACTGTGGAATCTTAATAATAGTCTAAGGCTGTGGCTGTAACGGGAAAAGGAAATACCTACCTTGAATAGCGTTGCCACGGTAACACGGGATAAAGGAAAAATATCTTAGTTGTTTTTGTTGCAAAGTTGTACACCAAAGGTAGACAGAATTTGAGAATCAAAGTTTTAGTGAATATCGTAGTTGAAATGAAACTGAAGTATAATTTATGACTACGTGCTGAGTTTCACATTTAGCAGCTAAACTTGCAAAAACATTACATTTTTGTGAGGACGCCATTACAGTTAAAACTCAGTCTTGTTAGTTTAACTGTGCAATATGTTACCAAAAATATGTTGCCATAAAAATTGGCCAATTTTTATAACATGCAGCTTATTGTTTTGTAAAATACTGTATTGATATTTTTTTGATAATTTGACGACTTTTCGGTCACTGTCGAAGTGTCGACTTCCCCCGCGTTTACCTTATACCACCTACCACTACCTACGCACACTATGGTCAGGTTTTAGTCTACCTATTACCTTTCAGAATCCTTTGACCATCTCTTGAGTTACGTAGTAACATTAATGAGTCACCAGAGCTTTTTAAAACTTCTCTAAACTTAAGAAAATGTTATACCTACCAAGTTACTTAACTTTTTAAATTATAATTTCATAACATAACAAAAATCTAACCATCATCGTCTAGATTTCTCTTGCCATAAAATCAGAGTACTAGTCATCATTAATTTAGCCGCGACTCGAGTCCTGTCGGTATCGCATCCCCAGATCACCCGGTGGCGACGTTGCGCAAGCGATGCAACGTGAGATTCTAATACAATATCACTGTGTAATGTCGCATCCGTTACGTACACAACCATTTTGGAAAATTCTCCCGATAAGATGAAGATTTGGGATGGGAGAAAGCTTGTTTTTCTAAAGTGATGTTTGGTCATAGTGTCGTCATTTATTCGCAGCTTGATAACTACCTATTCTGTCCGACAGAAATCAATATTTTTGTAAGGGGTGCTAATCGAGGTCAGCAAAATTGAATATAGGTTATATAAAGATATAGATAGGTACCTATGTCGGGAAAAAGCCGCTCTGCTTATCTCCAATTGTGTCAAGCCGACCCGAACATGATTGAGTGAGGATAGATGACGAACGGAGTTTGCCGATCGGTACGAGCCGAATGAAAGTCGAATATGTTTATTAATTGCTTCGGGTCGGCTTTGTTGTTCAACAAATACCGCTGAATCGTGTAGTATCCCAATGCACTTCAGATAAATAAGATCTTCTGTTATGCAGCGCAATTTTTTATTTTCTGGTGATTTTCGTATATAAATATATAATTCTGTAAGTTACAACGGTTGACAGTAGACCAATATTATAGTTTATCGTGTTGCATTGCTAGTTATTGTTATTTTTTCGAAGATTTATATTACACATTGCTGTACCTACATTTTACCCCAAATCTCTAGAACTGCGTGTCATAATCAACATACTCCCCAGACACCAACTTACGTAATGTATTAATATATATTATCAGCCTATAATGTTCCCACTGCTGGGACACAGGCCTCCTCTCAGTGAGAGGGAGTTGGCCGTAATCCAGCACGCGGGCCCAGTGCGGGTTAGTAGATGTCACATGTATTCGAACTTTTGACTCTGGGACATGCCGGTTTCCTCACGATGTTATCCTTCACGGTTTTAAGAACAGTGGTGGTGAAACAATTTACACAAAGTAAAGAGTCTGTCTGGGTTCGAACCTACAACTCGTAAGTCGCGGCCGTTACCACTGGGCAGTTGGGCACGACGGCTCCAACTTACATAATTACATTACAAAAATTATTGACGTCCAACCACTTGACTGATTGATACAAATTGAAAGACTTTTAATAATGATGCTAATAAATGTGGGCCGCTATGTAATGTCAAACAAAAGATTATGTAAGTATCAGAGATTGATAACAAAAGATGCTCGATTTGACTTCAAGTATGTGTCGATGGATAGTGAATGTCAGAACAATTTAGTAATACCAATCGTTAAGAGAGACAAGATAGTCTAATTGCCAATAGCAAAACGATTAGACAGCAGCTAGACTTTCGACATCTTATGAAATGTATTTATATCTGTACAAATAAATAAAATTGAAGTGTCTCTTTGTAATGTCTAAATAACAAATTTTTACTAAATGCTACAATGTGGTAATTATAACAAAAAAAAAAAATTGTCTGTCTCTTTGTTCCGGCTAATCTCCGAAATGCCTGGACAGATTTTGACGGGACTTTCACTGACTGCTTTTTTAGACTTTAAATAAATGCTTCACTTGCGTGGACCCACGCGAGTGAAGCCGTGGGCAGCATCTAGTCTAACATAAAACTCATTATCTTAATTACGGGAATTGAACTCGGGACTTTACAGTAGCTTTAGATCACAAAGGTAAACTGATTAATGGATACGAGAGTGTAAAATGGGGGTTTCCGTAAATTAAACACACTTAAAATTGCACTTCACATCTATTGTTAGTTTAACTGTCTTTTACACTTGATGGTCCATTGAGAGACAAGTATTTACCTATACAACTCACTACAGTTGCTTGCCCACATAATTTCACTTAACCATCAATCACTTTACGTCAGCTTCCTCCCGCCCGCTCCCGCTCCGCTTATGAACCGCCGCGCCCTTTGACCCGACCCTAACTATCCCGCTTGTTGATATTCAATCACGTTACAACGTCAGCTAGAGAGTAGCCATAATCATTTATCTTCATTGAGTATTCACAGGAAGACTTGCGTGGTAGTGTTTATTGATTTTACTTTACATTTCCTTGAAGAACTGGAAATTGTAAGGTGCTTTAACGGGTGTAACATTACCCTCCTTCTGGGGCAATCGGGTAAAAAGACGATAAACGAAACCGAGAGTCGAGTCTCTTGTTCTTCCTGTCATTGTATTTTTTTTTATTTGGACCGTACCTTATGGTTTATTTTCGTAATTTCGAAGAACGTTCGCATTCGCATCTCATTCGCAATCTGTCAAAAATACAATCAATTTACCAGCATTTTTGACAAGATTGACAGATAGCGACTTTAATGTGAACGTTTCATAAGTACCAGAATTGGCCTTCTGGTGATGTACGGAGATAATGAAGGTCAAAATTGTTTTACTTTCTTTGTAAAAAATAACTTTAAATACTCCCTTTAACTCCTGTACTGTTGCATACACCCAAAAGGAAATGTTTTCGCGTGCGTTACATTGCGCGCTCTTCACACCAAAAATAAAATACGTTTCCCAGCAATAATTTTTGTAATGTTTTGTAATTTTTATTTTTTATGTTAAGTAACTATGTTTGATGTAGGTACAGAATATGTAGATAACAGCTATATGAGGGTATTGCCCTGTATGTATGCTATACGCAAGTTGTTAATAATTAGAAGACTCCTCATTACTTGTTGATTCTATAATTTATATAAACAGGGATCATGCGATTCACCTTCTAGTTCTTTAAGTTTCTTCGATCTTGCGTCTTTTTGTCGGTTGATTTCTTATCAACTTTTGTGAATTTTATACATAATCAGCGACGCGCCCATGCTTCGCACAGGTGCGTTTACGCCGGTAGCACACCTCCGCCGTGAAACCATAGCAGCGAAACCGCAGTAGTTCAACTGGCTCGCGTCATGTTCGTCAAAACGTCGAAATTTCTGTGCTGTAAGCCTAAATATTAATGTAGGTACGCGGGTTATAGGAGTTTTTGTATAAAGGGCGGTAGGTGCTAAATATTATAAACCATCCGGAATAAATTCTCAAAATGATGGTGAAAACCGCGACAAAATCCATTGTGAACTTTAAAAGAATGAAGCAGTCACACAGACAGACATTAAAAGCGACGTTATTCTTTAATAAGTACCTTGTAAATATATATAGATAATAAATAGACGTCTTATCTTCTTAGCGTGTGAAGATAATAAAATACTATGATATTAACTGTTTCGTTTCTCTGGCACAGCTCTTGAGCTTTTAAGTAATTAGATTAGAAGAAACAGTGCATCTAGATCTACTGACCTCTTCATCTCATATTAGCAATTAGGTAATTGTCACTTTATCTAGACGAGACACAAAAATCTTCTCACGTAAACACTTCCTAGTCTAACTTCCGACTGAATTTAATATGATATCATAGGTATAACATAATTATGTTATGAAGCATATTATTATAAAAATGTGTTCGCGTGAGCAGATCTATGTAAATGATTAGTTAAGAATACGCTCTGGTTTCTGTGCGCAAAAAAACTGTTCGTTGTTATTTTCTGCGCGCTCAGATGTGGGAACGTTGAGCTAGTGATGTCCCCAGTCGATGATACAGGTATCGATGAGGTCGACAATGCTGTGCTAGGCCAGTTCCGTCTTCCGCCGTTAATGTTCCTTGGTCCCCTAAGAAATATCAAATCAAATTTATTTTTGCAGAAGACACTGTTACAATGGTGTTATTAAAAGCACATGTTTCAAGTGATTCTACCGTAAGGCATGCAAAATGTTTACAATCATTTGGTTTTGTTGACGGAAGAATACATAAAATGACATAATTATAATAACAATCTGTCATTTTGTCTATTCTTCGGTCAACAAAACCCGTACAAAACCCGTTTCTATGGTTGTAATACTACGCGTGTAGGGGTTGGCACACATTTGGCAGTCCCTTAGTGCAGATTCTGATAGATTGCCAGGGTACCATCCAATTCCAACTTGGCAACGTGTGGAGTTTAAACAAGTTACTAGGTCGATAACAGTACCTTTATTTCATTATGTATAATCCATACTTCCATACTAATATTATAAATTCGAAAGTAACTCTGTCTGTCCGTCTGTCTGTCTGTATGTATGTTACCTTTTCACGCCTAAACCACTGAACGGATTTCGATAAAATTTGGCAAGGAGATAGATTGCATCCCGGGGAAGGACATACGCTACTTTTTATTGACATACCACGCGGGCGAAGCCGCGGGCGGAAGCTAGTTACTTATAATTATTAGTTACCTATACCTACCTATGAATTTTTATATGTATTAGGTCAGGTATGTGTGTGTGATATTCATCTTCTGTATGTATTTATATTCGTAGTAGGTACCTGTAGGTATGATAATTGTAGTAGATACACCACGGTCTTCCCCTATTTATTTTTATTATTCTTATACTAGATATTGCTATTAGTAAGACCACCGTTGTATTCTAAATATAAATGGTATTATTGTGTTAAATGAGCCTTGTTAAATTTTGGTGTACAATAAAGCATATTCTATGTATCTATCCATCTGTTATTAACTACTGCAGCGTCTAATATCGATACACAACTCACATGACTACACACGAAAACTGCACAGTGTTGACACGGATCCCGCGTAATGATCGCCATTATAACATCGTGACGCAACGGCGCCATCTTGCGGGAAGATGGTTTAGCACTTTTTACCCCGAGCCCGAGATAATCTAATCAAATTCATTATATTTTTGTGTATGTTTGGTGCAATTTTGGCGTGAGAGCACGGGTTTTGTAAAGAGATTCTATGGCCGTTTACATAATTGGAAGTTGATAATTAAGAAGGTACCTATAACATGTTTTAAAGCGTGCGATAAGCTTTAGATTGGAAGAGAGAGAAGAGTCTTAAACTATCAGTAGGTGCACCCATCCACTCATTCATGCTTTGTTACAATGTTAGTACCTAGTTATCGTCTACAGATCAATATTTTTAAATGTTTGAGCGCCATTTATCTATCTAAGTGAACTGAGTAGGCAGACATTTATATGCAAGACATGTCCGACATATTTAAGCATTCTGAGAGGTGACACATATATTTTTTAAACCGATGCGATATCCTATGTCTTGGCGACACTTGTATCGTCAGATTGTTTTGGTGTTTCTATGGCGCATATTTGTGCAGCTACTTGTATATGCCTTCCACAGATGATCAGATATACCTATTTGCTAAATATTATAAATGTATCATGACATGACATAAGGTATTGCCGATCTGTCCTTACGAAACTCACTTTCGCATTATATTAGTTAGGATTATCTAACTAATGTAAACAAAATATTGTAATTAGCTATGTTTTTAAGTCACTATGGAATTGCCTATTCTTCTTCATGCGAAACTAGAATTGATATTTTTCAAAATATTGTATAACATTTTTAAGAGTAACGGTGGAGTTACTTGCCCATTCTTCTCCATACGAAAACTACCTTTTGGAAGTGGCAACTAGAATCAGTTCTATTTTTCTGTTTTTGACATTCAAAAGTGACTTTTTATGGTCTGATTAATTGTAACTGTTAAAGGACATCCTATAACAATTACAATTAATCTGACCCTAAAAAGTCACTTTTGTTTTAAACACATATATATGTACCTACTTACTTTTCCACCACCTTGATCAACATTTTCACAAGCGGAAGACGATGTTGTACATATTAATAATTAAATTTATTGTGACGAATTGTAGATAATCGATTTGTTGCGACAATTATAAAAGCTTACCTACTGATTTGAGTAAGCGCGTGTTTTTAAATAAAATATCAGAGTTATTAAATAACCATGAAATCTAGTGATCGTGTAACTAAAGATGAAAGTAAGTATCTATAATTTCAGTTTGCAGATTAATCTTTTTCTTATACCTACAGAGACGAAAGAAGCAGTTTGCTTACATACTGCTTGCTAATATATTAGACTATCTATATATTTATATATATAAACGTGAATCAACTGCTGGACATACCTAGACCGTTAACTATACACGCCATTAAAACGCGATTCTCGCCCACGGTCGTCCAGCTGCTGTTCATCTCACTCACCCTGCGAAGATCGTTGATCCCCCAAACATGAGCCGACATGAGGTCGTCACACGCTTCATTTGCCGAATCATATCTATTCTGTCAACATCTCACAGTGAAGCGTTGGTAAATTAGTAGAATAAGGTCCTTGGACTCATCTGCTTCACCAACCATCTGTGCTTCCACATGACCGGCTTACAACCACCTCAGCTTACTAACCTTTCAAGCTATATCTGTAACTTCAGTTCTTTTACATACATACCAACACGCAAATGCCCATATTAGGTTCACAATAACACAGTAGTTATATAACTCTACAATGTGCTAGTATGCCGCAACCAACTGATCTGGATCAATGTGTGCCGAGCGTCAAAGGTGATCAGTCTGACTGACTACATTGTAATGAACCAATCATCAGACAGCCATTAGGTATATTATAAGAGATCGATTAATATCGATGTTGTAATATACTATCATCGATTAGAAATTGTTATTTATATATAGCTATATGTAAGCGGGCACGCCCTTTGTGCCTGGAGGCTTTTATTTAGATATTATTTTATGTTTACATTTACTTTTTCTGCTTGAGTACTAACAGTTCTCGATATTTTTTTGGTTGTTATAATGGCGTGTGCTAGCTGACATATGGCTAATAATTAGATTAATGTTTTTTTTGTTCCGAAAATATGAATGACTTTGCATACTATTATATAGAATCATTTTTTTTCTAACTAAACAGACAGCTGTGCTGCTGGGGAACTCCCCAGCAGCACAGCTGTCTGCTGGGAAGCTGGGACTTGTTCCGCCACTTCTTCTTCCCAGCTAAAGCACTAGGAAGTGGTGAAGGGTGGGCGTTTTGGGGGACTGTCTTATGTAATTTTTACGTTCGAAAAGTGCTGATTCTCAGCCTAGTTTGAATAAATTAATTTTTGATTTTGATTTAGATAGATTAGGTTGATGATTCTTTTCAGATTTGTTGCAAACTATTGAGTTTGTAGCTTAGTTTTTTTATTATTCGCCTTTACTAGGCCTCCCCCAAACTTTTTCAGGTAATTTTTTCTTAAACCACCTTTATCCAGCCTTCGCGGTGGGCATTCAGGTCATCTCGCCAACGCTTAGTTTTTATAAAATTATATTTTTAATTTTCCTGCGGATTATTTCGTTTTCTAATAAAAGTTTATCTTTATTGGATATGCACCATGCTACCCGTATCTACAGCCCCTGTTGCAATCTGGACGAAATAAACAGGTATCGTGCCTTTTTCATTCATATACTTATTTAAATATGGTTTCGCCAACATGCTAAAACATTAGGAAGTGGAAGGGCGGGCATTTTGAGGGACGGTTTAAAAAGTGCTGATTCTGAGCCTAATTTGAATAAATGATTCTTGATTTCTTCTAAACTGCGCAACAACAATTAATTCCCCGCCTTCCGCATCCAGTTTGTTTTATCTGCCTTAACGTCTTCGGTCAATTTACCTAACTGACTAATTTAACCTTATTAACCAACATTACCTACCTCAGCTTGCCGCAATCCCCACATGATATGCCAAAACTTTTAACTAGGCGTTATTTCTTGGCGTCAACAATAGCAGTTGATATAATTCGCAACAGAGTTGGGTAACGTTCACAATGCGCCTAACTAACGTTGCGTCGAAGAGGTGCTGTCGTGAACTCGTGACCACACCCAATTTCACTCATTTGGGTCGGTGGGCGATGTGTAATTAGAATTATTGTTATACGATACTGAGGAGTGAAGAGTGTATAGGTGTCGAATCTCAGGTTTGGTTCTTAGGTGCATTTTTTACTAAGTACGCATAGGTATACGTTCTGAAACTTACCGTCATCCATCCTCAATGTATGTATAGTTACTTATAAATAATAAGTTACATAGAAGATTTGTGCAGGATAAACGAATTTTTCTTTATTTGGTGTTAAAAAATGAACTACAGAGTCAGTGGCGTTCCTTACATAGAAGCCCAAAAGCCCGGCTTGCCTTCAAAATTAAGCTTAGCAATAAATAAATAAATAACACTATATAATAATGGTGTTACCATGAACAACATAGAAAATCTGTAAATCGCTCACTTGGCTATTTTTTTTAATCGTAAAAAACCTGTCTGTTTGCCCTGATTTTGACCCCTAGGCACGCTACTGTACAGAGTGCTAACTCACTCTTTATTTTTTATCCTGCACAAATCTTTGTCATTTTCATGTTTCTAAAGCTTGGGTTTCCTAAGAAAACGGTGGCCGTCACATAACGGCCGTAACGTCACGTCTGTGGTCAAGAAAATAATTGTAACGGTATTTAACGCTCTCTTCGCTAATGCCGATCACCGCGTCTTCAACCCATTCTGACTGGATATACCTACCTTGAAAATTAGGTTTCGATTCTCGGTCGACGATTTTTCCCTATAAATGATTTACAAACAATACCTACCTACTTAATTGATGAATACCAGTAAAACACTGGTATTCAGCTGCATCCGGTTAGTCTGGAAGCTGACCCCAACATAGTTGGGAAAATTCTAGGTAGAGATGATGACATGCCTATTTGGTCAATAGACACAATGATAAAGACGTCTTCAACCTATATTTCTTAGGTAATCTTTCATTCACAATATAATAATTCTGACCATTGACACTGTAACACACCTCCAATTCTCAGCAGGCACTCATTGATCATACTTCTCTAATTAATTCACTGCTATCGTAACAAAACTTCTTTATAAACTGATCGAGTAATGTCCAATAGCTTACATCATGAAATCAGAAATCAGAAATCAGAAATATTTATTTGTGATACATAGGTAGGTACAGTGGTTGGACATGTTTTAGGTTAATGAGCGCTATGATCAACCTATTAAAGGCATACAAAAAGAATTAATTACAATTATCACATGCAAATAAAGAGCTTACTCGTTCTAAACTACAAGTCAACTACATAAATGACTGTATTATTTTAATAAAGGAACAAAAGTCAAAATAATTTGTTAGGTAAATGTCAAAAATAATTCAGATTTAAATAATTAATTATGATTTATGATTACAATATAGTCAAAGAAGCAAATTACATTACATTACAAAATTAGATTAACATGTCAAAATTTATCTGATAAAAAATCCGATACACTATAATAACACTTTTGACATAGCAAACTTCTTAGTTTCAGTTTAAATGAGTTAATATGTAGATTTTTTAGCTCTTTTGGCAATTTATTAAATAGAACTGTTGCCATGTGAAAGACACTTTTATACATCAAGGCAGTATTCGTTTTTGGAACGCACAGACGACTTTCGTCCCTTTGGGTCCGATTGAAAGCTGTAGATGCTAAAGTAAATAAATGAGGATTTTGTTTAACGAAAGCCGCTACTTCAAATATGTATAGTGACGGTAATGGAAGGATAATATGCTTTTTAAAAAAAGGCACACAGCTCTCCGTTGATTTTAAACCAAACATAGCCCGAATGCATCGTTTCTGTGCCTTAAAAACGAGATCTTTGTCGGTGGAATTCCCCCAAAAAATTATGCCATACCTAAGAACAGATGCTACTAGCCCATGATACGCAATTAAAAGGGCACTGGTGTTTATTTTGCTTGCAAGTGTATGTAAGGCATAGGCAGATTTACTAACTCGCTTGCATAGTTGTTGAATATGCGGTTTCCAGGTCATTTTGTCATCAATATATAAGCCTAAAAATTTACAATTGTCTACTTCCTCTATTGTTTGCATATTAAAATTTACATTTAGGTTATTTGGTGCTGGTAAACGCTGTCTAAAGTACATTAATTTAGTTTTGCTTAAGTTGGCTTTTAGGTTATTCATATTAAGCCAATTCATAACAGAGCTCAATGTGTTATTTATGTCATCTTCAAAAGTATTTATGTCCTTACATTTTATCGTAACTGTACTGTCATCCGCGAAAAGAGCTATAGGATTATCAGTGGCATTGGGTAAGTCATTGATGTACAATATAAAAAGTGGCGGCCCCAAAACAGTTCCTTGAGGAACACCGTAGTTTAGTTGACGTTCACATGATCTAAAGGTTTCTTCTTTTTTTGTTAGGATATTCACTCTAGTCAATTCTGTGTATTGGTGACGGCCTTTGAGGTATGATTCAAATAATTTCAGAACATTACCTCTTATTCCATATTCATTAAGTTTGCTAACCAATATATCATGTTCAACATAATCAAAAGCCTGTGTCATATCCATAAAGATAGAGCAGACAGGTATTCTTTTGTCAACATTAACCATAACAAAGTCCAGAAAGTCATAAATGGCCATATTTATAGATTTATTGTGTCTAAAACCTTTTTGTTCTTTTGCAAGAATATTGTTATTTTCTAAATAGTTATTAAGTTCTTTGTAAATATATTTTTCAAATATCTTAGAGATAACTGGAACTAAGGCAATAGGTCTATAGTTTTCTAGAAATTCTCTATTATCTTTTTTGAAAATTGGTTTTATGATTGAAGTTTTTAATTTGTCAGGGTAGATTCCAGCTTCAATACATAGATTTATCAGATAGGAAAGATGAGCAGAAATATTCATAGCTATATATTTCAAGACTTTAGTTGATATGCCATCATAACCCACACTATTTGTATTTTTTAAACTCCTGATAATCTGCAATACATCATATGGCAAGCATGGTTTTAAAAACATAGACTTTTGCTTAGACGACATATAAAATTTATACTGCATGTTGAGTGAATCATCCTTAGGTACTATTTTATCGATGAAATAATTATTAAAAGCATTAGATATTTCACAAGGGTCAGTTATTGTTTTGTCATTTATTTTAATGCTAGTTATCGTATCAATTGGTAAATTTTGTTTAGGTTCATTTATAATTTTCCATGCCGATCTACTTTTATTATCCGACGCGTTAATTAAATGATTATTTTGTGCGCGCTGGGTTAATTTTATTACTTTTTTATATCTTTTTGAGAATTGTGTCAGTTTAGCTTTATTTACCTGGCTGGGTTTTTTTCTGTATTGCCATAAAAGATCACGTTTTTTCATACTACAGGCCTTGATCCCTCGCGTTATCCAGTTAGCTTTACGATGTGTATTAATGGTGATATATTTAAATGGAAAGCAAAGATCATAAAATAACTTGAACAAATCAATAAAAGCATTGTAGGCTATATTCGGATCAGAGGCTGAGTACATTTCAGAAAAAGACAATTTCTCTATACAAGTTCTAAACTTCTTAAGATTTTCCTCACAACAATCTCTACGTTTAATTTTCCAGCTTTTTATCAGGCATACCTCTTTGACCTGACACCTCAATATCTGAGCTGTGTGATCAGATAACGCAAAGTCAATCACTTCTGCTCTACACTTGTTGTGGTAGTTATGAGCAAAATTATCTATACATGTGTTACTGATTTTTCTGGTAGGTTCGGTTATCTTAAGTCTTAAGTTATAATTAAGAAGTAAACATTCAAATTCAGATGTAATATTATTTTGTTTTAGAATATTAATATTAAAATCCCCAGCTATCACAATATTATGCTTATTATAGGTTTTATTTACATACTTGAGCATCTTGTCCAATCTTTCGAAGAAATTACTTAGGTTACTAGCAACCGGAACCCTATACAAACAGATAATAATTACTTTGTAGTCTATTAGTTCAATGGCAGAGCATTCAAAAGTTGAGCACTCAGTGAATAAACTCAGAAATTGCCGATTGTTACACTCACCAACTCAACGCATACACTTTCGAAAGAAAAATAATAATGAAATCAAACGAAACTAGGTCTTAAGTCAAAGCAATAGAGTCAAGGAAGTGAAAAACTTTTTATGCGGATAGAAAAAGGTCTTGTTGGTAGATAAATTATGGATATTTTGCCTAACTTTCGATCGGTGTTTTGGAGTGATGAGAATCTTTGATTCCCACGGTGTAGTTGCATTTTGTTGTTACTACCGTCCTGTTTTGTGCCGACATGATTGATTTAGTCTAGTCTGTGAAGGCTAGGCTTTATGAGGATGTTTCAGTAACAAGGTATTTGTTGCTCAAGTTGCTTCTCTCATTTCGGCTCCCAAAGTAGCAACCCCCGACAGTTTCTACGACCCATGGCTTTTGAGTTTAGTTTAGAAGTGTCATTCTGAATGCTTAGCACTTAATGAAAGACTGCAAAATTAGGTACCCGACCATCTTAAAACGTGTCAAAGTTATATTCACACCTTTCACATTTTACAGGGTATATATAATAAGTATCTGGTCCACCGAGGTCAGTTCGGTGAAAATAGAGAAAACGAATTGAGATTTATGTTTTTGCCCCCGTAAACCCCTTTTTAATGCAACTTTCATCGACAAGCCATTTTCGACAATGTGATTACAAAATATATATACAACTATTGCTCATTAATGATATAATTATAGTAAGTATTTATAATAATAGTATCTATAGGATAAATTAAAGCTAACTATCAATCGAAGTCACATATTGCCGGCGACGAGTTCAGTTAGTGGTTTCCAATATTCTGTTCGGGTGTACTTACCTGCCTACTCGTAATTACAGTTGCGTGCTTTGTCAACAGTTTCACTGCCTTATGATTGATGTCCGGGTGCTGGAGTGTCACCCATTGTGT
Source organism: Lithophane ornitopus (assembly GCA_948473465.1). Classification (NCBI taxonomy): domain Eukaryota; kingdom Metazoa; phylum Arthropoda; class Insecta; order Lepidoptera; family Noctuidae; genus Lithophane; species Lithophane ornitopus. Next base: position 14,189,532 of record OX419634.1, on the reverse strand, counting down.
CATGGAAGCCCTTTCTATCAGTAATTACGTTTGAACTTTTATAAAATACGTTCTTGCACTTGTGCCAAGTGTCCAAATTCCCATCGTAGGCCTTAATTGTTCTGTTACGTAGCTTTCGACGTTTCTCATTTGAGAAATGACTAAATATTAACTAGTTCTAATCAAAATAGCCTGTAATGTCCCGCTTCAGGGCAAAAGCGTCTCTCCCGTGTCCGTTACTCCAGCAGGAAAATCTCTTCTAGAATGAATTGAGTTCAACGAATAGGTAATTAGAGCACTATCTGCTGGTGTGTGTTTATTTGGCGCACATTAAGCTGTAATTATTTGTTGTTTTCAGTAACGGACACCTCCCGCGTCCTTTCCCACACAATTCTGTTTTCTGCTAATGCGGGCCAGTCCCTGGGCTAGGTGATAAGCTCGACCAGCCATCGAGAACTTAGTCTACCACAATGTCACCAAGCGTTCCATTATTCCGTTCTTCTTTGACTTAATATTATAAGCAAATATAGCCAAAAAAATACACCCAGCTGAATCATTAGGCATCATATTAATATTTGACTTGGTCCTCCTAATAGTTGCGCTACGTCAATCCATATCGTATTAAGCTAATTTCCTAAAAAGTTATCCATAACATGAAAGTTTTCACACCATTTAAATGTATTACTAACTAGCTGCGCCCTGCGGTTTCACCCGCGTAAGTCTCGATCCCGTGGGAATATCGGGATAAAAGTATCCTATGTCCTATTCCAGGTCATGGTCTAAATTTCATCTAAATCCGTTCAGCCGTTTTAGCGTGAAAGCGTTACAAACAAACTCACTTTCGCATTTAAAATATTAGTTAGGATATCAAGCATTGCGATGACCCCATAATATTATGTTCCATAACTGATATACTTGCACCCACATGTAATTAGTCTGTACTATTCGTAGCACCATGTTGAAATTATTCAGTTCTTATCAAAGCATCGCACTTTCGAACAGTAAGTTTAGAAACAAAGCGTTGGGTCAGAGAGTCAGAGGTAACATATTGAGTGCAGTGTACTTGCGTGGGCAGATCAATTAAGACTATTGTATAATCATTGATAGGGCGACAAATCGTTTAGGTATATGACATTTCTCTGTAATTAATGGTAAACGGTTTTGTGATGTAAGGCGGAAATTCCTTGTTTTTTTTTTTTATAAATATGTTCTCCTATTCTGCCGATGGCTATCTATATTAAACGGTGAGGGGAATCTCTGTCAGTTTCTGATCAGGCCACTTTCTTCTTGTTTCAACTTTAGACTTCAAAATCTAATGTACGTTTGCCCAGCACAACCCCCAACATTTGCGTTTTAAGTGTGCGCCAATGGAATGTACTCGTCCCTAGGAGTATATGTACCGGTTTCTTTTTTAATGTACCTCTTTACTTTTGAAGAAATATGAAAAAAAGGGGGCCGTGCCAGCCAAACGTTTTCAGCACGGCCACCTTGTAACTTGAAAAGTATATAACGTATTAAAAAGTTTCTTAAACTCAAGGAATGTACTCTAGTAGAACGTTATATGTACCGCAAGAGATGTTATGAATTCGTAATAACAAATAATATATAGACGTGGACAAATAATATATGGCCGTGCTGGAAAAAAATATAGTAAGAAAATATCAAAAAAAGACAAAACAAACTTTGCCAAAAACTATTAAAAAATAATTGATGTTTGGCAAGTAACATACGTAACGCATTGGATTCTCATACAACTTGCTAAATTTGAAAAATAAACCAATTTAATCAGCACGGCCCTCTATAGTTGCCTATATCTTTTTAAATATGACATGTTTGTTAACAAAATTCGACATCCTTTTTTTTTTTTTTTTTTTGGGTGGGAAATCATCATATGACTTCTCCCGCTCTGGGCGGAGCGGAAGGGCATGTCAGACTCTTACTGACTAAAACCCACCCGTGTTCTTTCGGTTGACTGTTGCCAGGGTCCCGGTATCCCTTTCGGACTATTCCGCAACCCTGGCAGGCATCGGTCCTAACGGACCCCGTCAGGTGTGCTGACATCTCTTTGAGGCGCGCGTGGAACACGATGCGCCATCGACCCGGGCCTGGTCCTTATCGGACGGCGAGCTACCCATTGCTCGCCGTCCGCAAGCCCGCGCCTATGGTGGCCGGGAATCCGCCTGGGATTCCCGACGCCCAGGGTGTCTCCAGCGGCGACGGTTAGGGGCGTGAGGGCGCAGGCTTTGCCTCTCCCTCACGCGTTCCGCCTCCTCCTTTGCAAGCATCACTGCTTCGCAGAAGGAGGTGACCGCCTCCCATGCCCTCTCGCTCCGTACCATGGCCTGGACCAGGGCCGGACGCGAGAGGTCAGTGCCGCCAATTGCCTCCACGAGGACACGGCGGTGCTCCGCCCAAGCAGGGCACACCTCCACCGAATGCTCCACCGTGTCCTCCGGACGATCCGCACAGTGGTGACACCCGGGCGTTTCCTCCCGCCTAATCCTGCACAGGTACCTCCCGAAGCTGCCATGTCCGGTGAGGACCTGCGTCAGGTGGAAGGTGAGGACGCCGTGGCGCCTCTCCAGCCACTCCTCAAAGAGGGGACTTATCGCCGCAATTGTGGCGTGCCCAGCACTGGATTGCGACAATCGCACTCTCCATGCCACCATGAGATCCTGCCGGAGCTCTGTCCGCTGTGCCGCGATTTCTCGCGGCAGCGGAGTTACGCCCCGGCGCTTCATCTCCTCGCGCCACTCCCAGATGTGCGCGAGGACCTTCGCCTCGAGATCCCATGGGGGTAATCCAGCAAGGAGGCTCGCCGCCTCACGAGAGACCGTGCGGTATCCCCGGGAAATTCGACATCCTGAATTATGACCTACATTGTACATTAGGAGTACATTCGTTCCAAATAAATTACGATTCTGCTGTATTAGTTCTTTAAAAGATAAATTGGATCAAATATATCATATATTACAACTGATGGGGTGACCATGATTCCATACAAATTAGGTACATAATATATATTCTATAGGTACACGTTGTACACACATAACATTTTTTTTAAGCTTTCCCGCCACTGCTCCCGTGCCACTTCAAACTCTTTTTTCACTGTGATACAGTCTACTATTGTTTGAACAGGTTATGTTCATCACCGTGTTCAAATCTCTAGTTCCTGTCAAAAATTGAAAATACAGATTTCCACATGTTTTGTCTTAAATGTTTCGCCAGTGCAAACGCACGGACAAAGAATGCTAATAGACACGTCGACCACAGATATAAAAATAGTCTAGTTCTCGCTAATTACGATGGGTGCAACCGGAGGATCCAAAAAAATGCAAATTTATTTTAATAAACTAATTTATTACTGTATTACAAAGTATTGAAATTACGACTAATTATACTAAAGTGTCAATTGGTCGATGTCAGATCCAAAAGTGTCGCTCCACGTTTTTATGTTTCTATGGAAAGGTTCGATTGACGTCAATTGGTCACGTTATGCTGAGCTTGCGTTTCGTGCCCGTAGGTGCCGTGTGCAATGTATATGCAGGTATGCCGATGCAGCGATCTATTAAGGTTGACCATGCGTAACACCTCCCCCCGTAGAACAGCGAGTATCGATGGACTTGTTCAAGATGGTCGCTGGTAGACATCCAGGGTCAATCCTTATTTGGCTTGGGTTGATAGTGCGTGGTGGTGGGATTGCGTAGACGACTTCAGGGTTGCTGTTGAAGTTTTCTGTGATTTCTCTGGATGCTTTTCTTATGCGTAGCCGCCGATAGATTAGAGTGGCGATGAGTGCGCATGTACCGGATAGTGCGAGGTACATGGGTATAGTAGTGTGGTAAATGACGGGATCGGTGACGTCATCTAAATGTACAGGCAGTTGCGTCGCTATCTCGTTGCTAAGCGTGTGAAGTTTTTGTAGATTTGGCGAATTTAGGATGAGCTTCGGATAATTTTCAGGCCTCGACTCGTTGTTTAGGGGCATCTCAGTGATCTTCACGACATGTCCTTTGATGTGGTCGTCAGTGTTGGAGATGGTGAAGGCGGGTGTTCTCAGGTTACAGTTGTGGGGGATGATTGCCAAATAGCTGCCTCGTAGGGTCCGGTACTGTTCTTGACCGCAAGACATCTTCACTTTTGTTGGTACAGGAAAACTTAAGGTATAATGCTTGTCGTCCAGGGTTTCCAGGGCTTCGGTGGTGAGAGCTACGGGTGTCAGCTTGCAGCTGGGTTGAAGTTCTTGATGGACTATGAGATGCTGGATACAATCTGATTTGCTCTGGATTTGTAGGTTGGCTGTTGACTCACAGAGATATGTGGAGTTTACCTTCGGACATTCTGTCTCTATGTACCTAGAGTCTGAGCTAGAGAGTGCTACGAAAGGTGAGGGTGGTATAAGAGTTTCGTGGTTTCTGTTAGGAACAAGGGAAAGTTTGTACAAATTATATGTGGAGGAAACAACTATCGGGACTTTTATAACTACTACTATCTGCTTATTAGAATAGAAGTAACCTAGTTTAATTATTTCATAAAAATGCCTAATTTCTACGTCAAGGATTTCGTCATTAGCGTATAAAATCCTTAATTTACCTAACATATACTTAATTTCATCTAAATTAAATAAAGAGTACGGGGTACTCGACGCACGAATAAATGTTAGGGTGTTCTCTAAACTTCGTAATTCTTCATAAAGATCTTCTACATTATCTCCTAAGATTAACAGATGTTGGGCCAGATGTAGGGTCATCAGCCATAGTATTATCCTGTAACAAAGTGGGATCTTTAGGACTTCGCTTAAGGCGAGATTTTGCTACTGGACCGCGTTTCTTCTTCGTATAGATGTGGATTGGAAGATCTGCGAGTACAGTATCTTGCGTATAACGCGGGGCTAACTTCTGTCGAGACGCCATGGGATTGCGTACAAAGATTTGCTGGTCAGGGGTATAGTCCTTCTCGGGTTCTCTGTCCCTGTTACGGGTTTCAGTCAGTTGTGTCCTGTCATGTAAGGATGTCTGGTTAATAAGGTCGTATACTTGACCCATTCGTTTCCTATGGTCTTGTGAGTACTGTTGCAGTAAGTGTTCAGATAGGTCAATATCTATTGGGTCTCGAGGGTCAAAGTGTCCAGTTATCAAGTCCAAGGGTCTACATTTTGTGAAGCTATGGATCGAACTATTGTACGCTAAGATGGCATAAGGCATAAGATTAACGACTGGTTCATTTCGTCTCTCTAATTTCAATAACCTAAGATGTTCTAAAATGGTAGAATGGAATCTTTCTACTATGCCATTGTCGTTAGGGGAATGCGCTAATATTTTATGGTGAATAATTTTATGAACTTGGTTGAATTCTAAGAAAATCTGATTTGTGAATTCAGGGCCTCCGTCCGTGACAATAGTCAATGGGACCCCATGGTGGGTGCAAAATACAAGTAGAGCTTGTACTACACTTAAAGCGGTGCTATCTCTAAGGTGATAAGCTTGTGCATACTTAGAGAAAGCGTCTACAATGGTAAGGAATTTCTCTGTTTGAGCTGTGAACAGATCTAGATGGATAATTTCAAAAGGTTTACTAGGGGGTGGTACAATGTTAAATCTTTGCTTGATGGGGTGACGGTCGTACTTAGCCTGACCACAGATAGTACACTCATTTATGTACTTGGAGATGTGTTCTTTCATCTTAGGCCAGTAGAATTTAGAAGATAGGGCTAAGTAACATTCAGTGATACCGCGATGATTTGTTTTACCTTCGTGGTATTTCTTTATGATGTCTTGTTGACGCAGGTAGTCTTTAACATTCTCTAATTCAACTTTAGTTAGAACCATGTTCATTGAAGAGCTTTTGAAGTTGTCTTGAATTATGGGGATTATTTTATACATGGCAAGAGGAGGATGGATGATTAAACCGGTTTTGACTTTAGGGTTCACATATTCTTTAACTGCATTAATAACGTCGTTAGTCAGGTTAGACTCAGATAGTTGAATGGTAGTTCGGGTATGCGTTTCAAATGGCTTACTCACTGTCGGTCGTTTTTTAATATCGCCTACAAGTACAAAACAGATTTGTCTACTGAATTTATTTAAGGGTTCGTCTGATATTGGCACTTCTAGAATAGGGGCTTCGTTACTAGTGTGAACAGTTGCTGTGTCAGAGTTGTCGAGTATGTCAGGGTTGTTTGTAGGGGCTGTCAGTGTTTCAGAACCTGCTGTTGAGTGAGGCTTTTTAGATACATTTACCGCTATGGACATAGCGTCCTCGTTGTTGATTTCAATGCGGGACAATGCGTCGGCGTTAGTTCTTTTTGCCTTGCTTGTATACTGTAGTAAAATTGTATTCACTCAACTTAAGTCTCCAACGTGTGAGTCTGGAGCCTGGTTCTTTAAGGCTCATAACCCATTGTAAGGGTTTATGGTCTGTAACTATCTTAAACTTTCTCCCAAACAAGTATGGACGAAAGTATTTAGTAGCCCAAACTATGGCTAATAACTCCTTCTCGATTACACTATAGTTAATCTCACTGGAGTTTAATGTCCTGGACGCGTATGCTATGGGCTTATCTTGTCCTATAGGTCCTTGAGAAAGGACAGCTCCTATGGCAAAGTTAGATGCGTCAGTCGTAAGCACAAATTCCTTAGAAAAGTCAGGGTACTGCAGTATAGGGTCGTTAGTCAGTAGTAATTTGCACTTTTCAAAACAGTCGATGTAGTTAGGGTCATTGAAGGTGATCCTAGAACCTTTCTTGAGACATTGCGTCATGGGTTTCGTAATGCGCGCAAAGTCAGGAATAAATTTCCTATAGTATCCTAACAGGCCTAAAAAGCGTTTGATCTCGGTAGCTGTCTTAGGAATAGGGAATTTCTGGATGGCGATGATCTTATCGGGGTTAGGCTTAATACCGTCCTTACTTATTACGTGACCTAAGTATGAAGATTCAAGCTTTAAAAATTCCGACTTATCCATCTGGATCTTAAAGTTTGATTCCCTTAATCTCTTGAATACTTTTTCTAAATTTACCATGTGTTCCTGTAAGGAAACACTAAAAACGACTATGTCATCGAGATATACGAGACATATGACATTTTGGAGGTCCCTGAGGACATTATCCATCACGCGTTGAAACGTGGATGGAGAATTTTTGAGACCCATGGGCATGCGTAAAAATTCAAAGTGCCCATGTTCTACATTGAAGGCCGTTTTGTGAATATCGGCTGGGTCCATTTCTACCTGGTAAAATCCACTTGCAAGGTCTAGAGTTGTGAAGTAATGACAGTTACCAAGTTTATCTAAGATGTCATTAATATTGGGGATTGGGTACTTGTCATCGAGGGTTTTCTCGTTGACCTTACGAAAATCAATGACTATGCGCCATTTAGTCTTTCCGGACGCATCAGATTTTTTTGGAACTACCCAGATGGGTGAGCTCCAGGCTGACTGCGAGGGACGGATTATCCCTTGGTCTAACATTTTGCTAATCTGATCCTGAACTTCCTGTCTGTGAACAAAGGGATATCTATAGGTCTTAGTATAGACAGGTAATTCGTCGGTGGTATGAATACTATGCTTTATCTTATTGGTGAAAGTTAGAGGTTCACCATCGATATAGAAAACGTCAGCATATTGTGCACAAAGAGATTCTAGGTTGGCTCGTTCTTCAGGATTCAGATGGTCAGTGCGTAGTTTTGATAATACCTCGGATACGCGATCGCTAGGCTGATAGATGGTCGCGCTTTGCTCGTTAAAAAGTTCCGCGGTAACTGGCCTGTCCATTGAGAAAACTACATCATGTTTAGTTGGATTAGTTATTTCTATGATGCCACGGTTATTTTTAACAGAAGTAACACAGTCGCGAATAGTGCAATTGGAAATAGTCTGCTCTGATATTATTACGTCACCATCATGAAGATTAATGGGGACTCTAGCTAATTTGGATGAATTAGCGGGTACTATGTCCTCGTAAAGATTACAATTACGTGAATCATACATTCGCAAGGGATTAGATGAATTACGTGTAACAAGAACCTTATTCTTTAGATCTATATTAGACTCTAACTTTTCTAGTAAGTCTAAGCCTATTAAGCCGTCAAAATAATTGTGGAACTTGTAAATGTATAGGGTAATGTCACAGGTTTCTCCGAATTCCGGGAAGCACGGTATAGTAATGGAATAATTATTACGAGTTGTCGCGTGGATGTTAGTGACTTCGAAAGGCTCATAATTACACTGGATATGATGATAAAATCTTTCTACAACGTTCGGGCTAATAAAAGATAGGTTCGCCCCGGTATCTACTAATAGTTTAATGGGTGGATTAGCAATCTGAATGAATGGAAGTTGTCTCTGGGTTTGTAAGTTAATCTCTATTTTGGTTTGTCTGATTTCGGGGCTGTATGAAAATCCTGGCCTTCAGCAGACGTTCCTTGGGCAGATGTTCCTTCAGGCACATTCTGATGTTCCTCTACGTGCACAGGAACATAATCACTATGAGCTAGTGGCTCATACACAGGTTCGTAATTGTAAGGTACAGGGTAGAACTGGTCGTAATAGTCATTATAGGCATAGTCGGGGTATTCATAATAGTCGTAAAAGTCTACTTCGTTAACATTCATCTCACGAGTCTTAAAGTAGTTACTGGGAGGTGGATTTCCTTGTTGAGTCCAGTCATGTCCTGTCGAAGGTCTCGGCATAGGTTTAGGAACAAAGTGGCTTACACCACTCATGGGCTTAGGGCCATTATTAATGGGCGTGTAACTAGGCCTTTGTTGAGGCAATCGGAACACGTTGCTCTGGGGCCTATGGTTAGGCGGGGGTGCGCTTAACATTTGTTGGGTTCGCGTGGGACCGCGATTGAAAGGCACTTGGGGTCCCCAAGCTTGCATTGGCCTTGGCGGTTGTGGCTGATAAAAACTTTTGGAGGGACCGGGCTGATTAAACGGCGCTGGAAAAGTGACTGGCTGTGGAATATGCAAATTAAATGGCTTAATCTGATACGTACTGGGATTAAATGAGGACGTAGACTGCACAGGTCTCCGCTCCGGCAAATGGTCATTACGCTGCTGTAAGTACATGGTGTTAATTTCCTCGTGCACAAACTCGAGGGCCTTTTCGATGGTGTCGGGTCGCATGCACCTAATTTAGGCTCGCGTAAAGGTTCTTTTAGGCCACGAACGAATGCCTGTAGGGTTAATTTTTTATATAGTGCCCGTTTGGCCTCGATGGTAGTAGATATGGGCTCATGCAAGGTCACATACGTCATAATTGTACTAAATAAAGTTTGGCACTTTTCGTAAAATTCCGGTGGTGATAAATTCTTTTGCGTTAACAGGGCCAAATCATTGTATAAGGCGGTCTCGTCCCGCTGGTCCGAGAAGTAATTAATCAGGGCGTTTCTAATACCCTGCCAGGTTTCGGGAATGCCGTTTGAATTTATTGTGCGGGCGGCATTTCCGGTAACTTTATTAAGTATGCCGTTCAACAAGGATAAATTACTTAGTTCGTAATCTGGCTCTGCCTTAACAAATTGCGCGACAAGTTGGTCACATAAACGTACAAACCGCGTGAGCACGTTCGGGTTCCCGTCGAATTCGGGAACGAGGCGTAAGGACTTGTAAACTTGATCTACCAAATCGGTACTCATTTTGTTAGTTAAATTATTCTCTATGATTAAGCAAGATTCTACACTTTCACTATCTTCTAATATAGTATCTAAATTCCTATTCGCATCGATTTGCGAGTTCCTATTAGAAATACTCGACTTAGGAGTCCGTGATATACGTGGGTGAAAAATTTTGAAAGTTTAATAGAAACACTTGAGGAAATTAACACAAAGGAAACACAGAGGAAAAAAAAAAGGAAATTACACAAAGGATACTAAAATATAGGAAGGCGAGCAACTCTAGTAGATCTAGGTACTTACCAAATCTGCATCTCTCTGTGGTATCGATATTCGGATACTCCTCCGTAGCCGCACACCCGTAGGTTCGAATAGCCCGTTGTCGGTGATCGATTCACTGAATTTACTGGACTATCCTACCGACTGCGCCAATTACGATGGGTGCAACCGGAGGATCCAAAAAAATGCAAATTTATTTTAATAAACTAATTTATTACTGTATTACAAAGTATTGAAATTACGACTAATTATACTAAAGTGTCAATTGGTCGATGTCAGATCCAAAAGTGTCGCTCCACGTTTTTATGTTTCTATGGAAAGGTTCGATTGACGTCAATTGGTCACGTTATGCTGAGCTTGCGTTTCGTGCCCGTAGGTGCCGTGTGCAATGTATATGCAGGTATGCCGATGCAGCGATCTATTAAGGTTGACCATGCGTAACACGCTGGAATTTTGTAGACTGTGTAAACACAAATAATCAACAAAGGTTTATCAGGTGTATCTAACCTCCAGTTACTCAACTACTCATTTGCGCATCCTCTCGGACCACCAAGTCACTCCCGGACTTTATGGTTTCTCACGAAAGCCCACATTTACCAGAGTTGACTGCCTACCGCGTCCTCACGGACTACTGTCTCCAGCAGACACCGATTTCTACTGAGCTACGGCTTCAACCTCTGATCCAAACTATTATCTTATCACACACACAACTTAATCTCTACTCTGTTTCATCAACAACTCATTTGACTCTCCCTCAAAGTCAGTAATACTGATCCCCTGGCATGGATAGTTGGTAGTGGCAGAAATAAAAAGTCTGTGGTGGTTGTGATGAAGACGATATTCTAGAACCTGATCCTTGACTTCGAATACGTGTGCTTAGGATGCTAATACTAAAAGTGACACTTTCGTCGAAACAAGCATCAGAATCACCACAGACGTCTGTTCTCCAGAACGGTCAGAAGGCCAGAGCACAGAGTACATTTTTAGGTCAGAGCACAGAGTACTTTTACTATGGGCCAGAGAACTCGCCCTGGCGCCCCTCCATTAGCTAGGCTACGTCGTAGCACGAAGTCAGCTGCGTGTTAGTACTGCCACTACTCGGGTCACGTGACGCGCTTCGTTTAGCGACTTGACGACTCGACGAATCATGGTCACCCTATCAGTTGTAATATATGATATTTTTGATCCAATTTATCTTTTAAAGAACTAATACAGCAGAATCGTAATTTATTTGGAACGAATGTACCTACTCCTAATCATAATTCAGGATGTCGAATTTTGTTAACAAACATGTCATATTTAAAAAGATATACGCAACTATAGAGGGCCGTGCTGAATTAAATAAAATGGAGAAGAATGAGTAAAACACTCCGTAGTTACTCTTATAAAATGTTTTACAATATTTTGTATAGCTACATTACATTTACATTTTTATAAGTTAATTAATTTAACTATGTTTTTTTTTATACACAATATTTACAGAACACTACTAACTATTTACATATAAAACTAAAACTAAAGGGACTAACTAAATAAATATAAAAACAAAGGGACCTTTAGGCGTCGAAGTATTCGTCCGCATCGCTGTCATCCGGAAACGTGCCCAGAAGACTGGCAGCATTGCCACGTTGAATGGCAATGCTAATTCTTTGACCAAAGAACAAGCCAGCCCTCTGGTCACGTGAAGTGTCGACCAGTCGGTGGGAGATTTCCTTAAAAAGGAGACGCGCGCTCGGGCCCCATGACCCGAGCGTTTCGACCCCAAACGGCTCAAAACTGTAGTTGCTTATAAGGTTACAGTATTTGCGCCGCTTGAGGGTCTCAGCAGCCGCAGCAGCGGCGCCAGCACAGCCCGCCGTGCTAGGAACATGGGATGGCGCAAGAGTGTCGACACAGGTTGCGTCCCACACCAGAGGCCTACCCACCTTCCAAGGCAACAACGTCATGCCATCTGGTCTCTTCCCATCGTCACGTACCAAGCCGTTTGGTTCTAATACCGCTGGTACGCCGGCGGTGACAAGGGCTCGACGAATAATATCGTTGATGCTGGCGTGCCGTGCTATGCGGCCTGCACTCCTGCAGCAGGACAGGCCATGGTGCCCGAGACTGTCGACAGCTTCGCCGCAGTAACACCGATGCGGAGCAACACAAGGTGCGCCTAAGCGGAGACATGTAGCGAGCCGAAACGATGAGTCATCCATCATAGTGCCTATGGTGGATGACGGGAGCGCCTGAAGCCACAAGCCCGACTCCCATTCTCCCACAGCCAGCAGACGGGCACGCTCAACAGTATTAGGTGACGTGTTTACCAGGTTATTCCGTATAATACTGCAGAGCGGCACGTCCCACCGCCTCTGGGAAGACGGGTTGTCGGGCAAATCCGTATTGGGACAAGCCATTTTCCAAGCGTTCAACGCATCAGCCAAACACGGTACCTCAAAATCAACCAGTGAGGAAGATAAAATGTTCCTGGTTAATTTATCGGTACTGTGGACTGAGGAGAGGAAGGCCGGTAAACTTATACTTGAAATTTTGCGAACGCCGAGACCGCCCAACCGAATGGGGAGTGTGGCTTGCTGCCACGCTCGGTCGTCCAGAGCCACATTTAGGATTGAGGTTAGTGTGTTTCTAATAATTTGGTCTACTTTTTCTAAAAGTTGTGGATGTTTCCAGAGGTGTGAGGAGCGAAGGCTATACGTAAATTTTGGTCCAAAGCAACAATACCGGATGAGGGTGAAGGCCGAATGAATGTTAATTTTGAAAAGTCTTTCCGAGACATCATTGAAATTTTGTATCTTCTCCTCAATGAACGTTGGAAAGGATTCGTCGAAAATTGGGGACCCCAGGAGGTGAAGTGAGTTTCTTTCGGTAATTTTGATGTTTGGTGCTATTGTGTTAAATTTTGCGATGGTAGTCTGTCTGTCAGTGGTTTGGGGAAGGTAAATTTCACATTTTGAGAGGTTAAGGTCTAGGCCAATGGAACTGAATTTTTCTTTTAAAAAGGTTAAATCTTTTAAGACTGTGTCTACGTCACCTCCTAGGGTTCCGTCATCCAGATACCATACGTTGAATTTAGAATTTAGTTGTCGAATGATTGGATTTATTGCTAATTAATAAAATTGGTTTATTTTTCAAATTTAGCAAGTTGTATGAGAATCCAATGCGTTACATATTTTACTTGCCAAACATCAATTATTTTTTAATAGTTTTTGGCAAAGGTTGTTTTGTCTTTTTTTGATATTTTCTTACTATATTTGTTTCCAGCACGGCCATATATTATTTGTCCACGTCTATATATTATTTGTTATTACGAATTCACAACATCTCTTGCGGTACATATAACGTTCTAATAGAGTGCATTCCTTGAGTTTAAGAAACTTTTTAATACGTTATATATTTTTCAAGTTACAGGGGGGCCTTGCTGCGTTTGGCTGGCACAGCCCCCATTTTTTGCATATTTCTTCAAAAGTAAAGAGGTACATTTAAAAAGAAACCGGTACATATTAGGAGTATATGTACCGGTTTCTTTTCCAATGTACCTCTTTACTTTTAGGGGACGAGTACATTCTATTGGCGCACACCTAAAATTTTAGGGGGCCGTGCTGGACAAACGTACATCAAATCTACTATATTGTTCACTAGCTTCCGCCCGTGGCTTCGCCCGCGTGGTATGTCGATAAAAAGTAGCTTATGTTCTTCCCCGGAATGCCATCTATCTCCTTACCAAATTTTATCGAATTCCGTTCAGTAGTTTAGGCGTGAAAAGGTAACATACAGACAGATAGACAGACAGACAGACAGAGTTATTTTCGAATTTATAATATTAGTATGGATTGTAGGTTCCTATTGTTTAACACTCTCTCTTCAATACGTTGTTTGACGAAAGGGTAATTAAGGATATCACAAAATAAACAACAACATTAGTACGTACATCACCTTTATTAAATTTCGTGTTACAGCTAGTCAATTACGATATATTATTAACACACACAGGTAACGCTATAATACTTCAGAGTGCACAATATGCGAGAATTATCATGATAGCTCATTTCAAATGATGGTATTTAACCCATTCTTGACAACTGTTATATTGTCACTTTTTTGTCAAATGATTTAATTTAATTATGATGAATAATATTGAATACAATTACCGTCATATTGACTACCAAGACTTACTAATTATAGTTAGTCTAACCCACGTATTTTTATTTTTATTATATTATATTAAAATTATATTGAAGTAACCAGTAACCTAAAATAACTACAATTTATAAATCCTAGTTCCATTAAATACATTATAGTATTAAAAGTTGAACTAACAGAATGTATTAAAATACATCCAAATGCATAGGTACTGCAAAGTCGTTAAAAGTAAATTTCATAATATTTTAAAACTTACCTTTATAACTGGTACGTATATAAATTTAAAGAGTACCATAAGTGTTTTAATTATGAGTATAGTACACAAACATTATATCTAGATATTTGGCACAGATATAAGGACATATTATGTACAGACACCGTTGAAATAGTATTTTATTTGAAGCCGCGTACTTGTCTCTTATGTACATGATACAAACTTATTACGTAGTAACATACAGGCTTCGGTGATAGGTACGCGTGTCGGCAAACCTCTTTCGCTACCACCAGACATCCACATGCTGGTACTCGTGCCACATGCATGGCATTAGTGTTCTTCTTCTTTTCGTGTCAATGACTCGAAAAGCTCGAATGTCTGAACAATACGTGACGTTCTGGAGAACTGTCATTTGGCTCATATTAATCCTGGAGAGTGCATGTATGACTGTTCATTTTTTCATTGACACTAAAGTCAAACGCACGGGATGACTGTTCACTTTCGATGACACCATAGTCTCGCACATGGATGAATGTTTATTTTCAAGTAATTTTGGTGACACTGATGATTTTCACTCAAAGTACAGATGTCATCGTCGCAACTCAGGGAGCTTGCCGATGTGTCGCCGACCGTATAGGCAAAGTTCATATTATTCATGTCTTTAATTTCACCGGCACCCAGTCCCTTTCAAGCATTGCTGTTTGGCGCCTGCAGTTGTTGTTGTATTGGAGGATATATAGATTATAATGATACATGACACGTATCTTATTTATAAGTGGTTATAGACGTAATCCCTCACACATCATTCAACATCACAGGGTTGCTGTGTATTTGAGGCTTTATACTATCATAAATGTAAATTAAATCTAGCCTTACAGATAACACCACTAGCTGGCTGGGTCGTTCACTACAGACATATTTTGCTCATTCGTGCCATATTCGCGTCCTAGCGCAATATACAGTTTAGGGAGTGCCTGCGCTGCTGGCGCCGGCTTCCAAAAATAACGCCATTGGGAACCGGTAATGACATTACTGCCGGCAGCCGAGATTAAAAACATCGGCTGCCGGTAGTAATGTCACCGCCGGCTCCCATAATGGACACCGGCGGCGCGGCGTTTATAGAAACCCTTCCAGTATTCAGAACCCCAACTAACTTAACATCGTTTTTGGCACTCGCCGGCCGCTGCCGCGGCACCGGCTAGTGCGTAGGGGGTCACTGTTCTAACCTAACCTAACCTTTTTTGCGATTATAATTATTAAACCTAATCTTACTAGTTCGGTTTCGGGTATTGCTTAATTACTTTATTACTGGAATATAGAAAAAAATCTCTACTCCATACGCCAAACTGACAAACAAAGTCAGCGCCGGCAGCCAATTCAGCAACCGGCGCCGGCAGCGGAAGCACTTCCTACAGTTTAACACTAACTTACATTATTTTTTATATCCTCGTACTAAGTACTTCCAATATCATCAGATAATTTTATTTAATCACAAAATAAACTATCCTATAAAGTATCGTATGTCCTATTCCAGGTCATGGTCTACCCATGTTCCAAATTTCATCCAAATCCATTCAGCCTTTTAGAGTGAAAGCGTAACAAACAAACAAACTCCCTTTCACATTTATAATATTAGTTAGGATTATATAAACAATGTTAGTTCATATAATAAGTGTTACATACATATATTACTTACTAACGACCTACGACTGCTACCTACCCTAAATAAACTACATTGAATTAAGACGAGAATATATTTTTATATTTTATTTTTGGTATTAGTGAGTACGAATAACCAATTATCACGTGCAATTTATACAGATTACTTAGCACGGTTTTCTTATCTTTAAATATATCATTAACATCCCGTAATTTTTTTCTTCTTTATGTACATGATGTATAAAACTTATAATAATTTGTTATCTATGTGCTGAAACTGCTCCTGGTGTTTTATAATTTTGGGGTCTTAAAACCCACGTGTGCACAGCCTTGAATAATAGTTCTGTCTGCATATATATAAGGTTTCTTTTTATTTGTATCTAGCGCAGAAGTTAGCGCAGCGCCTACACACTTGAACATGGCATTTTGTGAAGCGTCGCGTTGCAGTTGTTGCTTTATAAGAATTTAGCGGAAGTGACTCATAATATGAAGAAAGAAAGAAGGAAGAATAAACGTTTATGTAAACATATGGGAAAATATGCGTCACATCCACGCAAAACGGCCATCGCTCAGCATAATGCTGCGACCCTATGCGAGATCCCAGCTGGTTTCAGCGAAGTTATGTTATTCAGTTTATTGCTTTAGTTATCGAGATTGTGAGATGTTCACCACAGTTCGGTGAAAAACTGCCCGCAGTGGCAGGCGGAGCATCCGTTTTTAGGGTTCCGTACCCAAAGGGTAAAACGGGAAGCTATTACTAAGGCTCCAATGTCTGTCTGTCTGTCTGTCTGTCCGTCTGTCACCAGGCTGTATCTCATGAACCGTGATAGTTAGACAGTTGAAATTTTCACAGATGATGTATTTCTGCTGCCGCTATAACAACAAATACTAAAAAACAGAATAAAACAAATATTTAAGGGGGCTCCCATACAACAAACGTGATTTTTTTTCCGTTTTTATAGATAATGGTACGGAACCCTTCGTGCGCGAGTCCGACTCGCACTTGGCCGGTTTTTTAGTCTAATAATCATTTGTTTTGTTATTTTCAATTACGTACATTTGAGTGACTTGGTATCAGTTCTTTGAAAAAATAAGTATTTTGTTTGTCACATGTTTAAATATAAAAAGATAACAGCCTAAACCTTACTCCATATTTTATTTAAACTCTACTTAATTGTAATCCTCATTATGAATTTTACTGTTAATTTTTATGTGCGTAACTTCTACCTAATTAATTATTTAGACTAACACGCTTTCATTTTTACAAACGACGACCGCGACGTGTAAAATACTCTATCATTGAGTTTCTTCGTTTCACTGACAGTGACAGAAAGGTCTATGTACATTTTTGTTATTTGTTATATTAAGTTTTAGCTAATTTAATGCTTATTATGACTAAAATGCAAGGTTATTTGTACAACTTGCGTGTTCTTACTTCGTCCTAATCATGAGTAGATTGGAGCAACGTGGACGACCCAAAGAGTGCCAATGGGGCCCCATTACTAAGCTTATGACGTCTGTCTGTCTGGCTTTCTCTCAGTCTGTCCGTCTGTCTGTCACATGGGTTTCAAATTTTAAATACGCGCTCGTTTCCTTTCTCACGTAAAGCTGGGCACACATATGTATCAATTTGCCGGGTCGCGTATCTTGTTTTCACAAATTTTGTTTGGCATTAGCTTAGATTTTGGCATAAAGACTTTTTCTGTATTGTCCATAGTTTATCAGGTACAGATGGGCCTTCAACCACTGAGGGCCCAAGTTTACAGTCCTTAGCTCGCTTATTTGAGTTTCACACAATCTGATTCCAACTTTAACAATTCTTTGGGAATGTACTAAATCCTAAACACATTTTCAAAGAGTTTTAACAAAGTGTTCCTCACACCACATGCACATAAACTTGCTAGTGTACAAATACTTACATCGTGATTAAAACTAATAAAAATAATATATGCTACCTATATTATTCTACTTATAAACGTCTTTGATACACAACTATTCTAATATTTAACTCTACTTAGTCTGGCACGGCGTAGTATGTACAAAAGCCGTGTTTAAATCTTAACTATTCACCGGATTTCTCATCAACACTTTTTTCACGTTCATCGAAATGTACAACTTACTACTTAATTACTTGTATATGCTACCGGAAACGAGTCTAATTTATGATTTCCAAGGCATTATGTAGATAAAGAGGAGCGCTGGACGCAAAGTGAATCAAATCGCCCGTCACCCCCACTTATATAGGATTGCTACACTTTGCGTCCAGCGCTCGGTGTGATAACACGTCGCGTTCTGGTTTGCAATTGGTCAATCGTCATCCTGAGGATGCCTCGTTGAGAGGTGAAACACGTGTCGATTTCTTACAGGGTTTTTCGGACTCTTGAAGAATAGTCAAGCGGAATAGGTTACTAAATATATCAACGTCTATTGTATTTTATAATGGATTTCCGCAAGGTCACGCCTGAATCAATTAACTATGTCAAGCAAATTGTCAACGAACTTAAACAGTCCGTATATTCAAATCACTCCTGTCAATCTTTAACAGTTTCATGAAATGTCTATAACCCGCCAAATTGAGCTAGGGTGTCAATTTGCTCAACAATTTATTTCCGTAACTGTATATTTCTCCTTGCTTTAAATAACCTACTACGTCTTACTTGTGTGACACCCAGGGCAACGAAGATTCTTTTTTTCAACGTTATGAAGCTTTTCTATTTATTATTATAACTTACTAAGTTAAAAGGTTTAAACCCTTCAAGCAACCGCAGTTAGATTCAATGGGTTTAAAAAACCATGTTACTTAATAATACCAACTCACCGCGAGCATTCACATCGCGTTTTTTTTTAAACATTAGCTTATGTTACGTAACGAACATTAATTATCACACATGTGCATTTTATAACTATTTTT
The DNA here is from genome assembly GCA_948473465.1 of Lithophane ornitopus. Lineage (NCBI taxonomy): Eukaryota > Metazoa > Arthropoda > Insecta > Lepidoptera > Noctuidae > Lithophane > Lithophane ornitopus. The sequence continues at coordinate 14,170,734 of OX419634.1, read as the reverse complement.
CGGTAGTTTTAATAGTGCGAAGATTTCAATTGGCTTGGTTTCATGTACCTACACACCTGTACGAACGTTTATAAAATACTTAATAAAAATATCACCAAACGAATTACATGATTTTATAGTTTACGATTACTTATGAATAGATATACTAACAACATTCGTTTTAATTAATACCTATTTAGACAATATGATACTAAGCTATATGTATGCGTATCATAACCGTTATATTCCGTGTAAATATGTATCTGCATTACCTATATTTCAACTTAATGAATGATTATTCTAATTGAGTATCTTTTAAATTACCTATCTATGTACCTACAATAAAAATCTCCCTACACTAATTTGGCAACTTTTGTCGTAGATTAGCATTAACTGCTGTATGTACACTTATAGTTATCTAACTTATTATAACCAATCAATCTACCTAGCCTCTTCCCAACTATGTTGGGGTCAGCTTCCAGTCTAACCGGATGCAGCTGAATACTAGTATTTTACATGGAGCGACTGCCTATCTGACCTCCACAACCCAGTAACTGGGTAATACGATACCACTTGGTAAGACTGGTTATCAGACTCCAGCAACATTTATATCGAATTATAGAAAGTATTTTAAGGATTGCTCAAAGACACATGTTCCTATGTAACAATTCACTCGTCTTTAAGGATTATTGTTTTTTTTTATTATTGTAAGATTATTGTTAAGTGTTCAAATAGATATGAAACCCTAATAACCAATGTATTAGCAGTGATTGGAATAGGTAGAGCTAATCTACCTAAAGTACGAAAAAGAACAGAGACAAAGTGGAGACGCCTTACGACAAAATATTTTTTCGGGACTAATGTCTCGGGTATCGGAACATTACTTAAGTACAACCAAAATTAATAAAGTAAAACAACTATGGAATTCATTTACTATTTCTGTTTAAAAAAAGAGTATGCACGATTTTTATTGTTTAAAAAATATAAAGGTAATCTCTTAATCTTGAAAGAAGAAAAAATGAAAGAAAAACTGTACTGTTTTGCAACTAAAGTCGAGGTGTTGGTTTGAATTTTAGCATTTAGCATTTATATTAAATGTACTTAAGTGATGTCCCGAAAACCCGACATTAGTCCCGAAAAAATATTTTAGTCATAAGGAAATCTCCACTTTTTTTGTCTCTGTTCTTTGAACTTTAGGTAGATTAGCTCTACCTATTCCGATCACTGGTTATTAGACATGTTATAACTATAAGTTAAAATAAACGTGTTGTAAAAAATGTATACATGTATTAGATATTTGTATACCAGTCCATGGCGAAACATGTTACATCACCCCCTTAAATGTATAAGACCTTAAACATGTACCATGTTTTAAGCAAATAATTATATTCTATTCTATTCTAAAGGCGAGTTATGAAATAATATTTTTTTGAAGATAACTTGACGTGCCTATTTTTTTTTCAGAAAATATTTGGTTCTACATTGTTTGCTTAGCATTTTTTCTGTTGCGTTATTGAGATGACAAGCTTCCCCTTGAATATGTCTCAGTTATTTATTTATTTAAACTTTTCGCACACAAAAAAGGTACAAAGGCGGACTTAATGCCTTAGGCATTCTCTACCATACGCAAATTACGCAAATATCTTTAATTATAATTCAATTACAGTTCGATTCTCCTAAAATTTATAATATATATTATATTTTTGTTTTTGATTTATAATATATATGTCTAGGTTAAGGTATTTTTCTATGGGCCTGTGTCGCCTGAAATAAATGGTATTATTATTATAAAAGTATTCCAGCTTCACCTGATCCTTATTATCAATAGTTCAAGTACTTACTTAGGTCTAAGTTAATGTTATTTATAGTTACTTATATTACTTTATCAAATGGCAGTGACTTTATCGCTAGCTAGGTGATTCTTAAACAATACTATTTTCATATTATTTTATTTGACTAACATCTTATGTACCCCTTAGTGGGTACGTTTAGAAGGTAAATCGAGTCCGCAGTTCTTCATATTGATCATGCAATTTACAACACCTACCTGCCCTTCACCCAGTACCCGATAAACTTATTTAAGTTACATATTTTTTATCTCAAGATATTGAAGTCAGATAGAAGTTCAGTCGATCAATTCTGTACAAATCTCATCGTGAAAACATAGGTGATGTGAGCTATCAATAGTGTGAGCACTCGACTCCTAATCAATCTTTCAGATTAGGAATAAACCATAAACGATAACTTGTACTTGTAACTTTTGGCGTTTGGCTCCGAAAATATTTTATTCTATCAATGCTCTTCTATGATTTGACGGCGACTGAGCTAATTATACATAATAGCTATTAAAAAAAATTACAAAGTTCAAAAACACAAATTAAAAGATAAAGTATGTAATTACTAACAAATTGGATTGTATGATCTGTTAAATAAATGATTTAATTTAAATTAATCGGTAGAGGTAAAGCTCCGCAGCAGCCCTTATACAATAACAAAAAAAAAATGGTAAAAAAATGGATAGTAACTCAATAAATAAATAAGTACCTCTGAGAGTGACAACGTTAATGGCGGGTGACATCACTATAAGAGTAAGTAATACGAAGGAGGAGTAAGGGGAATTAAAGTAAATTAGCCTAAATAACCTAAAGTAGTAACATAGCTTAACCTAATAGATAACCTACATAAACCTAATAAACGAATAATCTATCTAACTAATCTAACAGCTAAAGACTTTAGAACTAGGGATCCCTAAATATATAAGAGAACTAAGAATAAGATAAGAATTAAGGATAAGACGTAAGAACTAATGGTACGATATAAGAAATAAGAATAAAACAACTCCGGCGCAAGAAACGGCATCAATAGAGAAAGAACTTTAGTGAAAGATAAGAAAGGTGATCACTTAAGAATATCCTTTATATGATATTGTCCGGAATGGACAGAATCACAGTCTATAATGTGGTCCTGGACACAACCCTAGTCACACGAAAAATAATCTGTTCCAGAAGACCTCGAGAAGTTTCGTCTCGCGTGTTGAGACCGACTTTCTGCTAGGTGGTTTGCCTATTCCCACGAGTAGAATCTACAAAGATTTCCTTACCAAACATAAGGTAGTTTGAACTTGGGTAACAATATTTACTAATTTTTTTGTTTTTCTCCGACTTATATGCTCAAACACGTAACAACACGTTGTTGGTTATATTGTTCTACCGTGTTGTTCTAGGGTGTAAACAATGTTGGAGAATCGATGTGAAAATATCTGCTATGGAAACCGGTGGCGTTGTCGCAGATAATAGCCTGAGAAACTCCGAAATTGAAAAATATTTCGAATTCTGCCGTCCACCTTGTTTATAGGAATGAGCCAGACATATTTGGAGAATACGTCTACCATGGATAAAATATACCTAATACCATGATAAGCAATAAGCAATGGACCGATGATGTCTATAGAAATAACCTGTAAGGGCAACGAAACGTCCTTTGGATAGCACATCTGACCTCGTGGTTGGTTGTTCGCGATTTTATAGGTCTTACACACCTAACATTGTCTCAATGTTTTGGGAAACATCCCGAAACATGTTTAGCCTATAATTCCTTTATCTCAAAGTAAAACTTGGCAACACCCGATGTATCGAGGGAAAATTATTATGAACTTCCCAAATGGCAAGTTTTGGGACCTTTTCAGTGGGTTAAAACACGCGTCATGGTCAAGGTCTAGTGATGGGCGTATGTTTTAAGAGAACGCCATTCCGAATGACGTATGCGGGAAAAATTAGGGTGTATCGCGAGCCCCTAAATATAACTTTTTATACCATCTATAATTAGTATGTTCGGGGCCTTGATCAAATGTAACCGGACTTGCGTAGATCTTAGATAGAAAATCTGGAACGACGTGTTGTGAACCCTTGTGGTGAACGATATCAAAGGTGTATTGTGAAAAGATAATTGACCCATCGGGCTAAACGTCCAAGAGGGATTATTTAGCGTAAGAAGCCACTTCAAAGCCATATGATCTGTTATAAATGTAAACTTCATACCGTCTAAATAACAACGATAATGTTTTATCGAATCTAGAACAGTCAACAGTTCGCGATCCGCGGCACTCCGCTTTGGAACATAGTAGGCGGGAGTAATAAGCAACGAGATATTCAACATTATCTATTTTTTGTGAAAGGACTGAACGCAGACCAACTGCAGAAGCATCACACAGTAAAACGAATGGCTTGGAAAAATCACGGCAAGCCATCACCGATGTCTTGATTAGCGCCTCTTTTATTTTGATAAATGGATGCTTGACGGCTTCATCCCAAATGATCGGATAACGACCCTTTATTTTTCCTGTTAGTCAGAGGGGCTATTATAGAAGAAAAACTATTCACAACGTCTTTAATATGAACACATTCCTATGAAACGAAAGATTTAGCGGTGATAGGACTTGGATAATCCTTAATAACCTCAAATTTATTAGGATCGGTCTGAAGACCCTTTTCATTTAAGATATATCCTAACCGCCTTATTCATAAACACTGCATAAAGTTAAGTTATGAATTAGCAACTGTTTAACCATACATTTTCGACGTTTATACGTCTCTTTAACTTTAAGAAACGTTTATGAATAAGAGGGTAAACCTTTTAATTCGCTCTTGCAGAATTCACACTTTTTCAGGTTGATAGATAGACCAACTTCGAGGCTAAGGAATAGAGGAGCTCGTGGCTAAGTAATAACAGCCGATCGATCTATAATGGTTAAGCTACCAATCAAACTAGCGTCAGACAGTATCTGTCTGGCATTAATGCTGAAATGAACCTTTTTGGCGCAGCCGTGAGGCAAACACTATTCTTGTTAAAATATTATTTTCACTTTTTTGGTACCTATTTGTATTTTGTGTTTCACGAACTGTGACCAAATAAACGATATTCTTTCTTTCTTTCAAATAAATTCTAGTCCAATCCCGACTCAGTTTACTATAGCATACCTACATACACCTCTACCTAGTTTGACTAGCCCTAAGTCCTGAGTTTGGCACAAATAAACATGATTTCGTGTAAATTTAACGCTCAAAAATTCACTCAGGTAAATTTTATAGCAGTAAACGATGATATTGGAAGATTTCTCTTTAAATAAACATAAAAATACCTAAAGCTACAGTCGACAGCAGGTCAGTGGTAACACCTTGAGCTAGGGTAGTACGGAGTTTCAATAGAATAAGTGCAGTGCTGTGCAGTGCAGTGATAGTGTAAGCCAGCTTATACTGGTATAGTTACCGCTGTCGTGCGGCTCACTGTACAATCGACTGGCACTTATAGCTGGTATACATTTTCATACAAACTAAAGAACCATGTAACGCTTTTATTCAAACTATAAGATTCTGGCTGCAGCATCAGTATTAGGACTTTAGGGGTATGAGGAACAGGGTGTAAAGTTCACTCATCCACCATAGAAAAGGGAGGATCGTCCGACCAGACGGGTGTTGTGTCTGACGGGCAACTGCCCAACGATTGATATTGGGTTCTTGTATATATGTCCACTGCACGGTAAACTTTAATTGCGCGATGCAGGATTTATGTGACGTCAGGATTTTTGATAAGTAGTTCGAATGTGGCGATGTAGATACCGCCACAGGACTATAAAATTAAACGTACAAACTCACACTAGTTACCATTAGTCTGAGAGATATTTCCTATTGTCCTGATGAACCTAGCTGCAGCATCAGGTCATTATTATCAAAATGTTGTATTGTCATTGGTTCCTGACGTTTCTACAAAATTACAAGTCGATACAACTTCTGGATGTCGATTAAAATTGAGTTACAAGATTTGTACCAATACATAAATATAAGCTGGTGCAGAAAAAACGTGTTATTTAGCTGTTTGTGTTCTAGTGTTTTGACGATGTTTCATTTTCACAAGTTGTTTAGTAGATAGTAGATTTGATAAGTACGTAATAATACATAAGAGTACGAGTACGTACATAATATACAGCGACCAGCAAACAGGACCAGTTGGTAGAGTGAAGTGGAAGGAAGAGTTGAAGATACCGCCATTGTAGGTGAGTGAAGATGATTCTTTCTGGTTGCGACTACTGTGTTGTCATCTGTGGAAATATGTTTCTGTAAGCCATCAATGGTACCCGCGGTATGGTACATGCGTGATGAAATCCGCACGATATTAAAAACAGCTCTAGCCTTTCGGGGAAACAAGGCGTTATGTTATGTATTATTATCAAATGTAAGTATTTATGAAAGCTTACGTTATGATGTAGTCGCTCACCTATATGAAGTAGAAGGAGTGCGGCTGCAGCTCCAGCTGCGCCATCTTGGCCAGCAGGCGGTGCAGGCGCCGCTGCGCCGCCGCGCCCGCGGCCGAGTGCGCGTCGCCGCGTGCGCCGGCGGAGGGTACTCACACCTATATGAAGTAGAAGGAGTGCGGCTGCAGCTCCAGCTGCGCCATCTTGGCCAGCAGGCGGTGCAGGCGCCGCTGCGCCGCCGCGCCCGCGGCCGAGTGCGCGTCGCCGCGTGCGCCGGCGGAGGGTACTCACACCTATATGAAGTAGAAGGAGTGCGGCTGCAGCTCCAGCTGCGCCATCTTGGCCAGCAGGCGGTGCAGGCGCCGCTGCGCCGCCGCGCCCGCGGCCGAGTGCGCGTCGCCGCGTGCGCCGGCGGAGGGTACTCACACCTATATGAAGTAGAAGGAGTGCGGCTGCAGCTCCAGCTGCGCCATCTTGGCCAGCAGGCGGTGCAGGCGCCGCTGCGCCGCCGCGCCCGCGGCCGAGTGCGCGTCGCCGCGTGCGCCGGCGGAGGGTACTCACACCTATATGAAGTAGAAGGAGTGCGGCTGCAGCTCCAGCTGCGCCATCTTGGCCAGCAGGCGGTGCAGGCGCCGCTGCGCCGCCGCGCCCGCGGCCGAGTGCGCGTCGCCGCGTGCGCCGGCGGAGGGTACTCACACCTATATGAAGTAGAAGGAGTGCGGCTGCAGCTCCAGCTGCGCCATCTTGGCCAGCAGGCGGTGCAGGCGCCGCTGCGCCGCCGCGCCCGCGGCCGAGTGCGCGTCGCCGCGTGCGCCGGCGGAGGGTACTCACACCTATATGAAGTAGAAGGAGTGCGGCTGCAGCTCCAGCTGCGCCATCTTGGCCAGCAGGCGGTGCAGGCGCCGCTGCGCCGCCGCGCCCGCGGCCGAGTGCGCGTCGCCGCGTGCGCCGGCGGAGGGTACTCACACCTATATGAAGTAGAAGGAGTGCGGCTGCAGCTCCAGCTGCGCCATCTTGGCCAGCAGGCGGTGCAGGCGCCGCTGCGCCGCCGCGCCCGCGGCCGAGTGCGCGTCGCCGCGTGCGCCTGCGCACGGCGCCAGCGCGCGACACACCGCCAGGCGCTGCGACACGTGGCGCGGCATCTACAGGAACGAGACGAGCTCACTAAAAGCTACACACTGCACCCCCGTCTAATAATAAGCGACATTTTTCACGAAAAAACGCCTTGAGAATAATTAACGGCTTCAAAGAAGTTCCTTTTTTATTGTAAAAAAGAAAAACGTGTTCGGTCGGGGGACCACCCCGTCAGGATCGGATCGAAGTTCCTTTTCACGTAGGATTTAAAACAAAAACAAAATTTTCGCAGCCTCTATCTGGGATTTACATTTTGAGCTCGCTATCGGCTTTAGCACCCTCGAAAACTATGAAAACGATAACCAGTATTAAAAAAATTCAGATCCGTCATCTTAAAATTACATTTTCTCAAAAATATGAAAAGATGAAATGACGAAAAAAATGAAAATTTTCGCGGCCGCAATATTGGATTTACATTTTGCCTCACTATCGGCTTTAGCACCTTCGAAAACCATGAAAACGATACCGACGACGAAATATTTGAAAATTTTGGCAGCCGCAGCCTTTGCTTTACCTTTTGACCCCACTATCCGGGTTTAGCACCCTCGAAAAATTATAAAATTGACGCTGCCGCCATCTTGCATTTTCATTTTGGCCAAATTCACACTTTATTTCTCTCTCCGGCAGTGTATCTAGTCAGGCCGATGTGTACAATTGTATCCCACAACGACACTGTAATCACTTTCCTCTTTTCTTTTGATTTTTTTTTTTGCCGGCGTTCTCTCTCTCTCTCTCTCTTTCTTTCTCTTTGAATAAGAAGAAGGCAGACGCACGTTGCGCTTTTAGCGTCACATTTTCTGCCGCGCGTTTACAAGCCGCGTAAAAGAATTTCGTTCCAAAAATTTGAAAAAAACCATCATCTATCATTACCTATCACCGATCAACGGCATGTTATTGCAAAGATATATATATTTTATGATATAATAGGTCTTTACCTATGAAATTGCCGTTTTGTATGAAAAAATTTAAACGAATTTTTTTCATGAATTTTTTATTTGTATTAATCGAAGTAATCACCCATGCAATCAATGCATCTTTGCCATCGCAGTGGCAGTTTATTGATGCCCTTCTTAAAGAAATCAACTGGACGGGAGGCAACAAATTCTTCAAAGGCATTTTGTACTGCCTCTCGGGTTTTTTTTTTCCCGCCAAGAAGTTATCCAAATTCTGGAAAAAGTAGTAGTCTGTAGGCGCAAGGTCTGGTGAGTAGGGCGGATGACGGAGAGCTTCCAACCCCAGTTCTTGCAACTTGGAGACCGTCTGCTGTGCAGTATGAGGTCGCGCGTTGTCGTGCAGGAGCAGCGGAGACGAGCGATTGACCAATGCTGGTTGGAGATGCGCCAGCTTCTCCATCATTGTGTTCAGTTCTTCACAGTACACATCTGCAGTAATGCTCACCCCGTTTGGTAAGAAGCTGTGATGAATCACACCGTCGCTAGACCACCAAACAGTGACCATCACTTTTCGTTGACGTTCATTTTTCAGGTCGAAATTTCCAGAACGGAAGCGAGCAAACCAATAACAGGTGGTGCGTTGGTTTGTAGTGTTAGCTCCGTAAACGTCGTTGATGTTGCGTGCCGCTTGTGCCGCGTTGCTGCCACGACGGTACTCATATTCCATAATTACTCGAATTTTTAACGTATCCATGATGACGAAAAAGATTGAAATGCGATGAAAATGTAACACTAATCAATAAAGAAATGACTACTTTTGGAAAAAAAAAACCATGTTTTTAAAATAAAATTAATTTGAAATTAGAATTCTTAGCCAAACAAAAATTATTTTGATTTGAAATGGCCAGTACTGCAGAACGGCAATTTCATAGGTAAAGACCTAATATATAAAATGAGAGCTAAATGAAATCTTAAATCTGCAATCTTACATAAGAAACCGTCAACTTTTCCGAAATAATAAAAAACTACGAGAAAATTATCGACAACATACACAAGAATAAAACCGGTACTTACATTGAACAATGGTGAATGCAGTATAGGAGTCCACAGAGGCAGTAACTTGTTCAGCACGGTGGAATTACACTCCAACAAAGACTCCAGTAAACTCAGGAAATGAAGATTCACCGTCTCAGCCAGCTGAAAAATACGTTACTTACCCTTTATTTTGGAACTAAGGTTTATCATATTTGCTGCACCTTTACATTATTATGTATTTCTAACGGCTGGTTTAAAGTTTTCACTCACTCACTCACGATGAAAACCCTCGTGCATTAATAACTCACTTTGCGCTCGATGCAACAATCTACTAGTAGTGAGTGATTGCATAAGAATAGATAGGTCAGTGCCTCACCACTTTGGACTGCACCGTGACCTGCAGGATGCTGGGCACCAGCTTGCACCAGAAGTCCAGCAGGATGCACGTCGTGGTGTTGTGCGGCTCGCTGCAGGGCGGCGCCGCGCCCGCCAGCTGCTCCAGGTACAGCGTCCACAGCTGGCACAGCACGAAGGCGTGCAGCAGCGCCGACATGCGCAGCGCGCCCGGCTTGGTTTGCTCCACGTATGATGACATTATTGTCTGACGACAGTTAACATAAGGAAGATTATGTGGGAGCAACCTAATACTGACCTGCAAATTGCAAAAAACGTAAGAAAATTTGAATTTCGCGGGCTACCCAAGCGCATCCCTCTTAAGCAATATTTTTTTTCGATTTCACAGTAAGAAATTGTTACACATCCAGTCTGTGTTACACATCAGAGGCCCTAGTGTGAGTTTCTTTTAATTATCTCGACTTTACGCATCGACCGCGTTCGGCGCTCCGATTGGCCCTTCACTGACCTTCAATGGTGAAGGGCCAATCGGAGCGCCGAACGCGATCGATGCGTAAAGACGAGATGGTCGAAAACTCACACTAGGGCCTCTATTACGCATCACAGTGACACATCCGCCTGCGCGTGTGACGCGGGCAGCTGGTGCGTGCGACTGTTGCACAGTAAGACATTGTTACCTGTATGTAGTCAGTAATATGACACGTAGCATCCTGCGGCACCGGCTGGTGCATCTGCGCCGCCTGCGCGTGTGACGCGGGCAGCTGGTGCGTGCGACTGTTGCACAGCGCGCCCATAACCAGCCACGATATGAGGCGCACGCGCGTCACACACTCACATACCTCTCGAGACCTAGGAAAATTTTACTTGATTTTAACCCTCGGTACGAAAACCTTATTGAGGTTATGTTTGTAATCTGTGGTCAAATTTCATGTCAAGTGATTTGATTGGTTGTCTTTTTTGTCAAACAATCGCAGCATTTCCACATGGGATTTGTCAGAAAACAGTTTTGTCATCAGACTTTCAGCAACCGGGTGTGTCATCATGTGATCGTAATGAAAACAAAAATTGAATATTGTTTGTCACATACCGAAGAGTAAGGAGGATATTACACTATAATATATAATTATTATCGGAAAAATCGATTGTAGTCACCTCTTAGCAGAGGTTCCTATCACAGTTCCACGTAAGAGACCCCGCGCAGTCCTAACTAACACATTTTGTCCTCCATTCTGTCGCACCAATGTCGGTGCCCATGGTCCGCTAGTAAGAATTTTTAACCTTTACAATTTGCTTAACAAAAACTTACAACTCAGGACATATTTCATGACTCCATGGGTGGTATTCGGAAAAAAATACTTGCCTACTTTCATTTAGTTTCGTAATTTATCCGTAGTTGAATTAATCAAATTAAGTAATTTGTAATCAGTTGGACTTCACTTGAAGCTTTGTTAAAGAAATTAAGTTTTACTATAAGCTGCTTATAGCTTCTGTCCAATGTTTCATTCCCTAAATGTTATGTACACCTATAATTTGTGTATACATTAGCAGTAATACCTTTCCTAATTATTTGTTTTTTCTAAGCAATGTTGAATGTATATGCTGTTAGTGTAATTTACTGTGGATGCTTTAATAAATAAATAAAATAATAAATATATGTAATATTCCATTATGAACAATTTACTAGAAAAATAAAGAAAACAACAAAACGCTTTGGATATATGTGAAGTAATTTGAACGATCCCTAAAACTGCAGAAACTGCGAGTATAAATTTAATGAATAAACAAACATTGTTATTTTTTATTTATAAATGTTTACTACTCAGTCTCTCTCTCTTATAGTCTTAAATAAAAAACTGTAACAAAGTTATTGTACAAGAAAGAAAAATTGGTTTACATAATTGTCACAGAAGTAGGTAAGTACGTGCGTATAAAAAGATAAGAAACCCGGTATGTGACCTGATCAGTCCTAACGATTAATTACCTAAACGATTAATAAAATATATGACATTGTGTATTTGATTAAATCTATAAAAAAAAAAAACAAATCTGAAATCTCTCTTAGCGCTTAAAAATGTATGTGTCATAATTACCCGGGTAAAGACGCGCTGATCCAAGGAGTCATATGCCTGGCCGGCTGAGCTCGGTCCTGTCTCCCACGGCTATGTTCTAGAGCCAGTTCCATGGCCACATATTGGGCTATGCCGCCCTTCACTATGGCCCCCAATGTGTCTTCGTTCAGACAGATTAGGTTGCGGTTCACGATTGATTTTGAGACGGAGCCCTGTTGAGAAATGAAAATCGTATAGATAATAATAAAGATATATAATTTTTAAATGTTTTTATATTCTAACATTAAAAAATGTAACTTTATGAAATAAAAGACAAAAATATAAAACAAAGTGAAATTAAGTGGAAAAGAAGAAAGTTTAATGACGAATAACAAAATAACGCGCCTTTTAAGAAATTGTTAGCGTTACTGCATGGTTATCGGGAAGAAATAAAAACAAAAGAACTATAAATTGGAATTTAATTAGATATAATTTGCATTTTTTTATATGTGTAAGTGGCCAGTATGTATTGTGAGGGTTTCAAGTTATGCAACCTATACAATAAAACTTTTTATTTAATACGCAGGTTACGAAAACGCATCTCCGTTTCTTTTAGACCTATTAAACACATAAACACGATTATCATATAATATACCTAATAGGCAAGTGCATATTATTACAATACAGAAAAGCCGAATGGATGTCAAAAACCCACTTGAACGTATATAGGCATGAGGAACAGGGTGTAATGTTCACTCGTCCTCCATAGAAAAGGGAGGATCCTATGATCAGACGGGTGTTACTTCTGGTGCGCAACGACGATTGATGTCGGGAAGTTATATATGGGTTGATCGCACAGTAAACACGGTTTGCGCGATGCAGGGTTTGTGTGACGTCAGGTCTTTGATGCGTAGTTCGCATATGGCGATGTAGATGTCGACACAAACGTTCTACCGGGATAAAAAAATCATATTATGCCAAATTATGAACTATCCATGTGCCAAATTCGTACAACCGTTAAGCCGTGGAAAGGTAACAGAGAGACAGATAGACAGTTATAACTTAGAGTTGAGGACGAGAGTGGGGAGATAATGTTAGTTCGCATTTATAATATTTATTTTAATTCATTTTATAAGTACTTACTAATTAACCCTCGCAGTTTCTATGAAGGGTAGAATTCGCAAAACCGAAGTAGCAGCGGGCTTATGGCTTCGTTTGATGAAGGACGCGACATCCACTCTGTAAATCTACTTCACTGAGCAATGGACATGGAACCAGTGTGGAGATCGCGTATCGGACAAGCAATGTAGGAAGCGCCCCGCGATGTCGCCGACGATCGTAAGGCTGCCGGGACTGACTGGGTGCGGAACGTAGAGAACCGGGTGTGTATGTCATTTAAATTGCTGAAGGAAGTTTTTCTACCGCGGCTTCCAGTAGGTGTAAACTGGTTAAAATCGTCACGTAACGAAAACCTCGTACTAGTAATGGCAATTAATGCGATTTTGCATGTATTTCATTAGCATGTGAATTGTTTAGTCATAGCATGATAATCTAATTTGCTGTGCTAATTGCTAATAGCTAATATGACGATAATTGATAATGAAGTATGTGAATTTTGTTAATATGTGAATTAAAAAGTGCGTTCGCCTTAGGAAGTCTCCTGGCGTGTATTTATTGCGTATATGCTTGTATTATCTATTTAAGCACAAGACGAAAGAATGTAATTACTGTATAACGAATACGTAAACTAAACTCTCACTATCACTTGCTAAAACATACTGAATTTTGTAGACGACGCGCGTCACGCGCGTGCCACACATTCACAAATTATTATTAAATAATCATGCATTCATTCAATCAATACACGACTCAAGTACGCGCAAATCAAAGTTAATAAGATAACAATTGCTTAACCCATTCTTCGCAAGTTCGCAGCACCTGCACTCGTGAAACAAATAGATTTAGTATTCCCGACTTCCCGTGGGTGCAACGGAGAGCGTACGCTACCGCTGCGTGCGTCGACGCTCTGACGTATAATAGTATGAAAAATTACGAAGCGCTTAGCATTTCACAGAATTTCGCAACTACTTTTCATTTGTAAATGATAAATGAGAATTCACTTGCTAACAATGAATACGAATGCTAATTAATCTATCACTACGTCGTACTATACCTTGATCTTGTTGAGCAGGTGCGGGTCGTGCAGCAGGTCGATCATGTCGGGCAGGTGCGGCCGCATACAGTCCACAGCTCCTCCTGCGACCTCGCGCGCGTCGTGCGAGGCGAGCTCGCCACCCGACAGCTGCGGCGGCAGCACCAGGCGGCACCCGTGACCTGAGGGACCATTTCTTTTTCAATCAATTTTTTTTTCAGTATTTGAATAGCGGTTCAATGTTGGGAAATTGGTTCAAAATTCTTCCCTTATTATCATGGTCAATGATATCTAATTCGTCTGTTTTCATCATCATCAGTAATCAGAATCACAAATAAGTGTTTATACCATTCCCCCTCTGAAAAGCTTATTTTATTCACGTAAACAGTGAATAAAAAGCCCTTTTAGTCACTGTTTTGGTGTTTGAATTTAGAACACATCAATGTATTCGAACTCCATCTCAATGCTGTACAACCTCCTTGCGAAAAAATACTCGATACAAACTCCGATGTGATTGGTTGACATTTTCGACAAGGAGTTTAGCATTCGAATAAAAACTGTTATGTGTTCTTTGCTGCCATTAGTAAATTGGCGCTATTTCAAATACTTTTAGTTGAATGAACACAAAGTTTAGTGTTACTTCATAATAAATCGATTAAAAATGCATTCAAGTGATGAAGATGTGTTAACACCCGAGTTTATGAAAAAGAGGGCGGCCGATATAGTAGAAAACTTGCTACGCAACAAATCACTGCTGGTTTACATCAAAGCCTACGATGAGTTTTGCAAATCGAAAAATGAAAATCAAGCTTCTGGCACATTTTCAGAGTCTGTTTTCCTAACTTATTTTAATGAGTTGTCGAAGAAAAAGAAGTCATCGACATTTTGGAGTACGTATTCTAAGCTACGGTGTACTATAAAAACAAGGCATAACATTGACATAATAACATACTCGAAGTTGCAAGTTCTTTTTCTCGTAATCATGGTATAAAGTATAGTATGCAACTCTTGAATAAAACGGATTTATATCGAGGGCCATGAATCACTCGCGTCGCTCAGGATTCTAACACTTTAATCACTCGCTATGCTCGTGATTAAATCATCATGAATCATTCCCTACGGTCGTGATTCAATCGTAAGAATCCTTCACTTGCTCGTGATGCATCTATGCCCTCGCTTTAAATCCGTCCTTTATTCACTAATTGCATAATATACTATTATACCATTCCTCCTCTAAAAAGCTTATTTTGCACTGAAAACAGTGAATAAAAAGCACTTTTAATCACTGTTTTGGTGTTTGAATTTAGAACACCAATATATTCAAACTCCATCACAATGCTATACAACCTCCTTGCGAAAAAATACTCGATACAAACTCTGATTTGATTGGTCGACATTTTCAAAAAGGAGTTTAGCATTAGAATAAAAACTGTTTTGCGTTCTTCTGTCATTAGTAAATTGGCGCCATTCAGAATACTGTTTGTTGTACGAATACAAAGTTTAGTGTTACTTATTAATAAATGGATTGAAAATGCATTCAAGTGATGAAGAAGATGTGTTAACACCTGAGTTTATGAAAGAGAGGGCGGCCGATATAGTAGAAAACTTGCTACCCAACAAATCACGGCTGGTTTACATCAAAGTCGATTACGATAAGTTTTGCAAACGGAAAAATGAAAATCAAGCTTCTGGCACATTTTCAGTCTGTTTTCCTAACTTATTTTAATTAGCTGTCGGAGAAAAAAAAGTCATCGACATTATGTATTCTATGCTACGGTGTACTATAAAAACAAGGCATAACATTGACATAAAAACATACCTACTCGAAGTTGCAAGCCTACCTTAAAAGGCTATTAGAAGGCTACAAACTGAAATTTTTCTTAATTTAATGTCTATTTTCACTTAAATTTTTCTTTTTTTCTTAGTCATGGTATAAAGTATAATATGCAACTCTTGAATAAAACGGATTTATATCGAGGGCCATGAATCACTCGCGTCGCTCATGTTTCTAACACTTGCTATGCTCGTGATTCAATCATCATGAATCACTCCCTACGGTCGTGATTCAGTCGTTAGAATCCTTCACTTGCTCGTGATTCATCTATGGCCCTCACTTTAAATCCGTCCTTTATTCACTCATTGCATAATATACTATTTTGACAAACTTTTACAGAATATTTTGTTTGATCCATGAAATCGTAGTCAATAAAAAAACTTCTTTTTTTGGTCAAAATTAACAGCTAAAACTATACACATTTAGCAGCATATTTGCTAACCAGAGACTTGGATAAATGGATAATTAAAAAAAAAATCAACTAAAAACATAATTATAAATTATAAAGAGCTTTACAAACTCACCTTGCAGCACAAACTGTATGAGTATAAACAGGTTATCATCAGGTATGGTGGTCTTGGTCCTAAGGGCTTGGACCAGCTCGTAGACCAGGACCCGGCAGACCAGCAGCTTGTCCCGGTCTCGACTGAAGACCCGAGTGCACACCACGGACAGTTCAGATATCACGGACAGCTTGAGCACGAAGTTCTGCACACCATAGCTGATGATCTTGGTTATCGGCTCCAGGATACTCTGGGGGCAAAGAGAGCGGTGACGCGACAATAACATTTGCAGGGAGGAGCTGGAGATAGTGGAGGCTGGAAACAAGTATATTTGAAGATTTATGGTTATCAAATGATGGGGAATCTTGCATACCTGCTGACATGTTGATGAATGATAGGGTAGCTGTGGTCCTGAAATCGCAAACCTTTTCGTTGATTAATTTGTATACGTCTTATGTCGAAACCCTGCTACTACTTATAATATTTCCAATGGATTTTTGGGTATTGACAGTGCTATAAGCACTGTTAAGTTTACGGAAAAACTTTTTGTTATAAATTCTTGCAAGTGAAACAGGCCCCTTTTGACCTCATGTTACACTATTCCAAAGCTCGCACGCGAGTCTGCCCGCAACGGCTGCTCAGTCCGCTCTCCGCCACCGTACAGTGCGCGTGCTATTCGCGCGCTCCCGCGTTGTCACTGCCACGCGGTCTCAGACACGATCTTTTAGTGCTCGAAAGACGTTGACAGTGGGGCGTTGTTGGTAAACAACTAAACATTTGTGCAAATATTGTGTTTCGAAAAAGGTAGTTGGCGTCGGTAGTTCTGATTTTGACCACGCGCCAAAAGAATACTTTAACTCTAGTTACCTTGTGCTGCGCCGCGGCGGGTATCTTAAGCGCCGCAGTAGCCGCCCGCAGCAGCGGCAGCACGTCGTCGATCTGGTGCAGCAGCAGCGCGGCCGAGCGCAGCAGCGCCTCCAGCTGCGCCACCAGCGCCGCGCACGCGCTCACGGGGCCCAGCGCCTCGGGCGCCAGGCACTCCAGGTACATCGCGATGTTGCCCGCTATTACTGTTATTTGCTGGAACAAATATTCTTGATGTAGAAATTATTGCTTATGGTTGTTTTTTTAAAACACAACATTTCATCACATCATCATCACAGCCCGACTTCTCCTACGGCTGCGCTCTCTTTTCTTGTGCTTATTGCCACGCACTTGTGCCAACAATTAATTTTTCACCTCACAAGCTCGGAAAGATTCTGTTTGTCATTCGAAATCTGCGTGGAAAAGTGAATTTTCCCCGCTAGCGTGAAAAGAGTTTTCAAAATTCGAACCTTTCGATTCAACAATTTTCTATACCGACTGATAATGCATCAATACTTATTTTATGTCAGAGCGCCAACCTCATTTTTAGAATAATCGCACTGGCCAGCACGAAAAAAAATCGCTCAACGCGCCTAAAGAAGTTTTCACATAAAGAAACTTTATATAATTTTCTTCTGTTTATTCAATTCACTTTCCACCATTTGGGTTTGTTTAGCAGTGCAGAGTTAGTGCAAACGGTACATAATGCTGAATTGATCTTTCTTCCTGAAAAACTGCGCACATTTTTATGTGCGCGCAATTTTTTTATGTAAAGCAAAAGCTTAGGTACAATATTGTTGTTCAATGCATGGAGACACCTAGCATTTTCCTCGCTGTAGTGAGGTGAAAAGTTGTGTGTTTCGCTCGGCAGCAAAGTTTTTCTGGGTCTCGTACCTTTGAAACCTTCGCAACGCTCAGGATTCTATATTTGAACCATTCGCTTTGCTCATGGTTCTGCTCAGGTTTCAATACAGGTACTCGCGCGAAAAAACAACTTTGCAGCCTTGCATAACAAATAACTATTACAATGCATCTACTTGAAAATACCGTTATCCAAGCAGCCAAATTGTGCGGAAAGTGCCACTTTTCGCACTAGTGCTTTTTACTTTTCAGTTTTTCTTTAATTTTTAACTCCGTCGTCAAAGAGTTTTTGGAAAGATGTTCTTTAACGCGGTTAGCAAATTGGAAAAAATCGTCACGCTAAAAAGTTGTTTTAATACTTGCGACAGTCTTCTTCTAATTCAAAAAGAAAGAAAGAGAGAGAGAGAGAGACTGAATTTGGTCAAAAAGCCACCAGGATGGTCGCTGCGAAAATTGACAAATTTTTCGTCATGGGTGTCGTTTTCATAGTTTTCGAGGGTGCTAAAGCCGATAGAGTTAATTTTATTTCCATTATTGAAGAAAAATATTAAATCATAAAAGTTAAGTATATCTGAATTTATTGAAAGATTTATTCAAGATATATTATAAAAAATATTAATTGAATTATAATTATTAAAATTCATTTTAAAAAGAACTTTTATTTATTTATAAGTTAATTATAGGTTTAAATATTTTATTTGCCTCTACACGAGCGAAGGAAAATTACTGATCGTGCTTTTTTATTAGGTTTCCGTAGTCAACAAGGAACCCTTATAGTTTCGCCATGTGTCCGTCTGTCCGCGGCTTAGCTCAGAGACCGTTGGTACTAGAAAGCTGTAATTTGGTATGGATGTAAACGACGCCGACAAAGTGGTACAAAATTTTTTTTTTAGGGTACCTCCCCTACACTTAAATTAGGGATGGTTTTTTTTTTCTCGTCAATCCCATGGTGTGGGGTATCGTTGGAAAGGTCGTTTAAAAACAATGCGAGTTTGTTAAAACCATTTTTGGATTCAGGAATCCGTTTGCGGAACATTAAGCTTTAAAGTGTTAATTTTTGTTAGAGCCAAGTGTCCCCCCCCCCCCCTTCCAGCTAAATGGTTGGGTTTGGATATGTGAAAAAAATGACGACAGTAGTATATATAACGAAATTAAAAGGAAAACTATCTCCGCTACGTAGGCTCCACAAGTTACCGAGTAATAATCGACCAACTTTTGCAGTTGTAAAAACATGATCTCCCATATATTCTGTATCGGAGAACATTGTAGTTGAAAACTACAATGTTAAGTTTGTTTTATAAATTCATCCCAACTACGGAACCCTTCATTGTGCATGGTACGACATGCACTTGGCTGGTTTTTAGCGTTATGAAGGGATCTACAGACGTCTTCTGAGTTGGAGGGCAAGATCGGGTTTCGTGTACTGCGTGCATTTCTTCGGACACCACGTCTTCTCCAGGTGCCTCAGTCAGAACTTGCGTATCTTTTACGGCGCTGTTTTCGCGTATTTGTTAATGTTACTTACATTAATCGTTAGTGGAAGCTTATAATTGGCCATCGTTTACACATTGTACTTGATATTAAAATGTATTAACTGTAAGTTTTCCTAAAATTAATAAAATAAATGAAAATAGTTGGGCCAAAATGAAAATCCAAGATGGCGGCTGAGGAAATTTTCAAATTTTTCGTCATTAGTGACGTTTTCACAGTTTTCGAGGATGCTAAAGTCGATCGTGGGGTCAAAATGTAAATCTAAGATAGCGGCAGCGAAAATTTAAAAA
The DNA here is from genome assembly GCA_948473465.1 of Lithophane ornitopus. Classification (NCBI taxonomy): domain Eukaryota; kingdom Metazoa; phylum Arthropoda; class Insecta; order Lepidoptera; family Noctuidae; genus Lithophane; species Lithophane ornitopus. The sequence continues at coordinate 14,151,049 of OX419634.1, read as the reverse complement.
AAAATCGTCTTGGGTGTCCTTTTTATAGTTTTCGAGGGTGCTAAAGTCGATACTGGGGTCAAAATATCAACTGCACTGGTTATTGTACTGGGGTGTGTATGTAAACTGTACTGGTTATAGTATTGGTTACTGTACTGGAGTCAAGATGGCAGCTGCCTAAAAACAAATGAATTTTTCAATATATATTGTTTAATTTCCTCGCACAGTTCATAGTAAAACGTTATATGATACACGTGCGTAAGATGATTTCCGCATATGCAGCTTAAATAACTATTTCTGAGTATAAAAAGGGACACTCAGAGATTGATTAATTGTTAAGCTTATGTACAGAGAATAAAGGCAGTCCTCACATCGACTGGCAGAGTCTTCTTAGAGTTGAGATGTTCCACCACCAGCTGCAGCGGCCCGCACGGGTACAACTCGTTGAAGTCCACAAACGCCTGCGCTATGCTCTTGAAGAACATCTGGCGCTGTTTTTCTGTGAACAAGTTAACGGATTAAGGTTGATGCGAAGAATTATAAAATTCATGTAAGTGCATTCTCTGACGATTTCATGAAATTTTCATTCAATGCACTTACATGAACTTAGAGAGTCGTATTGCTGATTCTAATTTTTATAATTCTGTAAATCCATATTTGTTACGCGCGCCAATAATATTTAGATCAACATACAACCTGACACTGACCCGTAAATTACAAAAAAAACGTAAGAAAAATTGAATTTGGGTCCACCTTTAGGTGGATGCACTAGAGTGGCCCGCGAAATTCAAATTTGCTTAAGTTTTTTGCAATTTTGTATAAATATGATTCGCAACCATAACAAGTTATTAGTAAATTAGTTATACATATCCTATCCCTGTAGATCTTAAACAATATAATGAGCATATCTATAGAACCTGGGGTCCGCTGCAAGAATATCTGCAGGAACACGTTGTTGGGCGCCAGCTGGTGCAGCACGCAGCGCAGGAACTGGTGCGCCACGAACACGGCGCTGCCCGGCAGGCGCGTGTTGGTGTCGGCCTGCCACGAGTAGTTGCCCAGCTGCACCACCCTGCGCACGGCTCACCATCGCTATACTACTCGCAACGTCACTTCATATTATCGTCTCGAAGGTGAATCAAACATACCTCCAACAATTGAATGGGTACCTAGCTATAGTTTAAAAAGATCATGCGCGACCATCCCGGCGTCGAGAAAGCTCGTCATGCTAGCGATAGGCTATACACGTAGAGAAGTGTGCCCTGGATATCTTGAGATAAGTCGGAACTATTTTGTGACGTAAAGTAAATAAGTACGGTCAGTACTTTGCTTTATCTCACCCCTCTTACAAATAAGAAGAGAGAAAAGGGGGACAGTTTTTTTCTATCTGTTTATGTAACTTACCTGCTAACATTGTGCAGTAGTTGTGGCAGCATACCGGCAGCTGCAGCAGGCTCGCGATGTACAAACGTGGCCAACACTATGATGCACAGGCCGAGCTCTTCGTCGCTGTACTGTTCTACTGCAGTGCCGCATTCTGCACCTGTTTATGAATATAATAATAGTACATTATTAACCAAGAGGATAAAAGAGTGTCATATGTCACGGGTGCTATATTGAATCCTGAGCGTAGCGAAGAATTCTTGGGCTAACTCTTGAGTGCAGCGAGGGATTGAGCCTCCCACCAGCCGCCGCACTCTGATAGTTGATGGAGTGGACACTTACAGCGGTAGCACAGCTGCGCGTCGGGGCGGTGCGGCGAGGCGTGCGCGTGCGCGGCGCGGCGCCCGGCGCGCGACTCGCCCTCCCACCAGCCGCCGCACTCTGATAGTTGATGGAGTGGACACTTACAGCGGTAGCACAGCTGCGCGTCGGGGCGGTGCGGCGAGGCGTGCGCGTGCGCGGCGCGGCGCCCGGCGCGCGACTCGCCCTCCCACCAGCCGCCGCACTCTGATAGTTGATGGAGTGGACACTTACAGCGGTAGCACAGCTGCGCGTCGGGGCGGTGCGGCGAGGCGTGCGCGTGCGCGGCGCGGCGCCCGGCGCGCGACTCGCCCTCCCACCAGCCGCCGCACTCTGATAGTTGATGGAGTGGACACTTACAGCGGTAGCACAGCTGCGCGTCGGGGCGGTGCGGCGAGGCGTGCGCGTGCGCGGCGCGGCGCCCGGCGCGCGACTCGCCCTCCCACCAGCCGCCGCACTCTGATAGTTGATGGAGTGGACACTTACAGCGGTAGCACAGCTGCGCGTCGGGGCGGTGCGGCGAGGCGTGCGCGTGCGCGGCGCGGCGCCCGGCGCGCGACTCGCCCTCCCACCAGCCGCCGCACTCTGATAGTTGATGGAGTGGACACTTACAGCGGTAGCACAGCTGCGCGTCGGGGCGGTGCGGCGAGGCGTGCGCGTGCGCGGCGCGGCGCCCGGCGCGCGACTCGCCCTCCCACCAGCCGCCGCAGCCGCCGCTGCAGCCGCCGCACTCTGCAAGGTCGCGTCGTGTTAGGCAGCTTTATTTCACTCTCTACTTTTAGCCTTGAGTCTCCTATTAACGTTATCAGCCGAAACTCCTTGTTCTCGTTTCTCGCTGTAGATACTCTGTGACATTAACACTGACGCCAGCAGAGGGGCAATTCCCGTATTTTTAAGGACGTTCGCATTCGCAATCTGTCACACATGCAAACAATTTACCAACAATATTAACAAGTTTGACAGATTGCGACTTTAATGTGAACGATTTTTAAGTAGAGAATTGGCCTCATCAGGAGGCCAATTCTCTCAGTCACCAGCATCGATTAATAGGAGAACCCAGTCTTAACGTCAAAAAAAGAGGTATCATAGAAAAGAAAGAACATCGAGAAATCCTATGGAAAACTGAAGTAAACTTCATTAAAACTTTCAAACATAATTTATTTCGGGTTATGGGTAAAAGAATCGTATACGAAACAAAAGATTTACCAGTATTATGTAGGTGCGGCGGCGACCCGGTCTGCGCCACCTGCCGCGCGAGGCGGCGGGGCGACCTGCGCACACACACACTAATTAATATTACTCGTATCTATGTGTAGCTGCCATTAAGTACCCCCTGTGGACACTGAATTGTATTCTTGTCTATGTAATATTATATCTTTTGGAACTGACTGATTATTTAAAAAGTCATACAAAAAGTTGTAGCGCAAAATGAAATAAAGTAGCTATTAAAATTATTATTCCAAAAATACAAAATTTTGATTTAGCGAACTAAGGATAGTTTACGTACCTTGTGGTTTCGGCGGGCTTTTTGTTCAGGTCGTGGGGTCTACTGGTGGGAGTGGGCGTGGGAGTAGCGTCGCCCTCAGAGCGGGAGGAGGCGGTGTTGTCTGTTGAGTCATCTAGTCAAAATACATACATAAGATTGTGCCGACTGATCAGTGGAGCAGTGGTTGCCGTAGTCAATTATCTCTTTGCATCCAGTCATATAACCAGCAATTTTTTTTTGTCACCCCTTTTCCAATGCGTATATTTATAAAGGAGGAATACTTTGTAAGTAATGTCTGCCTCAATGTTAATGGTCGTCGTAATTTGGGAGCGAAACGTAAATGTGAAACTCATGTACATAAAAACTACTAACCGAGAGTTGAAGTGGACAATAAACGCTACTAACCTGGTGGTAAACTCAACGCCTCTCTGACTCGGTCCACAAGAGCGTTGAAAACTGGGTACTGCTCTTTGTTGGGTTTAGGACCGATTGGCAGCAACCTGAACACAGAAAGGTTTTTATCTTCCATTCGTGTGCGCGTGGCTTGAGATCGAAAACTAAAAAAGTGAAAAATAACTTTTTTTTTAGTGTTTTTTTTGAAGTCGGTTGTTTTTTTTTTGTAAAAAGTTTTTATTTTTCAATTTTTAGTTGTGGTACCTACCCCACACATATCCGAATACCACTACCTGCTATGTAAATAACAGTGAAGGAGTCAAACCGGATATCGTCTAGATAAACTAAGTGGGAAAAATACGTAATATTGAAGCTAGCTAACTCAAAAATTACGCAAGCAAAGTTAATAAAATTTATATGGGACCACCTTGGAAGCATGACCTACCAAACAAAAAAAGAATCCTCAAAATCGATTCATAATTGGCGGAGTAATCGCGTAACAAACATACAAAAAAAAAAAAAAAAAAACATACAGACGAATTGAGAACCTCCTCCTTTTTGATGAAGTCGGTTAAAAAGGAGACCTATGACTTGGCAGTCCGACGGTCACTGTTTCTAAAGCTCGTTGTGCCTTATTAACGCCCAGGCAATGTACTAACATTATTAGCACACATTTCCTAATTTTCTTGCTTACCTTTCAGGGGGCGGTATGTGGAAGGGCTGGTGTGAATGTTGTTGCATCATGGGCGGCGGGGCGTTCCACGCGACCTCCATCTTGGACAGCGGAGACTCCGGCGACGCATACGCATAGCCTACGTTCTTGGCTAGGGATAAGAGGTATATAAGAGGTATATTGTTGTAGTTTCGGTTTGAGCTTTTCTTATATTTCGCAATCAACCATTCGATTGCTTAATATTTACGGGAAGTCTTGTGTTTTTGACCAGAGTACTGTAAAAGCGCCTACACACGGCTCTAAAATCAGAGGCAATATCGGGAGAGTGGTGGTGGGGATGAAATCGGCTACTACTCTACACACGTCCCTGCCAGTTAGTACGTAAGCTACCGTGCAGCAAAGAGCTCGTAGATCCAAGATGCCACCTACACTACCAAAAAATAAAAAAATAGGCATCACTCTGGCACTTGCTACGGTGCGACCAAAACAAAAGAGGAAGACCTTTATGTTTTTTATCCCTTAAATACGACAAATCCTTGAAAAGATCAATTGTTTTCGTCCAGGCCTCTCGCTCCTTCTCCTTCGCCATATCTCCGCACGAAATAAAAATTGATTTACAACTGATTGAATGAATTGATTAACACGTCCTGTTGCCACTATAGTCGCACGCGCACTTCGGAACGCGCGAAATCGGAACCGATTTCACTACTCACGCACGGACAACGCTCCCTAGACGATAATCGGTCCTAAATCGTGAGCTCGCCCGAACCAATTTCTGAGTTAGGGGTGTAATAATAATTCTGATTACAATTTGCCTATTCACGAGGCAATCAGTGGAGCGATCTAGGGTGCTCCCCACCACTTCCCTGATATTGCCTCTGATTTTAGGGCCGTGTGTCGGCTGAGACGCTTTAATGAGTAGGGTCCAGTTATGCCAATAACGCTGATTAATTTAAAATCTACTGTATGCATTTGAATTATTTTGAGTTAATTACCTTAATTATTGAATAATTATAAGTTTTTTTTTATTATCTTTTATTTGCATAAATCATGGTTTACAATGGTGTTAAATCAGTCGCTGAAAACCAGCGCTGGGGCTCTGTCTTGCATAGGGTCGCAGCATAATGCTGAGCGTTAGCCGTTTTTCGTGGATGGGACGCATGTTACCCCAACCTTTTCTTATTTTTTTCTTTTTGTGTTTATTTTCTTTTTTGCGTCATGTTTACCGCAAATAAAACATATTTTCTTTGTTTCTAAATATAATATTAATGGCCCAAACATGTTTAGCTAGGATAAAACATAGTACGTATAACTGGAACTAATCATCATTGAAGTTTCAATAAATGTTTATGGCTGTTAACGTACCGGGGCTCCTGGCGGGCGGCCAGTGCGCGGGCGGCTCGCCGTTGGACGACGGCGCCGTGTCCGGGGACGTGCTGCTACCCACTGACACAACGTACAGGACTTTTAATAAAGTTATCTTAATAACCCATTTTTCCAAAAGAATCAATGATTTATCTACACTAATACCTATAATAAAGGTGTGATTAACGGTCAAAAGAATAAAGGCAGATCGCAAGCAGAAAGAATTTAATAATAAAACCGGCCAAGTGCGAGTCGGACTCGCGCACGAAGGGTTCCGTACCATTATCTATAAAAACGGCAAAAAACATCACGTTTATTGTATGGGAGCCGCCTTAAATATTTATTTTATTCAGATTTTTAGTATTTGTTGTTATAGCGGCAACAGAAATACATCATCTGTGAAAATGTCAACTGTCTAGCTATCACGGTTCTTGAGATACAGCCTGGTGACAGACGGACTCTCTCCTAACTCACTTATTTTGCTGTGCCCGACAGGGTGCATATGATCTAATTATAAGTTTACCACCTAATACCTACATGTGGAATGCAATAAAGTATTGAGTATTGAGTAGTGAGTATTGGACAGACAGACAGACAGACAGCGGAGTCTTAGTAATAGGGTCCCGTTTTACCCTTTGGGTACGGAACCCTAAAAAACGCTACCCGACCAGCGACCCAACCTCGGTGATGTTTTCATATTATTTACGAGTATGTCATTCGATTAGCATGAATGATAACTGATATTTATTTCTGTAAAATAGTTTTAGAAAAACAACGAAATAAAATAAAAAACATGATAATCGATATTTTCCAACCTTCTTCTTCAATACTGATCAAAGGAACAAAGATGCATGACTTACCAATAATCCTCTTCTGTTTACCCAGTATCTTGGCCCGCGGTGACGCCTGCTGGTGTATCTGATCCGGCCAGATCTCCACCGACTGACCACTCATCGGCGTTGATTTTCTATTGTAAATGTCATATTTTGCACTGATTAAAAACCAAAATGTTGTAAATAAAGGATAATATAAAAGATTTACACATAAATTATGAAAAAAGTTATATTTTACAAATATGTAATTGCAGTGACAAACAATGAGCGATTTACTTTGCTGGCTGTGCCTTTGTTTGTTTTGCTTGACTTAGCCAGGTAAGTAGGTTTCTTACACAAAAATATAGGTAAGTAGGTTTCTTACAGTAGGTTTCTTCAAATAAACCAATATTTTAGGAAAAAATCGCTTTAAAATTTGTACATATTATTATTAAGCTTGTGACTGTACAAAACAATAAAAAATAAAAAATAAATGACCAATAAGATGGTATGTGTGTGTTATTATCAATACACTTACAAGTTTGAGGAGTCGCTGCCTATGGATACGGATGAGCTGGTCGACAGCTGGTTCGCCGAACGCGACCCAAGGGTAGGCTAGGTAAATGCAACGTTAGAATTATATTAGCAAAGTATCTTTTTATCGTCAAATTCATACTAACGGCCAGTTTCTTCATCAAAAGTAACGACAAAAAGTCAAATTAACGGTTAAAAGAGAACATTCACCGTCCATACATTTTTGAAAGAAACATACATACTAAATGTGAAAGTGCCAAACAAAAAAAAAACTATATTCCGAAAGAATACGTTTTTCTCTTAATTTTTTTGTATAGGACCAAAAGTGTAGTATCATTCTCCGTCGAGTTACATAAAATTGAAAAATCACTTTTTCATACTTATTTTAATTGTTGATAAAATACACGTGATTTCTTCGAACTCTTTAATATAACAGTATGCCTGCATTCCCCGGAAGGTTAGGCAGAGGTGTACATATAGTACGCCCATATTTCGCCAGTTCAATTATTATCAAAACTAAACATGGATTCAATTCAGCCACGGTATTGCTATCATACACTCTTCTTTTGCTAGTATATTGAAATAGCTCATTATTATTGGCTTAACACGGCTATTTTAAACTGTAACTGTAACCGTACTTAGTGGTTTGAAACATTTATATCAACAGCTTGGAGCTGCAATTTGGCCTGTATCTCTGTACTCTTGGTGCCTACAAGAGTTGTGATGATATCACAACCTCTGTCAGATTTTCATTGGTTTTATAGGTCAGGAGACGTATTTACTTTAGACCGTGGTTTCAGGGACTCTATAGGTCCTCTTGAAGACTACGGTTACGTAGTGCATATGCTCGAGACGAAACACCCGTGGGAAACGCAGGTTACCACAGATTAGTTCTACAAGTCCAGGCTTGTAACCATTTGCCGTTGGGTGGTAGAGGTCATCAATGGACGCTTCAAGAGAGATTTTCGCCTATTGAGAATAATTCACAATAACCGGGCACTAAGTCAATCAAATCAACTCAGCCTATCGCAGTCCACTGCTAGACATAGGCTTCTCCTATGCTGCGCCACAACACCCTGTCCTCCGCCTTCCGCATCCAATCTGTCCCAGCCAACACTTTAAGGTCGTCGGTCCATCTAGATAGGGGACAGCCACATTATGTACGCTTGCCGAAACGAGGTCTCCACTCTAGGACTCGTCTGCTCCACCGGGCATCGGTCCTTCAACAAACATGGCCAGCCCACTGCCACATCACCTTGCTTACCCTGCAGGTTATGTCACTAAGCCATATGATGGACCATTTCAGAATTGTTGCAGCTCATTTGAATGACTTCCATGTCCTGGTAGACGAGTCGAGTTTTTTTAGAGTTTGTTTTGTTTCTTTTTATCTTATTTGTATTATTTAATATAGGCACTAAAAACTGTATTATTTAATTTTACCGTTTTTACGTGAAGTGAAACCACTAAAATAGTCCTAAATCTATTAAATCAGTTAATATTAGTACCGTCGAAAAAATACTATTTCGCATAGGTGGAGCTATGTGGAGAATAGCCCAAGGGTCTTAGTTTTACAGTAAAAAGTGATAACTGTAATGTTTACTGGCATAAAAAGCTAATACTATAATTAGATTGAAATGAAAACAATATTTTTCAAACTCGAATAACAGTGCAGGGAATGGCCCTACAGATTTGGTCCCATAGTCAAAAATGAAGAGAATAACATGTTCTAACGGAATATAACATTTTTTTTTTGTTTGGAACCGGTACTTTCATAATTTAGCCCAAAATGAGTGATGTCCTTTGTTCCTTTTTGACGTTCCTTTGGCTGTTACTTTTGATAAAGAAACTGGCCGTTAGTCTTCAATATCGCACTGCTGGAACTGGCAAGATTTTATGAAGTCTAATTTAATTGCTAGTAATTTAGGACTAGGGTCAATTCTCGTATTTTTATGAACGTTCGCATTCGCATACGATTCGCAATCTGTCAAAATAAAATCAATTTACCAACATTTTTGACAAGTTCGACAGATTGCGACTTGAATGTGAACGTTTTTTATTTAGACGAGAACTGGCCTCTGGAATATTGACAACCATAATAAAATTGGAATTTCCCATGGCATTTTAGTATTGTTGTTATATTGTAGACAAACAGGCGGCCCACCCGAACTTAAGTGGTCACAAATATCTATGGATACCAAAAATACCAGTGAAATCGCAGCTTTGTTACCATCCCACAGACGAAGCTAAATGGTTCATGTACCTGTAATTTCATGTCTCCTTGACCATCACTATATCAACTGTCTAAGCGAAGCTTTTAGCGACTATACTAAACCTACCTATGGCTAATAATAAATAACAAAATCACATGCAAAATGAAGGCAATAATGTTCTAATTCTTACGATTTTACTGAGCTGCGGGTAAGCAGTAGTAGTGGCGGGCGTTTCTACCTTTGGCGGGTCCTCGTAGTGGGACGGCTCGTCGAACGAACCCTGCAATATCGGAACAGGTTAGTTTGTATATATGCAACCTTTTTGTGACGCTGTTACTCTGAAACTTATGTCTAAACACAGGAAAGGATAAAAAGAAACAATATTATAAAGTGAGTTTGGCAGATCTAAATCAGTCAAATCTGCCAGGTATCCACTTTTATGGGAATTTACGAATAAAATAAGATTATAATGATGAAGAAAAAAAATGTCGTAGATATGTTTCTGAAATGTCCATTCGGAACATTTAAAACCCAATCGTATCGTATCACCACACATCCCTTTCAAACTCATCTCAGCTACAATTCTCGCTTCCAAAGGAAATTAATACTAAGCTTATGTAATAAGGCATTTAGTATTAGTTAGGTATTTAGTTTTATTATGAAGGCTGTTCTCATTTTAGAAGTTCTTAGATTTCCAGTTTTCAGAAAGTCCAATTCAATTAAAACATTCTAGAAGTTCACTCACCGGCGCAGTGCTGCCGTGGACGGTCGTGTCCGACTTGTCGCTGGTCTCGGGGATGGCGATCAGCTCGCTCTCCGAAGACTCCTGCTCCAGGCTCCACTGCTGGTACCTTTTGGAACCATTACCTTTACCAATACCTCGTTACCTGACTTTAAGATAAGTTTCAATCCGTTCCTGAAGTTACCTTAACTTCAGGCAAGTTTAAGATGATCGACCGCACATCAATGGTAAGTTAGACCAAAAAAGTCCTACGCCGTTTCGTAATCTAAGTGTTACCACAGACGAGCGGTTGACCGCACAACATAGTCATAAATTACTACGTTAATATGTCACAATTATGTTTTAGAAAAAAATGTGACTTTGTAGAGCACCGTCTCTCTCAAACATACCAATGTGACAGTCTCTTTCTAAATCTCGATGTGCCATCTTAACATCCGAGTACACAGGAAAACACGATCGGTAGAATTTGGAACCCTAAGGACTTCTGTACAAAGCACGGTTTCTTTACGGTATGGCGTATAAACCACGTCGTGGAAAAAACACCCTGTCAAATAGCTTCCATAGTGATAAAATACAACACTGACAAACGGTGGGTGGTGAATAAACCATAATATGCCACGGCAAGAAAACCAGTAAGTAATTATGTGATACTCGTAGTGCTGCAAAGCTTTTGTTGAATTAACATGAACAATGGGTTCCGCATCTTTTGCTACATGACAGCAGATTTCATCAACGACAGGGATCTTTTACCGGTTGAATAAAATTGACATCAGACAGTTTCCAATTGGTAAAACTGTCGACAATTCAAAATTATTCCTAGGTCAAGATATACGGCGTTGGTAAAATCATACATCTGTAAGTCCGTAATGTTTAATTAATAATTTATTATAACTATATTATAATAATAATATTTTTACCATAATTAAAAAAAAATATACCTAATAATAACCCTAGCGATTATTTTCACTGTATTGTATCCTATCGTTAATCTGTGAACAGCGTTGTGGGCTGCAATATTGTCTATTTATATGTTTTGTGTAATTCTTGTTTCTATGTTTTTTAATGCAGCTGTTTGTTGTTCCTCTTAAATAAAAATTAAATTAAATAGGAAACTTACTTAAATAAATGTCGATGTTTGTCGAGTCGTAAAACCGTGCGAAGCAGCGGCGGGTCGCTAGTATATAATATGATACGAGTAACAAACTAGTTTATATCCCGTTCAAAGTCAAAGTCAAAGTCAAATCATTTATTTCAAATAGGCACATAAAAGGCACTTTTGAACGTCAAAAACAGAGAAATAGAACTGATTCTAGTTGCCCCTTCCAAAAGGTAGTTTTCGTATGGAGAAGAATGGGCAAGAAACTCTACCGTTACTCTTTAAAAAATGTTTTACAATATTATTTTGTATACATGAATTATATAATTATATGTGAAGACGATGCACCTACTACTGGATTACTGTACCACAAAAGGTAAAAAGAATTATAAATGGAGCAATGACGAGTAAATTAATTATGTGGTAGATACATGTTGCTCACATATATACAAACATTGTAAAAGTAAACGATATTACAATATTCCTTACATTGATTAACAAGTAATACTAATAGATCAGTGCATGAGTCTAAGTAATCACAGAGTGTAAAAATCTATGACATACAAATATTACAAAATACACCACTAAGTTAGCAACCAGTTTGATTTTGTCAGACTCTAATTTGTCCTATGGAGCAAGACCAGCATGTTTCCAAGCATTCTTATCTTGGATATAATCCTCTAGTTTGTAATATGCTTGTTTACAAAGTGTACTTTTTATATGAGTTTAAAATTTTCTTTCAGTTAATTGCAATATATCACAAGGTATTTTGTTATAGCATTTAACGCAGTACCCCATAAAAGATGTTTGTACTTTAGCTAATCTGAAAAATGGTTGATCCAGTTTATCTTTATTTGTAGTATTAAAATTATGTCTATCACTTATTTTATTAAAAATATTTAATTTTTTTCTTACATACATAATATTCTCATATATGAATTGGCAAGGTACTGTCATAATATTAATTCTTTTAAATAGTTCCCTGAGAGATTCGCGGCGACATAGATTATAAATGGCTCTGACGGCTCTCTTTTGCAAAATAAAGATGGATTCAATGTCAGCAGCCCGACCCCACAGTAAAATGCCATACGACATAATGCTGTGGAAGTAACTGAAATAGACCAAACGCGCGGTTTCTACATCTGTTAATTGTCTTATCTTTCTAACAGCATAAGCGGCCGAGCTTAGCCGCCCCGCAAGAGATTTTATATGAGGTCCCCATTGTAATTTCTCGTCTAGCGTGATTCCCAGGAAAACTGTTTGATTAATAAACTCCAGTTTTTCTCCATTCAATATGATGTCACATTCGCTACTTCTAACATTAGGTTCTTCTCCACAGAAAACTATGCTTTGGAACGGGCACCTAGCTTCAACTTCTTTCTAACGTCACAGTCAATTTGCTCCAAATTGGGTAATATATGGCTCTCCAATATGTATTTCTGTGAATAATGTGAAGGAATGTGCTGCTGCCGCGGTACTGTCGCGCTGCTAACGTCCTTTTTTTTTTGGTTGGGAATTCATAAAATTACTTCTCCCGCTCTGGGCGGAGCGGAAGGGCGTGTCAGACTCTTACTGACTAAAACCCACCCGTGTTCCTTCAGTTGCCTGTTGCCAGGGTCCCGGTATCCCTTTCGGACTATTCCGCAACCCTGGCAGGGCTGCTAACGTCCTAATCTGAAAGCGGCCACTTTGACTTTGAAACGTGTCTGTCAACAAGCTTCCATAGTGATCCATACAACACTGACGACCGTGCCTACACACGGCGAATAAACCGTAGTTTTTCACGACAAGAAACACGTGTGCGTACAAAGGGCCTTTATCTATAATGATACACTTATCAAAAGTACCTAATAGGGAACCCAAATTATCACACACGACCTCCCCCGGCCTTGCAAAACTTTCGTTCAAGTAGCGGCACTCTATCTCAAACTGTTTAGCAAGACCAATAGGGTTCCGCATCTCTTACTAAAAACAAACTTGATAGCACTGAGCGCTGTCGGTTTTCGGACAATGCTCAAAGGCGCCTCAGTCGTATTGCGCGCTCGGCGTAGACGGTTGTGTATGGATTGGGTTATCGGGCAATACGGATAATGCAACAATTAATCTAGTTAAAACGTGAACGGCACCTTCCGTAGTCAACAAGAAACCATACCTACTAAGTAGGTAGATAGGTATGTATGTTGTTAGGTAGGTAGGTATGTATGTAGGTAGGTAGGTAGGTATGTAGGGTAGGTATTAGCTAGGTGTAGGTAGAGTAGTTGGGTACGTAGATATGTCAGTAGGTAGGTATGTAGGTAGATAGGTGTGTAGGTAGGTAGGTAGGTATGTTAATAGGTAGGTAGGTAGGTAAGCAGGGCAGGCAGCTAGTTTATATATGTATATATTTATGTATAGAAATGATTCGAAAGTCTGCTCGGATAGCTGACAGCCCTCTCCTGGATGCAATAAGTAGTCTAGCTTCTAGGAATAATAACAAAATTTAAAACAATAATAAGGAGTTTATTTATAAACGTTGCTTAAAGAGACGTTTTTAAAGGTCAAAATAATCAAGTATAGTTAAGTAGACGTACGTAGTAGAGATCATTACTTAACTTTAAGCAACGTTTATAAATAAATAAGTAAATAGGAAACTTACTTAAATAAATGTCGATGTTTGTCGAGTCGTAAAACCGTGCGAAGCAGCGGCGGGTCGCTAGTATATAATATGATACGAGTAACAAACTAGTTTATATCCCGTTCAAAGTCAAAGTCAAAGTCAAATCATTTATTTCAAATAGGCACATAAAAGGCACTTTTGAACGTCAAAAACAGAGAAATAGAACTGATTCTAGTTGCCCCTTCCAAAAGGTAGTTTTCGTATGGAGAAGAATGGGCAAGAAACTCTACCGTTACTCTTTAAAAAATGTTTTACAATATTATTTTGTATACATGAATTATATAATTATATGTGAAGACGATGCACCTACTACTGGATTACTGTACCACAAAAGGTAAAAAGAATTATAAATGGAGCAATGACGAGTAAATTAATTATGTGGTAGATACATGTTGCTCACATATATACAAACATTGTAAAAGTAAACGATATTACAATATTCCTTACATTGATTAACAAGTAATACTAATAGATCAGTGCATGAGTCTAAGTAATCACAGAGTGTAAAAATCTATGACATACAAATATTACAAAATACACCACTAAGTTAGCAACCAGTTTGATTTTGTCAGACTCTAATTTGTCCTATGGAGCAAGACCAGCATGTTTCCAAGCATTCTTATCTTGGATATAATCCTCTAGTTTGTAATATGCTTGTTTACAAAGTGTACTTTTTATATGAGTTTAAAATTTTCTTTCAGTTAATTGCAATATATCACAAGGTATTTTGTTATAGCATTTAACGCAGTACCCCATAAAAGATGTTTGTACTTTAGCTAATCTGAAAAATGGTTGATCTAGTTTATCTTTATTTGTAGTATTAAAATTATGTCTATCACTTATTTTATTAAAAATATTTAATTTTTTTCTTACATACATAATATTCTCATATATGAATTGGCAAGGTACTGTCATAATATTAATTCTTTTAAATAGTTCCCTGAGAGATTCGCGGCGACATAGATTATAAATGGCTCTGACGGCTCTCTTTTGCAAAATAAAGATGGATTCAATGTCAGCAGCCCGACCCCACAGTAAAATGCCATACGACATAATGCTGTGGAAGTAACTGAAATAGACCAAACGCGCGGTTTCTACATCTGTTAATTGTCTTATCTTTCTAACAGCATAAGCGGCCGAGCTTAGCCGCCCCGCAAGAGATTTTATATGAGGTCCCCATTGTAATTTCTCGTCTAGCGTGATTCCCAGGAAAACTGTTTGATTAATAAACTCCAGTTTTTCTCCATTCAATATGATGTCACATTCGCTACTTCTAACATTAGGTTCTTCTCCACAGAAAACTATGCTTTGGAACGGGCACCTAGCTTCAACTTCTTTCTAACGTCACAGTCAATTTGCTCCAAATTGGGTAATATATGGCTCTCCAATATGTATTTCTGTGAATAATGTGAAGGAATGTGCTGCTGCCGCGGTACTGTCGCGCTGCTAACGTCCTTTTTTTTTTGGTTGGGAATTCATAAAATTACTTCTCCCGCTCTGGGCGGAGCGGAAGGGCGTGTCAGACTCTTACTGACTAAAACCCACCCGTGTTCCTTCAGTTGCCTGTTGCCAGGGTCCCGGTATCCCTTTCGGACTATTCCGCAACCCTGGCAGGGCTGCTAACGTCCTAATCTGAAAGCGGCCACTTTGACTTTGAAACGTGTCTGTCAACAAGCTTCCATAGTGATCCATACAACACTGACGACCGTGCCTACACACGGCGAATAAACCGTAGTTTTTCACGACAAGAAACACGTGTGCGTACAAAGGGCCTTTATCTATAATGATACACTTATCAAAAGTACCTAATAGGGAACCCAAATTATCACACACGACCTCCCCCGGCCTTGCAAAACTTTCGTTCAAGTAGCGGCACTCTATCTCAAACTGTTTAGCAAGACCAATAGGGTTCCGCATCTCTTACTAAAAACAAACTTGATAGCACTGAGCGCTGTCGGTTTTCGGACAATGCTCAAAGGCGCCTCAGTCGTATTGCGCGCTCGGCGTAGACGGTTGTGTATGGATTGGGTTATCGGGCAATACGGATAATGCAACAATTAATCTAGTTAAAACGTGAACGGCACCTTCCGTAGTCAACAAGAAACCATACCTACTAAGTAGGTAGATAGGTATGTATGTTGTTAGGTAGGTAGGTATGTATGTAGGTAGGTAGGTAGGTATGTAGGGTAGGTATTAGCTAGGTGTAGGTAGAGTAGTTGGGTACGTAGATATTTCAGTAGGTAGGTATGTAGGTAGATAGGTGTGTAGGTAGGTAGGTAGGTATGTTAATAGGTAGGTAGGTAGGTAAGCAGGGCAGGCAGCTAGTTTATATATGTATATATTTATGTATAGAAATGATTCGAAAGTCTGCTCGGATAGCTGACAGCCCTCTCCTGGATGCAATAAGTAGTCTAGCTTCTAGGAATAATAACAAAATTTAAAACAATAATAAGGAGTTTATTTATAAACGTTGCTTAAAGAGACGTTTTTAAAGGTCAAAATAATCAAGTATAGTTAAGTAGACGTACGTAGTAGAGATCATTACTTAACTTTAAGCAACGTTTATAAATAAATAAGTAAAAAGGTGATAACGTCCTAGCGTAAGTCTGAGTCCTAAGTGACGGCCCACCGCGTATTGCGGAGCGGATTTACATGTCGATACCTGTCCTTAGACGTGCCGATCATCATTCCGCCTGCGCGGTGCGCCGTCACTCAGGACTCAAACTAAGTCAGGTACAGATTGATAGATTAGCTCGACTGACCAGATATCTAACGCAGGCATTAGGTATTTCAACAGGTCTGGGCAGATGACCTCTGCGTGTCACCAGATTTTGGACACAACCCTTCAGGAAGGACCGTGTCGTCTTTTCGTGGCAAAGACCTCTTTCATGCCGACCTTGCTCAAAGCTATGATCGACAGTAGGTAGTAGGTACCTAAGGGGTCTCGGGAAGCATCCGCGTCTTTCTGCGAAATGGCGTTTTCAAACCCCAGTTTGTTTCGCCATTTCTTGTCATGTCGTGAAATAGTGGTGATTCCGATATCATATTTACGGTATAAACAATTTCATTTCACCAGGATTTAGTGAGGACCAACAAACTCTAGGGAAGAACGCGTCTTCAATTCTAGGAGACCTCTCTCACTGCCGACCTTGCTCAAAGCTATGATAGACAGTTAGAAGTCTTGGGAGGTAGTCTCATGTCAGGGTTCCGTACGTCCGAATGTAAAAACGGGACCTTATAGGACCACTCGTGTATCTGTATGTCTACTGTCCATCTGTCACAATCGATTTTCTCCGAATCGAATGGACCGATTAAGTTTTAATTCTGTGACCCACACATGGACGTGGGAATATGGGGGTCACTTTTGGGAGACAAACAAGAAAATAAAAAAAACGTTTTGCTAACTGTACCGTGTGAGTTGTGACATATGAAACGAAAGATAGAACTCTCCTGAACGAGGAGAAGAGGGCACAAAAGAGCAAGGGGTCAGGTTATTATATGTTATCTTCGCTGCTCTTGAATGCATCAGCAACACAAAAAAGTTGCCGATGCGCTGTAACCTTTTCCTACCCTCCCCAAAAAAAAGTACTGCCGATCTATTTCTATAAAATTAACATCGTGAAATGAGTTAGAAGTGAGCATCAATATGTCAATTCTATCAGGCGGGATGACAGCTCACGTGAAGCTAAGTTTTCACGATGAGTTTGTTACAGAATACCCGGCTGCTATTATTTAGGGAGGTTGGGCAATCGGAACTCGTCACTTACCGCGCTAATAGCAGCAACACTCGTCCCTTCGGTGTTGTGTGAGAGCGTGGTACTTCCCCGATCGAGCCAGCCCAGCTACGCGCTGTACTCAAGTACGTACTAGTACTTCATGTACTTGTACTTGAGTACAGCATGGCTCTACCACTATAAGTCGGTTTACTAATGTTAAGCATAAAATAAATTGTCATAATTTACATTGGCATAACGAAATTCAGCATAATGATCATTACGCATAATATTATTAGGCATGCATGTTTTGCCATAATGTTAATTGCCATAAATACTGTTGGCATAATAATAATGCAGCATAATGTTCTAAAGCATAATGGTATAAACGCATAATGATATTTACACATAATGTTCTTTGGAATAAAAATAATAAATCCAAATATAACTCACTCCTTTGGTTTTGTATTTTTGGTTTATGCCACCAACTTTCGAAATTCTAAGTTATTTTACACTATTTAGTGTTTTTATTTCTCGCTTTTTAGTGGGTCAGTTTGTAATTTATCTAAGTTACAATAGCCTAATGTCAACTGCTCAAATATTGCTTTTTCCGATGCAGGGGCGTTAATCGTTGAGGAGTTCTCCCAGTACATCACAATCACCTCAGGTTCACCATAACCATTGTGACGAGCATAAATTACTTTGCAACTAAAAAGTAATCGAATCGCAACCCGAGAAATAATTATTATTGAGTACTTCCGGTGGCAATCTGTGGTCTTCATCATCAGTTCCACTTCACCAAATGGTGCATTCTGAGAGTAACTATAAAAAATAGAATTTTGCAAATCCGATTATACAGGGTGTAAGGGTAAACACCGTTGTCATTCAAACCATGGGTAGTTGACTTATAAGAAAAAATAAATGACCGAACACAACAAAAAAAAAAAACGTTATTTTCATTGAAAGATTTTAAAAAGTTTCTATCCGACACCGTGCTCGCTAGCGAAATAGCTGACTGACTGAGGGAGGGGTCGCACTCGCGGCCGGTCAGGTCACGTCCCGCACCCCCCGCCCGTGATGAGACGCAAGTTCGAAGTCCTAGCGCATAGGGCAACGAACTAGCGTATATTGTGGTAAAAGGTCCATTAAAAAAAAAAAAAAAAATATTGTTTATTCCTTTGATTTTACGTTCTATAAATGAAACCAAACCACTGGTTGCAAGGAAGGGTTGTAAGGACACCCTGTATACGACGTATGCCCGAACAAACATAAAAAAACCTCCGAATTGATAACCTCCTTCTCTTAGGAGTCGGTTAAAAAACAAACATGTTTACGGCTCAAGCCCGCCGCACCTTAACTTAATCCAATAGAGTAATTCCCAAATTATAATAAATAACGTTTATATTTATGGCTTACGATTAAAAGACGAATAAATAAATTAAGCCTTAAAAAATTATAGCAACTCCAAATTATGCTTAAACAAATTAGACCAAATAACAGTTATGCTAACCTTAGCATTATGCCAAGGTATTTTTATGCCACAGTATTATTATGCTAAAACAAGTTATGAGAAAACGTTATGCCAAACAATATAATGGCAAAAAAAATTATGCCAAGAGGGGGATTCCCCTATAAGTCATCTGAGACAGCCAAGATTCAAAACGAATCTAACTTTACATATGGTTAACTTAGTACTGTTCATAAAGGAAAACCAGTTAGAAATATAATTTCAACGCCTGAAACAGGTTTTGAAATTTATTTAATTTATAAAATATATCTAAAAAGCAAAAAAACAGTTCTATCGTCTCACCACTCACATACCTCAGGAGGCGACGAGCAGTCGCGCTCGGACTATAAAAAAATTGATGCGGAACCCATCTTAAAGTTAAAAGATTTTTGTTAGTACATTTTCTGCTTGGAGATATAGCTTTAAAATAATCTTTTAGTTGTTTTGGCGAACATTTTTAGATTATGCACTCACTTGGCAGCCTTGGGCGGCTCCTCCCAGTGCGTGTGCATGTGCGCGGGCGACTTGTGCAGCAGCTTGGGCTTGCCGCGCTCGGGCGCCGCCAGCGGGCTGCCGGCCGCGCGCGCGCCCGGCGACTGCTCCGGCGGCGCCTGGCTCGGCTCTGCGGGCACGGCGCAATGTTAGCTTACACTCCTTCAAACTTAGTTTACCTCTGACAGCAGCAACCCAAAAACGAACTTATTGTAACGACAATAAAGATCATTATGATTTTGACAGTGATGGAATCTCAGAGGTAAAATATCTCTGAAAGGAGAGTAGTTGTGCCTATAAGTCGTCTTAGTCGTAATCTCGGTAGTCATCTCCTTTCAAGCCACATCATCTATCACACAGTCCAGCCATCATTTATTTGGTCTTACCCTACTCTTAGGCTGAGTCCTGACTGACGGCGCACCGCGCAGGCGGAGGAATGAACGGTGGATAAAACAAATGTTCGGGAAGATTCGCTCATCTTTATGCGTATTTTGATTTTTACTGGCGGAGTGGCGGATAGGGACGTTAAATGTCACAAAGCCCGTTTTGACATGCCACGATAACTTTGTATGAACGTATACGTAAGAGATCGAAAAATCAAATGCCTAATCCTCATTAATTACTATGTTATCCATACACTATAACAATGAGTATCATTCGAAAGCACCAAGTTTCACTTTATATTGTTAAAATGCACTCAAAAACTCGAATGAATCGCTGATTAATATTCTGACAGGACGTTATTACAATGTCATGTCTTTGGGTTGGTTGTTGCCATAGCAACGGTAGTGCCTTAGCAACAAACAACGGCGGTGCGCCGTCACTCAGAACCATGTAGCAAGCTGACGCCCACTAGACACACGCGCACGCATCAACTTTCAATCCGCTCCGCAATCCGCCTGCGTCGTGCGCCGTCACTCAGGACTCAGCCTTAAAGCTCATTAAAAACCGAAATTTTCCTTTTGCCTCCGCATCTCATACCCATTTCTGCTTTGCAATGTTATCGAGACGAAACGTAAATGTACATAAAACTGTCGTTCGCTGGAGAAGAACAATTTTTACCGTTTTCTGGACCATGCTGCTAGGGCATTTACTTCTCAAATACCTCTGGCCGAATTTATTGCACAACAAAGTCGGCAAGAGATACTCGCGTCGCAAAGCCAAATCAACCTAAGCGCCAATTACTAAACAAAAATACATAACAACATAAAGAGAGCTACAAGGATATGTAGCGTTTTAATAAGTGAAACAGTTTGCGATGTTTGGAACTCTATCATGCCCAAAAGGCTAAACGGATTTTAATTAAATTAGGCACACAGAACGATCATGTATTGGATTAAAACATAGGATAATTTTTATCCGAGTCCAAAAAGCAGTTTTGCTAGCATTGAAGTTACCGGGTAATAGTTAGTTTTGTATAAACATCACGTGATATATGATTTATTTTTGTAAACAGGTTTTAAAAACACTTTTATGACATTTTTTTTTAACTAGTAAGGTCGCACGTCATTGCAAATACACCATCATCTGCCTAGCCTTTTTCCAACAATGTTGGGGTCGGCTTCCAGTCTAACCGGATGCAGCTGAATACCAGTATTTAACATGGAGCGACTGCCTAGCTGACCTTCACAATCCAGTAACTGGGTAATACGATACCCCTTGGTAAGAGAGATACACCGAAATTAGGTAATAAGTTTTGTTGCAATATTCTTAAGCTGTCTTATATTGAACGGTCAGCAACGAAAGTCGATTAACACCAGTTTTAATTCTCAATTATAGAGCAACATATACCTACATATAAAAAAAAACGAAATAGATAACGAAAATTAAAAAACTATATTACATGAAATTCTGAAAAGCAATACTTGAATCAAATTATTTTGTTTGTGACCGTACCATAAACTTGTTGTGTAGCCTCTGTTGGTGATCTAATAAATAAGTAGAATACCTCTGGCCCTCCCCTTGTGCGGCATGACGAGCATGGGCGGGATGCGCTTGCAGGCGTGGTACTGCGCCTCCACCGTGTTCAGCACCACGCGCACCAGCGACTGCACCATGGCGCACGCGCTGCCCGAGCCGTAGTGGTACTGCGGTACAGTGGCTCGATTAGCTAGCGAAACGCAATGTCAAGGGCATTTGTTTCTCAAAAAGAATACAATTCACTTATTATTCCTAAAACTAAATATAAGTATTACTTATTAAGAAGGTAGGTATTTGTATATAAATAAATTAACTAGTCGATTCTAAACATATTAACGAAAAGAAAAAATGTTGTATTGTATTTTTTTTTTTCAACTTCACTGACAGTGATGAGTATCGACAGTTAAACACGATAAAACAAAAACGGATTTTTCAACTCATGCTGCAAATAACTACCAGCGGTCGTTGACCAAAAAAAATTAAAATCTTTTGTTTTTGTCGTCTTGGTAGCTAACTTAATTTGACCCCGTCTAAAAAAAATACAGAAGACTTACCTTATAAAGAACGACAAGCAGAGCCATGAGCCAGTGCCTCCTCACGTGCGGCTCCAGCGTGGCGAGCGAGTGCGTGCTGGCCGCGCTGCACGCGCTGCTGCCCGCGCCGCAGCAGTACTGGGCCAGCGGCAGTGTTACAGCACGAATGTGTTACCACAGAGGTACACAGAGAAACTATTTACTCTACTTTATCCATAAAAAAATATATGTTAACGTCGCATTTTCTTAGCTTTAATTAAGAATGACTGGTTTGAATGAAAATGATTTACTCGTACTTATCAATGAAACTTAGATACACACATGTCTTTAAAAAAACTGTTTGCGCGATGCAGGATTTTGCGTGACGTTAGTGTAATGCGTACTAGTTCGCATGTAGCGATGTAGATGCCGCCACATGCTTATTTTGACTGTCGTAGGTATAACAAGATTTTCACTTCGTATTTTTTACGTAGGTATTTTAACAACTAACTACTACTTATTCAATAGTTTAACGAGCAGTGCCACATTGTGCGAGAAGGACATACTACAGTTCAGTGTTCTCATTTTCATTCTTTAGATGGGAAACCGCATCAAATCCAGTTTAGTGTAACAGAACTAACAGACAAACACGAAAAGCGACTATGTTTTATATTATGTATAGATATCCATGGTAATATCATAGTTAGTACTTTGTCTGTTTGTCCGTCTGTTACCTTTTCAGGCCTTAACGGCTGAACGCAGGTAGATGACATGAGTTAGGACAAGTATCCTGATATTACATTTGCGTGCCATAATTTCAGTACACCACGCGGGCGAAGCCGGGGTAAAAGCTAATAGACAATAGAGCTGCTTTAACTACACACATACCTGTAGCAATAGTAACGTCGGCTCAGCAATGCTGGCGCCCATCACGTGGTTCTGATCCAGCACTTGTGGCAGATTCGCCATGAACGCGTTGAAGATCGACGATTGCCTTGATGGACAAATAGAAAGATGTAATAGATTAAAACGATGGTGAAAGATTTTCAACTATATTTTACGAAATATACACAGTAGCTAGTACAGATGATTTTAAAACAAGTACACACTGCGCGTAGTAGTTAAAATGCGTCAACTAGTTCTCAAAGCTGTCCGACCAGTGAGGTAGAAGCAGTCCGAGAGCGCAGTGAACACACTCTGAGCCGATTGCTTTTTTTTTTTTTTTTAACTATGGCATCTCGTAGTTGGATTCTGAATCCGTGACTACTTAACCGGACTTTCCTGTGGCTGCCTTAAGCTCCTAAACTTAAAGCCTCCAGCCAGGGGCAAACAAACTATGCTAAATTACAAACTAAGTGTGCGCTCGCTAAGGGCACCCCCTTTGGGGTACGAACCTCGGCTTAGGGCGCATCACTGACGGGAGGACGGCAAGGCGGGACGGGCTGGATAACAATAGTATCATTATTATTATCAGGGGAATTTAAAGCTACGTGCTCAGCTGCGGCGCGGGCTGGCACATCATCGGACAAGGGACGGGGGGACGAATTTACACGGGGTCGCGGTCGTGCTGGACCTCGTCGGCGAGGTCGGAATGACGGTAGGCGTCTGTGTTTGTGCACTGTACTGGTGGCCCTATTGCTCTCCTGTAAGAGGGTGGTGGGGTCATCTGGCTCAGATAGGACATGCCTGGGACGGCGAATACGACTAATATTAGAAGGGACATAGGTAGCTGCATCGACAACCAGAGGGTTTCGATGTTTGACAGCTGTATCGAAATAACGCTTTGCAAGGCGTTTTAGAAACTGGCGGATAGTGGGAATCTTTAAATCGAGATGTAAGATCTCGTTGCGAACGAAGAAGGGAGCTCCCGTGGCCTTACGAAGGAAACGGTTTTGGAGGGTTTGCATCCGATGGATATGGTGGGCCTTAGCCTGGGCGAAGACTGGACCCGCATAGGTCATGATGAGCGAATGCACGTGGTGTAAGTTCGCAATTTGCACTTGAGTGACAATTTGCTTCGTGCATTTAGAACAGAGTGGAGTCTACCTAGAGCGAAAGCGGCTCGCGAACGAACCTGCTTTATGTGCTCTCGAAACGTGAGATGTTGGTCGAGGATCACACCTAGGTATTTGGCTTGCTTCTCCCAAGGGATCGGCTTGCCAAACATAGTGATCGGTCTGGGGGGGGGGAGGGCGAAGCTACCTCGCGATTTTTGGAAGAAAACCGCTTGGCTTTTATCAGGATTGACTTCGATACGCCACTTCCTGAACCAGGCGCCAAGGTTATTGACAGCCCTCTGGAGAGTGGTGCGTATGTTGTCATTACTGATTCCCTTATAGTAGATGGCCGTATCGTCTGCGAACAGAGCCAACTGTGCCTTTCTACTCTTGGGGATGTCGCTAGTGAATAGCGTGAATATGAGAGGGGAGATCACGGAGCCCTGAGGGACGCCCGCTCTAATGGGTCTGGGGGAGGATAGAGCTCCTTCGATACGGTAGCGGAAGGTGCGGTTCGACAAAAAGTCCCGTACTATGAGTACTAGACGATCCGGCACACCGAGTTGGTATAGCTTGTATATCAATCCGTTGTGCCAGACTTTGTCGAATGCTTTCGCTATATCGAAGAAGATAGCACCGGTCGTATTGCCTCGCTGGAAACCAGCTGTGGCGTATTCTACGATCCGGTGTGCCTGATGCACGCTACAGTGCTGAGTTCGAAAACCGAACTGTTCGTGGGGAATGAGGCCCTTGGTCTCTGCATAATCTTTCTGAGCCGATTGCGCGCGCGCTCGTCTTATATAGCGGCCGGCGCGTAGCGGGCAGCTAAGCCCCGCCCCTCGGTGACGCCTAGTGATGCGAAGTAGGGGCGCCGCGTACGCGCTGTACGATGATGTGTAGTCGTTACAAAGATATATTTATAGTATCATAGTTTATAATATATACTAATTATCTATACTAATAAGAAAGCTGAAGAGTTTGTTTTTTTGTTTGTTCGTACTAATCTCTGGAAAAATATTTTTGCATGACCACTTACATATCATTTTTAACGAATAATGTTAATATTTGAACACCCGGTTAATAAATTATTAAAAAATCATTTACGATGTAAAATCATTTTTCAAAACACAGACACGACGCTCTACAGATCAAAACTTTTCTTTAACTCGATGTGTCACTTGACTCAACTCGTCCTGCCGCAGGCGCCTGCTGCGCGTCCCGCGGCGCCCCAGCTGCCCGCGAGTCCCGCTCCACTCGTGCAGCTCGGCGGCCGCCCCACACAACTTGCGGACACGCGACGTTCACTCCAACACTCGTGTGCTCCCCCGGCCATCGCTCCTTCGTTTGCTTACTCTGCAAGCTGTGTCGGCAAATCCGGTTCTTTTCCGGATAGTTTCATTTCTGATTTTATCCTATAAGGAAACTCGGAGCATATCCCGCTCCATGGCGCGCTGCGAGCTTGAATTTGTGGAGCAGCCCGAGTGTGTGTCACTTACCGTAACGTAAATGGTGATATGTGGAAGTACTTCTCCACACAATTGTAGCCCAGTAATAGGAACAAATGTTTTAGTACTAGCTCTTGAGTTTTTGAAGATTGCTTGTCTTCCATCGGATGCGCCTGGTCTGACCTGAAACGGATAGATTCTTAGAACTTATTCAGAGAGTCTGAAGAATGTTAAAATGAAACTTCCCACTTTTGAATATATACATTCACTATCAAAAATAGGCATTCATTGTTGGTAGTTCATAATCAAAGGTTTTTTTTTTTTTTAATACCTTCATAAGGTACTTTTGTATGCAATCAGATTCGAAATGAAATTGTTTATTCTGTAAATTCAAAGCTATCATCATGACAATTTAACAATAACTTGTCAATTTTCAGTTTTAGTTTACGCTTAAAAACTAACGAGTCACCCACCATTTAAATTCCCAAATAGTATAAAAACTAAACTGCATAGTGTGAACTAAATTATTTCATTATTTGTGAATTAAATAAAAATGTGCAAATCTTACCTCGACAAGAACTGCATAAGCAAGAACACCAGTAAGTTCGTGGTCTCCCGGTCAGCCTCTTCAAGATCCACTGCTTTAGGCAGAATTGTGGGCAGCGTGTCTTCTGAACGACCAGATAGGGAGTGGAATCCATCTGTGAAGGTCACATTTTGTTTAGTTTTCTTTAGTAATATAGTGACGCATGATACATAAAAGAACGTCTTTTGTATTTAATAATAACAAAAAAAAAAAAAAAAACATTTAAATTAGGCTGAGAACTTTTTGACCGTCAAAATTATATGAGACAGTCCAAACACCCGCCCTTCAGTACTTCCTAGTGTTTCAGCTGGGAAGAAGTGGCGAAGGATACAAGTTACGAAGTTTTTAAAAACGTACATCAGTAACCTTACCAGCAACTCACTCAAATAAAAAACCAAGACAGAGCGCTGTCAACAGTGACGTGAGGCCGGTTTCGTAAACATGTGTGTACATATTTTGGTGTAGTTTGATAGTAAATGGTTGTAAATATGTGTGTTTGAGCGTATATGCACAAGGCGGTGGTGTAGTTTAGGCATGCTTCACTGTATTGTTCGCAGCGCTCTGTCTTGGTTTTTTATTTGGTCTGGACCAGGCCGAAGTGACATCAGTAACCTAACCAGCATCTCACCGTGCGTGTTGTTGGACCTCTGCGAGGTGCCGAGCGGCTGCGGCGCGGCCAGCAGCTGGCCCAGGCCGAAGTGACATCAGTAACCTAACCAGCATCTCACCGTGCGTGTTGTTGGACCTCTGCGAGGTGCCGAGCGGCTGCGGCGCGGCCAGCAGCTGGCCCAGGCCGAAGTGACATCAGTAACCTAACCAGCATCTCACCGTGCGTGTTGTTGGACCTCTGCGAGGTGCCGAGCGGCTGCGGCGCGGCCAGCAGCTGGCCCAGGCCGAAGTGACATCAGTAACCTAACCAGCATCTCACCGTGCGTGTTGTTGGACCTCTGTGAGGTGCCGAGCGGCTGCGGCGCGGCCAGCAGCTGGCCCAGGCCGAAGTGACATCAGTAACCTAACCAGCATCTCACCGTGCGTGTTGTTGGACCTCTGCGAGGTGCCGAGCGGCTGCGGCGCGGCCAGCAGCTGGCCCAGGCCGAAGTGACATCAGTAACCTAACCAGCATCTCACCGTGCGTGTTGTTGGACCTCTGCGAGGTGCCGAGCGGCTGCGGCGCGGCCAGCAGCTGGCCCAGGCCGAAGTGACATCAGTAACCTAACCAGCATCTCACCGTGCGTGTTGTTGGACCTCTGCGAGGTGCCGAGCGGCTGCGGCGCGGCCAGCAGCTGGCCCAGGCCGAAGTGACATCAGTAACCTAACCAGCATCTCACCGTGCGTGTTGTTGGACCTCTGCGAGGTGCCGAGCGGCTGCGGCGCGGCCAGCAGCTGGCCCAGGCCGAAGTGACATCAGTAACCTAACCAGCATCTCACCGTGCGTGTTGTTGGACCTCTGCGAGGTGCCGAGCGGCTGCGGCGCGGCCAGCAGCTGGCCCAGGCCGAAGTGACATCAGTAACCTAACCAGCATCTCACCGTGCGTGTTGTTGGACCTCTGCGAGGTGCCGAGCGGCTGCGGCGCGGCCAGCAGCTGGCCCAGGCCGAAGTGACATCAGTAACCTAACCAGCATCTCACCGTGCGTGTTGTTGGACCTCTGCGAGGTGCCGAGCGGCTGCGGCGCGGCCAGCAGCTGGCCCAGGCCGAAGTGACATCAGTAACCTAACCAGCATCTCACCGTGCGTGTTGTTGGACCTCTGCGAGGTGCCGA
This sequence comes from Lithophane ornitopus, assembly GCA_948473465.1. NCBI lineage: Eukaryota > Metazoa > Arthropoda > Insecta > Lepidoptera > Noctuidae > Lithophane > Lithophane ornitopus. Next base: position 14,123,427 of record OX419634.1, on the reverse strand, counting down.
GCGGCTGCGGCGCGGCCAGCAGCTGGCCCAGGCCGAAGTGACATCAGTAACCTAACCAGCATCTCACCGTGCGTGTTGTTGGACCTCTGCGAGGTGCCGAGCGGCTGCGGCGCGGCCAGCAGCTGGCCCAGGCCGAAGTGACATCAGTAACCTAACCAGCATCTCACCGTGCGTGTTGTTGGACCTCTGCGAGGTGCCGAGCGGCTGCGGCGCGGCCAGCAGCTGGCCCAGGCCGAAGTGACATCAGTAACCTAACCAGCATCTCACCGTGCGTGTTGTTGGACCTCTGCGAGGTGCCGAGCGGCTGCGGCGCGGCCAGCAGCTGGCCCAGGCCGAAGTGACATCAGTAACCTAACCAGCATCTCACCGTGCGTGTTGTTGGACCTCTGCGAGGTGCCGAGCGGCTGCGGCGCGGCCAGCAGCTGGCCCAGGCCGAAGTGACATCAGTAACCTAACCAGCATCTCACCGTGCGTGTTGTTGGACCTCTGCGAGGTGCCGAGCGGCTGCGGCGCGGCCAGCAGCTGGCCCAGGCCGAAGTGACATCAGTAACCTAACCAGCATCTCACCGTGCGTGTTGTTGGACCTCTGCGAGGTGCCGAGCGGCTGCGGCGCGGCCAGCAGCTGGCCCAGGCCGAAGTGACATCAGTAACCTAACCAGCATCTCACCGTGCGTGTTGTTGGACCTCTGCGAGGTGCCGAGCGGCTGCGGCGCGGCCAGCAGCTGGCCCAGGCCGAAGTGACATCAGTAACCTAACCAGCATCTCACCGTGCGTGTTGTTGGACCTCTGCGAGGTGCCGAGCGGCTGCGGCGCGGCCAGCAGCTGGCCCAGGCCGAAGTGACATCAGTAACCTAACCAGCATCTCACCGTGCGTGTTGTTGGACCTCTGCGAGGTGCCGAGCGGCTGCGGCGCGGCCAGCAGCTGGCCCAGGCCGAAGTGACATCAGTAACCTAACCAGCATCTCACCGTGCGTGTTGTTGGACCTCTGCGAGGTGCCGAGCGGCTGCGGCGCGGCCAGCAGCTGGCCCAGGCCGAAGTGACATCAGTAACCTAACCAGCATCTCACCGTGCGTGTTGTTGGACCTCTGCGAGGTGCCGAGCGGCTGCGGCGCGGCCAGCAGCTGGCCCAGGCCGAAGTGACATCAGTAACCTAACCAGCATCTCACCGTGCGTGTTGTTGGACCTCTGCGAGGTGCCGAGCGGCTGCGGCGCGGCCAGCAGCTGGCCCAGGCCGAAGTGACATCAGTAACCTAACCAGCATCTCACCGTGCGTGTTGTTGGACCTCTGCGAGGTGCCGAGCGGCTGCGGCGCGGCCAGCAGCTGGCCCAGGCCGAAGTGACATCAGTAACCTAACCAGCATCTCACCGTGCGTGTTGTTGGACCTCTGCGAGGTGCCGAGCGGCTGCGGCGCGGCCAGCAGCTGGCCCAGGCCGAAGTGACATCAGTAACCTAACCAGCATCTCACCGTGCGTGTTGTTGGACCTCTGCGAGGTGCCGAGCGGCTGCGGCGCGGCCAGCAGCTGGCCCAGGCCGAAGTGACATCAGTAACCTAACCAGCATCTCACCGTGCGTGTTGTTGGACCTCTGCGAGGTGCCGAGCGGCTGCGGCGCGGCCAGCAGCTGGCCCAGGCCGAAGTGACATCAGTAACCTAACCAGCATCTCACCGTGCGTGTTGTTGGACCTCTGCGAGGTGCCGAGCGGCTGCGGCGCGGCCAGCAGCTGGCCCAGGCCGAAGTGACATCAGTAACCTAACCAGCATCTCACCGTGCGTGTTGTTGGACCTCTGCGAGGTGCCGAGCGGCTGCGGCGCGGCCAGCAGCTGGCCCAGGCCGAAGTGACATCAGTAACCTAACCAGCATCTCACCGTGCGTGTTGTTGGACCTCTGCGAGGTGCCGAGCGGCTGCGGCGCGGCCAGCAGCTGGCCCAGGCCGAAGTGACATCAGTAACCTAACCAGCATCTCACCGTGCGTGTTGTTGGACCTCTGTGAGGTGCCGAGCGGCTGCGGCGCGGCCAGCAGCTGGCCCAGGCCGAAGCGAGACGTCTTGCGCTTCAGCAGTGGCGCCGAATACTGCCGGGAATACACTTTCTCGCGTTCTGCGGAGACAGAATACTTATTTAAGATCGTGAACTTTTTTACAATCGCAAACAGCAATAGTTATCGCAAAAAAAAAAGCACTTTCTCAGGCTTATGGCATTACAAAATGAAATTAGTTAGCTGTAGTAGCTACCAACAACATCCTTTTATACCTCATTTTAAACAAAAATATATTTGCTGAGACACTCTTCACCATAGATGCAAATTATTAAACAAATACAATTCTTCTAATTCTTTCGCATATACTATCCGACAAAAACCAGCATTTTTCATTCCGATTTCACAACGAATTCGAATAGGTACCAAAAAATAGAAATAGACAAACGTTAGTCAAAAAATATTCTGTCACTTTGTCTTTCTCTCCTTAACCTTTCAATAACTAGCTGATTGCCCGCGCCTTCGTCTGCGATGCAGGATGAAAAGTAGCCTATGTCCTTCTCCAGGTCATGGTTTACCCATGAGCCAATTTCACTCAAATCCGTTCAGTCGTTTTAGCTTGCAAGCGTAACAAACAAAAAAGCTCACTTTCGCATTTATGGATATCAAATAAATTAACTGACGATCTCCATAAACTTTACGGATACTGATAATTAAAGTAACCACACTAGCAGCGGCCGTTGACTTGAGTTTAGGAAATCAGTTTTTTATTTTTTCATTCTCTTTTTAACCCATAGGAGATTAGTTTTCAAGAATTCTTCCTTACTGATCACTTTCGTTTTCGTTATATATAATAACGAACTCTTGTACAAAATTTAACGCTTCTAGACAGTGGTCTAAAAAATGTAAGTGTTAAAAAAAGGGCCTTTTTTTTTTGGGTGGGAAATCATCGAATGACTTCTCCCGCTCTGGGCAGAGCGGAAGGGCGTGTCAGACTCTTACTGACTAAAACCCACCCGTGTTCCTTCAGTTGCCTGTTGCCAGGGTCCCGGTATCCCTTTCGGACTATTCCGCAACCCTGGCAGGCATCGGTCCTAACGGACCCCGTCAGGTGTGCTGACATCTCTTTGAGGCGCGCGTGGAACACGACGCGCCATCGACCTGGGCCTGGTCCTTATCGGACGGCGAGCTACCCATTGCTCGTCGTCCGCAAGCCCGCGCCTATGGTGGCCGGGAATCCGCCTGGGATTCCCGACGCCCAGGGTGTCTCCAGCGGCGGCGGTTAGGAGCGTGAGGGCGCAAGCTTTGCCTCTCCCTCACGCGATCCGCCTCCTCCTTCGCGAGCATCACTGCTTCGCAGAAGGAGGTGACCGCCTCCCATGCCCTCTCGCTCCGTACCATGGCCTGGACCAGGGCCGGACGCGAGAGGTCAGTGCCGCCAATCGCCTCCACGAGGACACGGCGGTGCTCCGCCCAAGCAGGGCACACCTCCACCGTATGCTCCACCGTGTCCTCCGGACGATCCGCACAGTGGTGACACCCGGGCGTTTCCTCCCGCCTAATCCTGCACAGGTACCTCCCGAAGCTGCCATGTCCGGTGAGGACCTGCGTCAGGTGGAAGGTGAGGACGCCGTGGCGCCTCTCCAGCCACTCCTCAAAGAGGGGACTTATCGCCGCACTGTTCTAGACCCTGCGGTTTAGGCTGTGTTGTCGCGGGTGAAGATTTTTATGAAGTAGAAAATAGGTAGTTAACACATCGGTGCGGTAACGGCTGTAACCGTATTATAAAAGTTCGTGGACTGTCAATACGGCCACAGCCGTTTATTTAGCTACTTTCTTTACGTCAAACACAGCTATCGTAGGGTAAAATTTATTTGCTTATTGTATAGACTTTATGCTCAAAGCAATAAGGCTGAGATCACGTCGATTTACTGTTAAAAACAAGTGGTTTACGTGCTCTCAATGTGTGCCATACCCTCACATAAACAGATTTCATCCAAAATGCTAGTACGGCTACAACCGGGTTGGTTACTATGAAATGTCATACTACTGGAAAGTCAGTGTCACGCTAGCGACGGTCAGAATTGGGTATGTGGGCGTCGGTTTGCACGGGAAAATTACGAGCAACAAAAGCTCGCAGTAAGTGATAACTGTTGACTTCTTAGCCTAAACATTGGCAAATACTTGTATTATTATGTTCTATCTGATAACAGATGCTTCATTTTACGTGAGTGTTGCATAATTATTTTCAATGGTCCGCTTGTAGGGCCACTTGGTGCCGAACAGATGCACTGACCGTGTCTGGTGTCGGGGTGTGGCGGCATGGTGGCGGGCGCGGAGATGGTCCGCTTGTAGGGCCACTTGGTGCCGAACAGATGCACTGACCGTGTCTGGTGTCGGGGTGTGGCGGCATGGTGGCGGGCGCGGAGATGGTCCGCTTGTAGGGCCACTTGGTGCCGAACAGATGCACTGACCGTGTCTGGTGTCGGGGTGTGGCGGCATGGTGGCGGGCGCGGAGATGGTCCGCTTGTAGGGCCACTTGGTGCCGAACAGATGCACTGACCGTGTCTGGTGTCGGGGTGTGGCGGCATGGTGGCGGGCGCGGAGATGGTCCGCTTGTAGGGCCACTTGGTGCCGAACAGATGCACTGACCGTGTCTGGTGTCGGGGTGTGGCGGCATGGTGGCGGGCGCGGAGATGGTCCGCTTGTAGGGCCACTTGGTGCCGAACAGATGCACTGACCGTGTCTGGTGTCGGGGTGTGGCGGCATGGTGGCGGGCGCGGAGATGGTCCGCTTGTAGGGCCACTTGGTGCCGAACAGATGCACTGACCGTGTCTGGTGTCGGGGTGTGGCGGCATGGTGGCGGGCGCGGAGATGGTCCGCTTGTAGGGCCACTTGGTGCCGAACGACGCGCTCAGCGTGTTCACGTTGGTGTCGCGCGCCGACACGCTCAGCGCCTCGTGCGCGCGCCGGACCTTGTACAGGAACCATTCCGAACTTGTCTCGCTGCTTACCAGTTCTAAATGGACAAGAAAATAGGTTGAATAACTATGTATTTTCTAACCGACTTCAATAAAGGACTAGGTTAGTATTTATGTATCTCTATATTGATTTCCCTGTGATTACTAGACCGATTTGAGTGATTATTTTGTCGGTGGGAAAAAATTAAACCAAAAAGACAAACACAGCGCCTTCCGAAACTTAGATTAATTTTCACTCATCGGCGGCTTTTAAGAATTCGGTATAAGAAAAAAAAAAATTTTGTAATTCAAGTATCTGATCATATCATTTTATTTGTTTGGTGAAAACTCACCAAACAAATAAAATGGCCCAATAACAAAAATGGGTTCCTGAAAAAGATACAAAAACAATAAAATAAAACAACAAAACAAAAATTGACCATACAAGAAACACCAAACCCAATATTGACACGTCATGTTGGACACACAATGAAAAAGGACCAACAGACGACGACCAACATGCACCAATATTGGTTTTACAAACCTTTACAAACTCACCTCTCAAATTAGAGAAATCAATGGTCTTATTGGAATTGATCTGCGCCTCCAGGAACAGAGCCTCGAATCTGTTGAGGAAGAACTCCCAGGTCAGGATCTTGCGGTCACTCAGTGTGTTATGGAGCTGGTAGATGGACTGGAGTATCATGGGTCGATCTACGATGACCAGGTCGAACTGGGTCTCCAGACAGTACAGGAGTGCCTGGGGAACAAAAACCCAAGATTCAGTACCTTTAATAAAAATACCAGGCTATTATTGACCCGATAGAAAAATTTCAATTCCTATAAATTTCCCATAGAAAATGCACCAATTTCCCCGGCAACTCTTCCAATTTTTCTTTCCGTTAAAACCAAAATACAAACAAGTGATGCGCTTCCCAACGAACAGTATTTCATTTTTATTATATGATGGATGGATTAAATGATGCTGATGATGATTATTATTGATTATGATGATGATGATCATGATGACGATGATGATGATGATGACGATGATGATGATAACGATGATGATGATCATGATGATGATGATGATGATCATGATGATGATGATGATGATGGTGAAACCATGGACAACAACACTAAAGTTTTAATAGACTTACATCAATAGCATTATCATGCACAGTCCCGATGTACAGGGTGGCTCGCTGGGCCACGTACACGTTGATGTCGTCCATACTGGAGATCAGGTAACAGAAGGCTGTCGCGAGGGCTGTCTGCAGTGGCAGGCTGGTCTTCGTGGGAGAGCCGTCCATGAACCTACAGGAGGGTGAGATGATTATCTATTGTATAACATAGCATTGCTTGAACGGGTAACTAGCTTCAACTTTCTGACTAATTGACCGACTCCTTGACGGTTCAAAAAAGCCTGTAAAATGTAAATCCTTTGAGATTGAGTTGTAGGCGAGTCGTGATTCAATAAAACTTTTCTATCAGATTTGCTAATGCTTTGTACTAACATGTGTTATATTACTAACAATATCAATGCCCACTCCTGAGAAAATTTTATAAATATTAGACGCCGCGGCAGATAACACAATGTGTGTGTGTGCGCGTTTGAATAATATAGGTCTCTGTACGTAAAATACGCGCTTTGTCGTGGAGTTGCGGATACCAGCCCGTATTACCTATTACCTACATAAAGGTGTCTGTAAGCAAACCTATGACATACAAGGGAATCCTAGAGAGACGATTGGATGTTTGTTCGTTAAAGAAAAAAAAAACATTAAAAAAAACAATTATGAATTACTAGAGCAATTATCAATTTAACAGGACGCTTCCGCAACGCGCTATTTGCTAGGTTTATCAAAACTTCGCGCAAATGTCTTTCGTGCAGTGAAGTGTTGCAGATCCACATACCTGATGATAATAGTGACGCGTTCGACCGCAGTGAACCTGACATGGTAGTCGTGATGATGGAACTGGTCGCGGATGAGGTTGCAGAACACGTCTGCTCCTCCGGCCAGGGTCACGCAGTGCAGCAGGACTGGCACCGCCACGGAGCAGATGTGCGAGTGCGATGCATTGCACACGTTCCACAGACTGCCGAGGTATACACTTGTTTTAACTAATAACATTAAATCTAAGTCCCCGGCTTGATTTGATAAGGGCGTCAAGCTTATTGCAATAAGGAATATGCAAGTAATTCAAAACCTTATCATTATTTAAATATAGTCACATTGTTTATGAGTCAATTAGGAGTCATGGCGTAATGATAACAGCCGTACGGATTGATCAAGCTACGCTTCCTGCGGTCGGTTCGTGGATGAGTCACCATCCATTACATATCGAAACCCCTGCGTATCTCGGAAAGCCTGTTAAGCCGTTGGTCCCAGCTGTCGTTCGTAGATCTTTGACAGTTGTTACGGGTAGACTGAACCCCAAATGTCTGACAAACAGTCTGACCAAGGGGTATCGTGTTACTCAGTAACTGGATTGTGGAGGTCAGATAGGCAGGCGCTCTATGTAAAATACTGGTATTTAGCTGCACTCGGCTAGACTGGAAGTTGACGTTGAGAAATGACTAGGCAGATTGATTGAAAGTATTGGTACAGTTGGTAAGATACCAGTCGTACAAGAATGGTAATAGAAGTTAGAGCGACTCATACGTTGTGTTAGTCTCGAATGTTAAATGATAGGATAGGCATTAGGTCAGATACTTGAATTACTAAATTAGAATAAACTTTTAAAATAAGTAAAATAGTTTTGGGTTGGGAAGTGAAATAGGTTACCTGTCTAGATTTTATTAGCATAACTTTTCTTTTACTTTTCTCCTATGGCTTTTGAGTTTTAACATTTGGCTTTTCCTAGTGAATAGTTTAGTACAAACTTGTCAATCAGCAGGTTCTCCTGGCACCAGATGAGGAAGCCGCGATGGTCCGCGAGCGCGTCGGTGCTCAGCACTAACACTTGCAGACATTGCAGCAAGTGGTACAGGACGTCGGGGCGAGATGTACTCTTTAGTTCCTGAAACAAACATAATATGATATAAAAAATCTCGTCCTAATACCAGCTTTTTTGCGTAAAACCTGAAAATAGTTTGATCAGAATAACAAGCAGAATCAATTGAACCACTTTTTAACTTAGGTCGCATTTTTCAAAAAATCTTCATTAAAACACGCTGTCGTATCTATTTATTAATAGGTCAAGCCATCACATGCGCAAACCCGCAAAACCTTTACCATTTTTTTTCTCTCTGAAATAGATCAATTGAATTAAAAATCAGTTGGGGTGTCTGAGGTTTTGCGCATTTAACGTTACACGTTGTATACTGTGTATGTCGATTGGCTTACAAGATAGTGTTTCTTTAAAATCCGTATTGTGGAATAGTGAGTCTAACATAACTCAAAAACGTATTTCAATACAAATAATTTGCTTCCTAAAGTCGTGCATAGCGCGAGCTACGCCGTAGGCCTACGTCGCTACGCCGCAGGCCGACGTCGCTACGCGGTGCTACGGCGTAGCGACGTCGGCCGTTCAAGTCATACCTGTAAAAGCTGATGTATGTACTGCAACTCCTGAGGTAGCTCATCAATACAAAAGTGGAACTTCCCAGCAGATGTCGGCCAGAAGTTAGTCATATCATCTTCTACCGACTCTGCCATGTTTTCGTGATCACCCAGTAGGTTCGGTGTTGATACCTGTTATAATAAAAAATATTTTAACTTGTCTGTAAATCGTACATAAAGTGTGGTAAATCTGGCATCACTGTATCAGTTCAATCCGATCCGTGGTACGTTTGACGCAAAAGAACATGCTACATTGACGCGACCCATCGAATGTTCTATGACAAGTCGTTCATCGTCCATTGTTTTTAAACCCCGACGGGAAAAAGCGGGGTGTTATAAGTTTAATGTCTGTATCTGTGTGTCTATCTGCGCCATCGTAGCTGCCAAACGGCTGAACCGATTTTGATTTTTAGGGTTCCGTACCCAAAGGGTAAAACCCTATTACTAAGGCTCCGCTGTCTGTCTGTCCGTCTGTCACCAGGCTGTATCTAATTAACCGTGATAGACAGTTGAAATTTTCACAGATGATGTATTTCTGTTGCCGCTATAACAACAAATACTAAAAAACAGATTATAATAAATATTTTAAGGGGGCTCCCATACAACAAACGTGTTTTATTTTTGCCGTTTTTATAGATAATGGTACCGAACTCTTCGTGCGCGAGTCCGACTCGCACTTGGCCGGTTTTTTGGTTTTGTTTTTACTTGGTTTTACCAATATTGACATCGTTTGGTGACATTTTGGCAACACTTTAATGTAATTTTTGTCCGATTCCATATCATCCAACAACTAGTTAAACGCTACGCGGGCACTTGACTGTATTGAATTGATACCTGATTAACCTTCCAATGTCCACCTAAATACTTACGTCAGCAGTAGCAGTAGCCACATCAGTGTCAGTCAGGGTGACCGTGTGCGCAGTCGCGAGGGTCGGAGCATCAGCAGGTGGAAGAGATACCGCCATGTCCAGCTGTTCCGTGATCGTTTCCACAGTAGCCGTCATTATCTGCACCACCATACCACCACAGTTCAAAGATGAATGTTCAAAGTCTTTGGTAGAAGAATTTAAAGCATTTCGGGACTAAAGCTGGTTTTTGTGTAGACCAGGTTATTGGTCAGTGAGTTCTACTGCTATTTTACAGCGTGATTTTCTACATCTAAATACTTATTTTGTTGTATTGTATTCCATTACTTTTTTTATAAATGAAATTCACACAGAGCTTTTGTAGTTTTTTGGTTGCTCTAATACTCTAAAATTATATGTTTTAGCTAACTTCTAAAACACAATATGGAATTTAGTCTTACCTGCATTGTTTATAATGTTTTACCGCTATCTTTAATATTGAAGTATTTTTTGACGAAAAGGTATACAACGTGTAACGTTAAATGCGCAAAACCTCAGACACCCAACTGATTTTTAATTCAATTGACCTATTTCATAGAGAGAAAAAAAACTTTTTTTTTGCTGTTTTAGTTTTGGAAGATTCCTATTTGCATTGAAATAAAAGCTATTATTATCCCGCGTATGAGAAAATTTAAATTGGTCGACTACAATTTGTGTTTGTTTACCTATTTTGGCGGGTTTGCGCATGTAATGGCTATTAATAAATAGATACGGGAACGTTTTTAATGAAGATTTTTTTGAAAAATATGGCCTATATTAAAAGTGGTTCAATTGATTCTGCTCGTTATTCTGATCAAACTATTTTCAGGTTTTGCGCATTTAACGTTACACGTTCTATACATACCTATCTAGACAAATATTCGGATATTTCCAACTCTCATCTACATCTTGATTAAAAATACATAACCATTACTCCAATAATTATAATATTAATGCTAAAATTATTCTGAATTTCCTGAAAAATGTTAGTCAGTACATTTATTATTTTCTTGTACAGATTTTTAACCAAGTATAAGTACCGTGATAACTCGTATAAAGTCTCACGGTCAAATTTACGACAACAAACTACTGACTCCACTGTGGCATACTCGTACATAAGATACTAAGCTATTTATTTATATTTCTACCGCTACGACAGCTATTTATATTATGTAAACACAATGGAGTCCTAATTAAAGGCCGATTTTATACCAAATTTTTTATTCAATTGATTTCGGTAACTTTTTGTGAAGTTAATTTTTCATAATATATAGGTGCTTTTTTTATTAATTAAAAACTAAATTTCCACATACATATACAATGTGGAGACGACAATACAACAATAAATGAAAACACTGGCAATATTAATGCATAAGAGTATTTTGGAACTATCAAATAAATCCTAACATAGAAATTAAAAAAGTCATTTTTTCATCAAACTAAATAGTAGTGATGGGCCGACTATGGGATTTGCCGATCTTTGACTAGCTATCGTAACTAAACTATTGGATATATTTGATTAATTTTTTGTATGTAGACCGAGAACGTCATTAGATATACGGAGTTTTATTTTTTGTCGTATTGTCGTCTCCACCTTGTATGAGCACATAGGATTTATAAAAGGTAGGGCTTATCCTTATAAGACATAGTTGGTATAATGTCGGCCTTAATCTAACACCAATAAAACAAATCACATCCACATATGAAAAAGCACAAGAGTTAGGTTAGGTAAGACAGACGCTTTGCTTCAGAGATGTCTGACACAGAATACAAACATACAATACATCATTTCAATTTCAATAACTTAACCTCTAACTACTAAATAAGTTAATGGTAGTTTCACACATCTGTCGCACATCATGTCTAGTAACTTACTATTTGCAAATATCTTACAACGTCCAGCAATTTTTGTTTCGTGAAGAACTGATGACCCAAAGACTACACACATTGGGAGTGCATTAAAATTCACATTATAAAAGGTGAATAACAAACCATATACATTTAATTAAGTAACTAGCTGAATATTTATCTCGAATAAAATCTGAATGCGAGTGATCACCAAAAATAAAAGATAGAAAATACGATTTTTTTACTGTCAATTTATATTTTAACTAGCACTTTGAGATTAGTATTAAAACCTAACTATTTTATCAATGTAAGACACCTCCTAACAAAACTAAATAACATCCATAGTGACATACTTGAGTGTCGCCCGAAGATTTAGTGATCGTGGCATCCGAACCCACGTCACTTATGAGAGACAGTTGCATGAAATGAACAAACTATACCACTACGTTACGATATATTTACTAAGACATAGAGCCGTCTGGCTGGCGACTGTGGTCGTTGTGGGTTGGACGTGTTTAGGTTAAACGATGGTAAGTTATTGTGAGAAAAGTTGTTTTTTTACATAAATTAGATTGAACAAGAAAAAAAAAAGGTGTAATGCTTCAGCATGGACGGAGTCTCCTTTTAGACGCTATCCGTAAAATCTAGTTTGTTTTAGAGTATTTCTAGTTTGACTTTACATTAGTAAAGTCAACCTAGTAATTACTATGCCACTTTAAGCTTAAATGTCACTCTCACGTCACAACGTTAAATTTAAACCTAAGTGACGTTACAATACGGGGAATTGTAGACAAAAGTTGACTATACATACATTCTCATAGCAAGAATCTTGCCGTGGTTTATAACTTTATAGCAAGACGATGTACGCGACTGATGACAGTTGTAGGAGACTTCACCATAAAGATGCATCTCAAACATTAAATTAACAAAAAATCAATTTTAAAGAACATACAATAAATAACCATCATACTAATTTAGCCCATGCAAAAGTTTTATAGTACAAGTAAAAAATGGAGAAGCAAACATTTTTTTAGTTAAAATTTTAGAAACCCTATTTTTTTAACATCACTATTTTACCACAGAAAATCACCAAAAAATATTAAAAAAAAAAACAGTTTTTTTAATGAACCGACAATCACCACAGTCGATCCCAAGCCAGACAATAAACATACAATTAAAAAGCGTACGTACATGCGGCATGTGCACGAGCACGCCGCCCACCGAGCTGCGTTCGTGCGCGTGAGCGTGCGCGTGCGCGTGCGCCTGCGCGTGCGGCGCGGCCAGCGACAGCAGCGCGTCCACGGACGCGCCCGGCGTGCCGCCCGAGCGCCGCAGCTCCTCGTCCGACTGGGCCTTCTTGTGGCACGGGGCGTCCGGCCAGATGTCGTCCAGGGATGGCTGCTGGGGTGCGTACTCAATTATTTATAATTAACAGACAGACCAATAGACAACCAAACTGTCAGACTGACAGACTACTGTAAAGAGAGAAAGTAATAAAAGGGCGCCAAATCCACGACTCGCCCGGGGCGCCTAGGTGGTTAAGGCCGACTCTAAAGCTCAAACACACACAAAACGGGTGCAGGGCGGGAGCGGGTCGGGCCGGGCGCGGGACGGTAGTGGGTCGGGCGCAGGACGGCAGCGAGTCGGGCGCGGATATATTTAAAATCTTCATTATCCAGAAATCAATCGCTAAATAGAAGATTTTTGGTATCACAAAACAAATACTAAGTACAATATAATAACTCCTTGAATTATAATTTATTATGCCCGCCGTACTCTCGCGCCCGACCCGCTCCCGTCCTGCTCACGTCCCGCTCCGCGCCCGACTCGCGCCCGCGCCGCGTTCTGTATGTTGACATCCATATAATTCCTTGAATTATAATTTATTATACCCACCGTACTAGCGCCCGACCCGCTCCCGCCTTGTGTGTGTTTTGAGCTTAACTGGATTGACAGACTATCTTACCCGCAGTTTAACAGACTGATAGACTACCAATCTGTCAGAATACTAAACTCGCAGTACGAGCACGCGCCCTCGGCCTGGCACGCCGCTGGGGGGGCACGGACATACTAGTACCTCGGGCGCCGGCCTGGGCCGCTCGGGCACGAGCGCGCGCACCAGCAGCACGGCCAGCTGGTGCCACAGCGCCGCCGCCTCGCAGTACGAGCACGCGCCCTCGGCCTGGCACGCCGCTGGGGGGGGGGGCACGGGAATATTAGGACTCAAGTGATAACTGCGACATCAGCCGCAAGATCTCAGGTCAGTGTTTAATTTAGTTTAATTAAAAATAAATTCAATTCTCACTATTTTCATCCATAAAAAAAAAATATGACAACGTCGCATTTTCTTAGCTTTAAATATGAATGGTTTGAATGAAAATGATTTACTCGATCAATGAAACTTAGACACTGAGTTTAATGGTACGATATCTTAAAAAAAAAAAACAAATTATATGCCAGTTGATTCTTTGACATGGTCTCATTATATAGTCTCAATACCCTAGAGATATAGAATTAAAAAAAAAATACGATGCATAATTTTCTGTTTCAGTCATAATAACTAAAAAATGCTGCTGTCAAATGAAAAGGTAGCAATTAGTGAAATATTGAAATTCGTCTAAAGTTCGAGTTCAAATTACAAAATCTAAATAAATCAATACCCACCATGCTCAATGGTGTTTGTCTGATTAGACTTCAGCATCAAACGCAGCAGTTTGGTGGCCTCGCTGCTGACGTTCTGACTGTTGATACGACGCTGCTGTAGCTCCATCTAGTATACAAAAGCTTATGATTATTAAGAAGTAATCGGCTGAACGGATTAAATGAAATTTAGCTCATGGGTAGAAAATGACCTGAAATGACCTGAAAAAACAGACAGACAAATAAAAAATCCGGAGTCACACGTAATCTGTTCGATTTATGCCCTAACACGTGTGACTCCGGATTTTTAATTTGTCTGTCTTTGGTGTCTTATTTATACCGTTTTAGTCGTGATTGGATTTTAGTTTTTATTACTTTTTTTTTTTTTTAATTATTTTGGGGTTATAATATAATAGGTCTTTACCTATGAAATTGCCGTTTTGTATGAAAAAATTTAAACGAATTTTTTTCATGAATTTTTTATTTGTATTAATCGAAGTAATCACCCATGCAATCAATGCATCTTTGCCATCGCAGTGGCAGTTTATTGATGCCCTTCTTAAAGAAATCAGCTGGACGGGAGGCAACAAATTCTTCAAAGGCATTTTGTACTGCCTCTCGGGTATTGAATTTTTTTCCCGCCAAGAAGTTATCCAAATTCTGGAAAAAGTAGTAGTCTGTAGGCGCAAGGTCTGGTGAGTAGGCATTGTTTAGGTGCTGAACCAGGATCCAACCAACTTGCTGAGCGCTTGCGGTTATCAAACAGAATCCATTTTTCATCGCAGGTAACAATGCGGTTCAAAATTCCTTCATTTGTGTGTCTGTTGAGCAGTGCAAGGCACGTCTCGACGCGTACTTCGCGCTGGCGATCATTGAGTTCGTGGGGCACCCATTTGTCAAGCTTTTTTACCTTGCCAATTTGACGCAAATGGACCAATATTGTTTTGACGCTAACGTCGAAAGCTGCTGCTAATTCAGCCGAAGATTGTGTATCATCAGCTTCCACAATCGCCTTTAATTCGTCATTGTCGACCAAAGTCTTCGGACGACCGCGAGGTTCATTTTTCAGGTCGAAATTTCCAGAACGGAAGCGAGCAAACCAATAACAGCTGGTGCGTTGGTTTGTAGTGTTAGCTCCGTAAACGTCGTTGATGTTGCGTGCCGCTTGTGCCGCGTTGCTGCCACGACGGTACTCATATTCCATAATTACTCGAATTTTTAACGTATCCATGATGACGAAAAAGATTGAAATGCGATGAAAATGTAACACTAATCAATAAAGAAATGACTACTTTTGGAAAAAAAATCCATGTTTTTAAAATAAAATTAATTTGAAATTAGAATTCTTAGCCAAACAAAAATTATTTTGATTTGAAATGGCCAGTACTGCAGAACGGCAATTTCATAGGTAAAGACCTAATATATATTTTTGAAATGTGCTCATTAAGCGCTTTCAGTTGATACCCAACATGGTACGATATTTTTTTTTTTTTTTTTAATTACTGACGTTATGGCCTTTAGAGGGCGCCATTTTTAATTTAATGAGACGTCACATAGCCTATAACCAGCGGACGATCAAGACGCTTCCAACCACTTCCTTTTTAGAAGATATGAGGGAACAGATGAACATACATACATACATACATACCGGTCAAAATCATAACCCTCCTTTTTTCTTCGCCGCAGTCGGGTAAAAAAGTAAATATTTACTCAAAGGCTATAAATACAAGCGCCAGTAACCAACCTGTTTGAGCAGTATATCCAGCATAAGTATGCAGCACGTGAGGTTCTGTGGCTTCATCTGATCGTCCTTGTCTTTGTCGTTGTTAGGCGACTCCTTAGCTTCCCTGGGTTTTGTACCATCTGTGTCGGAAACAGTTACTTGATGAATTTTATATGAGGATTTAAAAAAAATAATTTGTTTGCTAAACTTGGATTTCTAGTTAGTAGGATTTGAAGGACATTATCAGAAATATCTCATTTAAAAAAAACAAAGTGTTTATTTTTTGGGAATGAATAAATTTTGCGTTAGAGCCATCATATTTTTACTAAAAGAAAGAAAGTATAACATTTATTTGGACACAATTCACATAAAGGTAAAATGTTCTTTTAACGGCTGCGCCAAAAGGTAACTAAACTAAAATAACCAACTCTAACTATACTTAATCTTCTTTATTCATAAAAGTCGCTTAAAGTTAGAGACGTTTAAACGTCAAAAAAATTATGGTTAATAAGTCGCTAAAATAATTAAGTAAAAAAAATCCATTGTGTATATTCAATTTTGCATATTCTATGTTGTTTCTTACGGAGGCAAACAATTTTGACAGTTTTACATAAAATAAATAATAACTTTACCTAAAGTAGGTGGTTTAAATATCTTCTCCGGCAGGTTGACGACGCAGTGGCTGAACAGGTCGAACAGCTGCGACAGCGGGATGCGCACGTCCAGCATGGAGATCGTCTTGAGGAGATAAGCATATGTTTAATCCCTGACCCTTATGTGGTAGTAAGTTAAACATATCTTCCCCAGAGGCAATTTTCAAAGAAACACAAGTACAAAAAAAGAATCCTCGCTGAAGTTACTTGATACAATGAGTTAAAAAATAACTTTTTTTCTGCACTAGATATTATACCCTCGTCTGTGAAGTTTAATTTGACCTTGTATAATTTGTAATCTTACAGACATAGCACCTTAGTTGGACTCATGCCAAGACTTGTATGGATGTTATAAAAGCTGGACTCTTGCGGACAGAAGAAGAAATGTCAGCATGAGACTTATTTGGAAATCCGGTCACGTGGGCGATGACGTTCATTATTTTGTGTTTTGGGGTAATCATATTAATATTAGAAAAAAAAATGTATGTAATCCTAAATAATATTATAAAAGCGAAAGTGAGTTTGTCTGTTTGTTTGTTACGTTTCCACGCTATAACGGCTGAACGGATTCGGCTGAAATTTGGCAGAGTAGAATTTGGGTAGACCTGGAATAGGACATAGGATACTCCCACGGGATCGTCGAGACTTACGCAGGGGAAACCGTGGAGCGCAGCTAGTATATAATAAAACATCTTTTGAAATGTTGTTATTTATTTATTTATTATCTATGGAAGACTTACAGCTAAGAAAAAGCAGATAAACAAACTAGTATGTGAGACAGACAGCCAATTAAAAGTCCTCGCTTCTAAAAACAGAATATAAAGATACCCTATCTTTATATTCTGTTTTTAGAAGCGAGGACTTGATGTGAACAACACAAAAACACAGCTACAAAAACAAAAAATACAGTATAACCTCCAAGCTTAAGCTAAATTCACATTTCAGAGAGATTAAAAAAAAATATATTACCTGAAACCACTCCAGCACAGGCAGCACAGAGTCAGGAGTAGGTGTGGTGGTGACCTTGAGGACTGCGAACTTGTACAGGTTCTTCTCATCAACGCCCACCATCGCGCCTTCGGGCTCCAAGATCTTGCCCAGAGGAACCTTTAGCTCCATCAGTTCCTGTAAGTTGTGCATGTTATAGTTTGTCTACACTAATATTATAAAGAGAAAAGATTTGTATTTTTGTGGCGGTTTGGTTAACATTAATCAGCTTATTTTTTTGTCGACTGTACAAGACGAAATTCTAACTCAAGGCATTTATTTCAATTAAACCTATTACAGGCATGGATTGTCAAGGAGTCCTTCAGTCAGAAATATGGAGCTTGTTTCCCATTCCAAAGCGTAGTAAGTCCCTATGGGGAAGAACAGGCAAGAACCTCCACGGACACATTTAGGTAGTGTAGTTCTTACAGGTAGTGGACAACTAACATCGATCGGTAACTGGCGGAATTTGAATGGGTTGATGCCTTACCTTTTCCGGAACATCAGTGCAGATGGCTTCCATCCAAGCTGGCATGATGTAGTCCCAGATGGACTGCGTGATGATGCCGTAGGGGATCAAGCAGTACAGTCTGTAAATAAGCCCTAGTACATTAAGACGTACCATCAATAAAGAATACTTTGTTACAGACCGCTATGAGTAGCATTATTCATTTAGAACATGCAACACAGTCATTTTTATATTTTCTTTCTACTGTTTTTAGTACAATTAAACTGTCACATTATTAGCAGTAATAGGAATAGGTAGTTCCTATTTGCCTAAACTTCGAAGAACAGAGACAAGAAACGGAGACTTCTTTAGGACTACATTTTTTCCGGGACATCTGTCCCGAAATTCGGGACAACACTTTTAAATACATTAAAAAATATGTTATTTGGAATAAGTAATTCGTCTATATTTACCTAAAGTTTGCGACTAGACATAACATAATAAATAACATTCACAGTCGTTACAACCATAAAATTTTCTGTTTTTTTTTTTGTGGAGTTTGTTTTGTAAATGACTTGTTGATCTTAATACTATGAATCACAATGTTTGTATAAGGAGCCGTACACGTTTCGAAGTAAATATCTTCTTTCTAGCTCACTCTCGGCTACGTTTAATGAGATTTCTAAAGTTCAAATTTATAATAGAAAAAAAAAAGACATTTTGTCTTTAAAATAATTAAACGGTAATTTTTATAATTTTAGCATTCTCTATAGTAAGACGAATTTATCATTTCAAATCTCATTAAACGTAGCCGAGAGTGAGCTAGAAAGAAGATATTTACTTTACTAGTTTAGGCAAATAGGCACTACCTATTCCTATCACTGATTATTAGGTACTAATTAGTTTTGTTTAAAGAAGAATTTGTTAAGTTATCTGTATGATTTTGTTTTTATCTTAAAAAATATTAGTATGTTTCTTTTCTTTTTTAAATTTTTGGTAGGTACATAGTTTTTAATTTGTAGAAGCTTGTAAATGGCAATTGTAAGCGCTATTGTACATAACCTATTTTAGAGATATGACACTGTAAGCTTTTTGAAGAATAAATAAATAAATAATAGAAGGGGTAACATTAGGCCTTGGAACCAACGGGCTACTTTTTATAGCAGCTATTTTGTTTCGTGTATTGGATTTTCAACGCACTGTTTAGCGCCGAGAGCTGAAAATTCAACAGTGTGTTTTTTGACGTGCTGGGATGCACTATATTTGATTCTTAATGCTCGGTTCAACACAGAGTTGAAAATCCAGTGCGCGTTAAAAAATCACCCGTGCGAACTTAGACGTTACTTCTATGATTTCAACGCACCAATCAACCAATTTTAACCAACACCAATTTTATTGTGACGATGACAAAATAGCATGACTTTAGGTTGTGATAAGCCAGTTTTAGTAAGTTAGTAAGCGAATGTCGCACTGACCGGTTGAGCCCATCCTTCAGGTGGTGCGTCTTGGAGGCCAGGTTGTCCCAGTGGCCCGCCTGGCGCGTGTAGTGCGGCGGGTGCGGCAGCAGGCACGCCACCAGCACGGCGCGGTGCGACGCCGCGATGTCGCGCAGCCAGCCGCACACGTGCTCGCACTTCAGTTTCTCCACTGTGTTAGCTGTTTCACCTGGAATTGAGAATAAAGTTGCGGCGTCAGCTGTCGGCGGCCGCCCTGGGTGTGCGCGCACGGCCGCGTGCGCACGGACGCACGCGCACGGACGCACGCGCACGGACGCACGCGCACGGACGCACGCGCACGGCCGCGCGTGTCGTGCAGCAGTGGACTCGCGCAGCGCGCAATTTACACCGACTACAAGAGGTAGCGCATATCATCTTAGGTTTTAATTACTTTTCCAAATGCAACATTGCCTAGTGTTATTATTATACTTACAACTTACATTCTTCGACGAGAAAACGAGTACCATTACACACACACCCTTCTAACAACCACAAAGTTTGAAAAGTAATAAGAAGGTAAGAAAATTACCAAACAATAAAAATAGTAGTCTGCGGCCGATAATAAGGTTTTTTTTAGAATCTTTTTTTATTATGACTGAATATGTATTAAAAGTCTAACTATATAAAATCAGCAACGAACTCGCTTTTTTTTTTCATACCATTTAACAGATTGAGAAAATACAAGTGTTTGTAAAAACTCAAACTCACCAGTATAAGAGAATGAAGTCACATGGAACCAGTGGAACAGCACGGAGAGCAGACGGCCTAGGATCTCGTCTGGAGTGTCGGGGTTCGGAGTACACAGGCCCACCATCAGCCACACTCCATATCTAGATAATAATATATTAAGATTTCAAAGATTTTAAGAGGTCACAGAAACGCTGCAGGACGAAATTACAGAGACAGGAAAATGAATATCAGAAATGGTAAATAAAATAAAATGTAAATGAAATCATTTTTTTATTTCAGACATTTTGTCGTCGTACCGGAAGACAACCTGTTCTATTCAACTACAAAATTTTCTTCTAATTCAGAATCCGTACAGTCACAGAATAAAAAACTTACAGCCGGTTTCTGATTTAAGAATTTGAAGTTGAGAACTTGTCAAACTCTTCTTTAGCATTACTTAAGGTGGTTCCTTTAATGTAACCCGCGAAATTGAATGCTGTTGTGGACATACATATAAAAACCGGCCAAGTACATGTCGTACCATGCATAATGTGTTTTTACAATTGCAAATTTAAGTAGCGGTGATAGTTTTCCTTTTAATTTCGTTATATATACTACTGCTGTGAATTTTTTCACATATCCAAACCCAACCATTTAGCTGGCAGGAGAGGGGGGGACACTTGGCTCTAACAAAAAATTTCACTTTAAAGCTTAATATTTCGCAAACGGATCCCTGCATCCAAAAATGGTTTTAACAAACTCACATTATTTTTAAACGACCTTTGTAACGATACGACGAGAACCGCCGCCGGTGCCCGCGTCGCCCGCGCGCTGCGGTTGCGTTCATCATTTAACGGTTTAGGCGCGTTCAAATGCGTTTTTTGCAAATCAGTTTTGAATTTCGCGGGCGTCACCTTTTGTAATGAGTTTGACATGTTCTCTACTTGAATTCTCGACTCAGAAACCGGACCTTAGCTTCTACAAATAAAAAATTACCGAGAGTCTCATCTGGGTCAATTTTAATTTGCACAGAGCGAGATTTCATGACATTTGGGAAATATTTTCGTTCCGAGATAGTACCTCCATTTATTAGCATCCAGGTTGGAGACATGTCAAACGAGTTTATGAAGTCTTAAAAGTTGTTTCCATTTCTAAACCGATCCCTAACATTTTGCCCGAACTGCGAATCGAATCCAGGACCTCATGCTCAGCAGTAGCGCTTTGACCAGTTATATATGATGAAAAACCAATTCTTACCTTCCAAGCAGCTGGCGATCTTCAACTGAGATGGGGTCGGGTAAGTCTACACTGAGTGGAGGCTTCAGTTGCTCAGTGGAACTGTCAGGGTCCTCCATGTTTATGGGCTTCGCTTCTTTTAGGAGGCTGTAAAGGAGAAATGACAATTATATGTTGAAGTATATCTATGTCAAAGTCGCTTCTCGTGTTTGTCTGTATGTCGCGTTGTTCTTCTAAACCACGCTGATTTCGATGAGGATTTATGTGTATAATCTAACTAATATTATAAACGCGAAAGTTTGCAAGTATGGATGGATGGATGTTTGTTACTCTTTCACGTAAAAACGACTGAATGGATTTGGATGAAATTTGGCAAACAGATAGTTTATAACCTGGATTAACACATAGGATACTTTTTATCTCGATATTCCCACGGGATCGCGACTTAAGCGGGTGAGCGGTGACCGCGGGGCGCAGCTAGTACGTTAATATTAAGGATTTGCCTCCGATGCCGGCGCCGCCGGTTGCTGAATTGTCAATTGGTTGGCATAGTGGAGTAGGCTTAATTAAAAAAACATGTAAAAGAGCATAATATATTTTTTCCATATTCCAGTAATAAAGTCATAACTAGTAAGATTAGGTTAAATATTTTTAATCGCATAAAAGGTTAGGTTAGGTTAGAACTGTGACCCCTACGAGCCAAAAACTACTAGAATATGCAGAAAAACATATTTTTGTTAGGCTTAGTTAGTTGGGGTTTGTTTCGGAGGGTTTTTATAAACGCCGCTCCGCTGGTTTCCACTATGGGAGCCGGCGGTGCCGGCAGCCGATGTTTATAATCTCGGCCGCCGGCAGTACCGTCACTGCCGGTTCCCAATGGCGCTATTTTCGGGAGCCGGCGACGGCAGCGGAGGCACTCCCTAATATTAAAGTTACGAATAACTAAGACATCTCGATGTTTTGTCAAGTCGTGAAAACCGTGCGAAGCAGAACCGGGTCGTTAGTTTTAAATAAGATTGAGAATGATATGAAACCTTTTCCGGATTTTTTAAATGGATTCACTTAGATAGAATATCAAACTCACTCCTTTGATTATAAATGTTGATGGATGGAGAGGGAGGGAAAGGCCAAAGAAAAGATAGATAAATTGTATGACGTGACGATTGACAGAGGGGAGTGGAAGAGGAAAACTTGTTGTGCCAACCTTAAGTAACATGGGACAAGGGCAGGAAGCTGATGATGGTAGCTGTGATTAACGGACTAATAAAAACCTAATCCAAATACTTGATATCAGAATGACAATCTATTAGCTAATTCTTACGTTGATATTCCTTTGGTGGCATTCATTTATAGCAAAAAGTGTAACAAACTACCTGATAATGGCCTCGACGAGGTTAGTCTGCATGTCGCTGTCCATCTGCCACGCGAGCGGTAGTCGTGTGTGCACCACGTGGTCGCCGCCGCGTCTGCTGTTGTGACGGTTGCCGTGACACTGCTGGCAGTACCTGGCAACAACAATACTATAACATTAAATAAGGCTTTACAGCAATAGTCAACAAAATTGACTGTAAACCAAATGTTAGCCGTCGTACACACGGGCGATGTTTCATCGCACACTGTGTTTTACGCTCTGCTCAGCTGCCGCGGCTCACGGCCGCAGCACACGACGCCGCGGGGAAATGCGGTAGTGGAGCACGTCATTCCAGAGTTTACAGTTACCACCTCAGTATACATTGTGGAATGTATTGAGTAAAAGGCAGATTTTACAGTCCGATTACTGTATTACAAATTGTAGCTCCTCTATATCTTACCTTATGGGATGGTTCCCATTGTAACTGGCGCATTCGTTGGAAAAGCAGATCGAGTACGCAGCTTTGTCAGTTGAACGACAGTTCTGAAATCACACATTCATTCATTTTATTAGTAAAACTTCTTTATAAAATAGGTAAGTAATTACCAAAAAAATTTTAAAAAAATACCTTATTCTCGCAAACCATGGAGACCTGCTGTTGAGGATGCAGGATGTCGAAGAAGCGCTGATTCGGATGTTCCCTGAAATTATAAACCATCAAGGTTTTATTGACGTCCATAATAGATATTAGCTTGAATTTAAATTGGATTCTTGAAAAGAAGTCTTTTGAATTTAGCGATTTAAGTATTAAAGACTCTTTACTATTACAAAGTTTACTTATTTTGGGGAGTCGACCACTAAATTCGACAACCCAATCATGTAACCTACAAAGGCAAATCCGTTTTTTGTTGTCTTTGATTAGGTAGCTTCACCGGAGAGCTTCTCCCTTTCGTACCTGTCCCCAGCTTACTATAGTGTTGGCTATTGTAATATCCCACCAATGTCTAGGTTCATTAAAGTTCTTATAAATACAAGCATTGTGACCAATGGATTTTTTATCAGCAAAAATTACGAAACTAATTTTGATCCCAAATCCCGTAAGAGATACATTCGTGAAATTAAATTAACTAGCAAAACTCTGCAAACATAATGGGTATCGATATCTAAACATGATAAAACATTAAAATAATTTATTTGATGATGTTGGCGCAGTGGCTGAGCGATGGACTGCTGCGCAACGTGTCGTGGGTTCGATTCCCGCACTGAACAAATATTTGTATGATCTGCAAGTAGTTGTTCCGGGTCTGGGTGTTAGTGTATGTGAGTTTCTATGTTTGTAAACGCACCCACGATACAGGAAAAAATTCCTAGTGTGGGGCAACGTTTTAAAAAAAAAAAAAGGAATGTTTTTTGTGGGACCATAGCCACTAGAAAAATCAGTTTAAAAAATCAGTTTTTTATTTGTGTAAACTTCACAGACATGATGGCTACCTAAACACGTTTTTATTTTATAAAAGCAAAAAGTAGTGTTGTTACTTGAAGTATGAGTTGAGAAAATCTGCTTGATTTTGTCTTATTGTGTTTAAATCGTCTGCAGCGTCGTGCTAGCTAATTTAATTTGACCCTGTACACTTAAGTGTCGTAGCCGAATTCTAGCCCGACTCTTTTAGATTGCCATCGGCACGCTACAAAGAAGGAACTCTTGTGCTTTTTAGCTGCTAAGCCCAGCAGATTGTGTGTGTTGTCTGTCAGGGAATTTAAGATTTTATAAAGTAGATGGCACATACCTGTGTATCTCATTAGCGCACTCTATACACAAGTACAGAGGTGGTGGACTATCGGACGCGAAGGTCACGCTGATGCAGTGGTCGTAGCACACCTTGGCTGCCTCTGCTGAGCCAGCATTGGGACACATGTCGCGTTGGCACAGGAACGGGACCAGGTCATCTATGATTGAGAAAATTATAAAGAAAAAAATATTGTGGTATTTCAACTCTGTCTTAGTTACAGAGTTATATTATTAGCTGGAAAAACTTCACAGAATATCGTTATGGTTTTCAATATGTTAACACAAAACGAAAATTTTACATCGATCACGTCTGTCCTTTTCACGTCTGATTTTAATACGACCTTGTATAATTATAAATGGACCTATGGACTTAATAGTCTGAAATAAACAATTTTTATTTTATTTTTATTATATTATCTGTAATAACTTTCTCTGTATAACTTTTATTCTAGAGACAATTATACATAACACTACTAACAATTTACATAAAAAAACTAAAAGGACTAACTAACTTTTTATTTATTTATTTTTATAAATTATAACAGCCGATGACAGATACTCACTGGAGAACTTGCACAGCAGTCCCTTCCTGTCGAACAGCTTGGCGTCGAATGGCGGCCAGTAGTAGAACAGTAGCTTGGCCGCAGACAGTCGCGCGCCCCACGTGCCGTATGCTATGACGCACAGGATGTCTTTGACCACTGATTGCTTCATCGACATCAGGCATTCGAGGAGTTGGCAGTGGTGGGCTGGAAGATACATATTGTACAATTTTGTTTTTTTCTTTATTTATACCAAAATCCTTAGAGGTACACATTCACTGATGAAAGTATCGTATCTTAAAAGCATAGATGAACCCATACACACGCAATAAAGAAAGGATATGTTAAATTAGAATTAAACGTTTTCATTGAACAAGGTAATTCTATTTTTATGAAAGAAGTTGGAATAAAAAAAATATTGTACAAAAAAGCAACGGATGTTATACAGGGTGTTAGGGTAGATACCGTTATCCTTGAAACTAGTGGTTTGGTGTCATCTATAATATACTTTTTCTATGGGACCAACCTTGAAATCGTGAAAAAAAAATCATCTGTTCCATACATTTCTGTTCACTTAAATCGACAAAATGTATGGAACAGCTGATTATTTTTTTGCGATTTCAAAGTTGATCCCATAGAAAAAGTATATTATAGATGACACCAAACCACTAGTTTCAAGGATAACGGTGTCTACCCTAACACCCTGTATATTATGTTACTGAACATAAAGCTTCAATACCATTGCACAAAATAGCATACTCATAAATCATTTTTACAACCGCTCCTGTTACCGCCAAATAGCGCTACAACCAAAACACTGCCGCAGTGCGACAGTGCATTACTAGTGGCACCATCTACTGATCGTTTCCACAACTCATATACCAGTCACTCCACAACATTTAACTAGATGGCATTACCGCTAACGAACTACCGCAATGTGACACTGCATGGCTAATGGCGCCATCTACTGAACGTTAACACCACTCACATACCAGCCACGTCATGATATTCTCAGTATGCACGCAACTCGCAAATACAATACACGAAATATATCAGTCTAGCTTCCGCCCGCGGCTGCGCCCGCGTGTTATGTCGATAAAAAGCACGCGTACCATGACCATAGAAACGGGTTTTCTACGGGTTTTTTTGACGAAAGAAGAAGTCTCTGTGCCATTTTTCTTTGTTTTTTTGTTGCTACCTTCTCTGTTGCGAGTTTGCGAGGGGCAATGTTTAGCAAAAAGGTCGGTAGTAGATAGGTGTTTCTGTTTTATTTTGACATGTCGTTTTTCGTGTGAAAATGATTAAAGTCAAAGTCAAATCATTTATTTCAAATGGGCACATTAAAGGCACTTTTGAACGTCAAAAAACTAAGAAATAGCACTGATTCTAGTTGCCCCTTCCAAAAGGTAGTTTTCGTATGGAGAAGAATGGGCAAGAAACTCCACCGTTACTCTTTTAAAAAAATGGTTTACAATATTTTGTATACATCAATTATAATTACATGTGAATACGATGCACCTAGAATACGATTACTTTACCACAATTTGTAAAAAGAATTAAAAATGGAGCAATGACAAATAAATGGATCAATAAAATTATTCATGGATCAATTAGATTAATAGCTCCCAGTAATAAAAATATCACAATGGACATTTTCCGCTGACTAATTTTAGTGGAACAGATAGTTTTCAAAAAGAATAAAAATTGAAAAGACGCTCGTTTATTAAAAAAAGTAGACATCATTTGATGTTCGACAGTTTTTTTGAGGCGCAATAAAATATTTCCCTCCCTATTTTTACTTAATAACACTTACCTGGATTGCTTGAGTGCTGGAACACCATCATGATGATAGCGGCAACTGACTGCGACGCCTGACTCTCTTCCTCCATGCCCGCATACTTGCGTGCTGAACAACAATATATTAGATTAGTTTTTTGTTTAAAAGAGAATAACGGAGCCGCTACCAAAAAAACGCATATTAGAACCGGTGGCAAGAGGTCGTTGTTCCGAGCTTTACACATGTTTTTAAGGAATTTTGAAATAAACCAGTTTTGCAATTTTTAAAAGTTCTTAAAGGGTTTTTATTGCTTTAGACCGACTGACCCTGCGCCAATACCGGTATAACGAATTTAGTAACAAACAGAAAACCTAAGGGTCAGTTCACACCGAGACGCGACGCGACGCGCACTTTTTTATGATCCGATACAATATCGAATTTATTTACTATACAATGAGGTACACGCGCTGCGCAGCACCGCGCATCTCAGCGTATTTGACACGTGACACTGAAATTATACCTTTTCGTGCAGAAAATAAGTTCGATAAATGTTAAAACATGCGCGCAGCGTGGCGTCGCTTCACGTCGCGGTCTGATCTGACCCTAACACAAAAAATGTCTACTGATCAGCCTATTAGCATTCCACAGCTGGACATAGACCTCTCCAATCGTATGCCATTTAACTGGATACCACGCTACTGCCATCCAGCTGCTACCAGTCACCCTGCGAAGATCGTCACTCCACCTAGCCCAAGACTAGATCAAAAATAGTAACTGAAAATACTTACTGATAGTAAAAGGCAGGATATAATAAGAGAGTAGATGCAGGATCTCCTGATGAAGAGCCACTGGGAACATCGCGACGCAGTAGGCTACCAAGAAGGGTAGATTGTCAATCATGTCATACTCCAGGAAAGGCAGCAGGCATCCCAGGCACTGCAGGATGGCTTGACCGAATGCTGGAAACAAGTGTTCAAAGTATTTTATGCTTCAAAGTGTTGAAAAAGAATTTCAATGTTCAAAGTATTAGAAAAGTATGTCAATGTTGCGGGTGAATAAAGATTTCAATTTTAATAGCTTTATAAAAATACTAGCTGTGCCCCGTGGTTTCAAAAATACATTATGACCGATTCTCTGACCTACCGAATATACATATAAACATAAAATTTGATCAACCCGTTTCGGAGGAGTATGGCAAATTGGCAACTAACACTGAGACACGAGAATTTTAAGATAGAACATAGAAGAAGATTGTGAAGTGAGGTGTTAAAACATTACTTATTTCAATGTTCAAAGTTTTAATTAAGAACGTATTTCAGTGTTCAAAGCGTTTGGTGTAAAATTAGTTTTTAATAAAATATTGTTATTTACTATGAATAGACGTTGGTATCGTACAAAACAACTTCCATACTACCACAAAGGCACGTACAAGGGTATTAGCACAGATAAGACTGTTCAAATACAAAAGATGACTTAACCAGTCTTCATTCCTACCAACTAAATATATTTACATCACCAAATGCTAAAAATAGTCATGAAACTTACCCAGTGTCCCATACTGCAGGTGTGGTGTGGAATCAACGAGCCCAGACAGCGCGTTGAACAGGCTTTTATAGTCCAGGTTAGGGTACAGACCCATCCTCTCACTGTCATTGTCAGCATCGCGAAGCATCTCAAGGGGAGAGCGAGGAACATCTTTGAGGACGCCTGGAGAAATTGTGGAGCAAGTGAAAAGTTGGAAGTAAATTACATTGGAAAGACTGAAGTTTGGTGGTATCCAGACTCCAGAATACTTAGAACTCTTGAAGTGGAAGTAGTTAAAGAGGATTCCGAGGATAATCTAACTTATGCTTGACAGAAATTAAGCCACAGCTTGAAGATAGCTACATTGTGACACATGAAGTCAATTAAAAAGGCTGACTCCTCTAAAAGGTCCGTAGTAAGTATTATGTGTTTTCGAGTTAGGCCGCGTGTCCACGGCAAGAAAAAACGCCAGGTCTATGCAAGAATTCGTGTCGTTTCTACACACGACTAGTGTACACTGCGTCGGCGCTGCACAAGATTTTTGTCTTATGCAGCGCCGACGCAGTGTACACTAGTCGTGTTGTAGAACGGCCTTATGCTCGCGATTTCTCTTGTGTAGGCTAAATGTAGGTTCTAACTAAAACCTGTTCAGAGAAAATATAGGCTAACCTAACGCTTTCTGCCGCAGGAAAATTTGGATAATCCTCAAAAAAATCTATTGAAAAACAATAAAAATCAAAGGATACTTACTCAGAAGAGTCTGTGAGAAGTATTTGACAGTGTTGGCAATGTCAGTGCCGAGAGGCAACGGCTGAATGTTGTGTTGCAGCCGCAGCTGGGCGTCGTACAGGCTGCGGATCTTTGCTGTAACTGTATAGGACGAGGCTAGAGAGTTATCCTATTAGTATATTGGCCTTTTTCTTCATTCAGCAGAAGAAGGAGAAAATATTGGTAAAGCTCTGGCCATACTGAAAATTCACTCTCGCTGATTGTGTCAACTAACCCATATGGAGGTGTTCAAATTGCCGTGAACAGTGAGCACGGCTTCCTTACGATTAAAACAATCGAAACTGTAGCGTCTCGCGTAGGACTCGCCTCAATGTGGCCAGAGCTTGAGGCCCGAATTCCTATTAGCGAGAGGAATTCAAGCCCGTTAGGTAAGCGCTAGATAAGCTAGATACCTATTATAGTTGGATTTTAAAACTATTCCATTACTGTTTAAAATCTGTTCAATATTTTGACTTTTGAGAAGAGAACAACCAATGAGAATTGTTATTATTTATGATGTTTCATTTCAGCTTTTTCAATTCGTTTGTTGCCTTGTAAGATTAACAGTTTTCTCGCAGCGACTTCTAAACTACGACAGCATAATATCTAAGCTCCTGGAGTCAGGGTCTGAGTTACAATCCAGATTTCCACCGGATGCCTAGTTATTTGTTAACTTTAGAAAACGTCTAGATTCCTAAATTATTTATGTTGAGTACTTATATCATCTCTTATTATTAATTCAACCCTTCCAAATTGTAAAAAAAAACATTATTAATAATAATAAAGCTCTTTTGTTAAGATACTTATTTCAGAAGATTTCATTTTAAGAAACCACATTACTAGCCAGTAAAGGTACATTCGTAAAGGTTGCGATGCGTGGTATCAGTTTTCAATAAAGCAGGGCCAGGGTTTAGTACACAACTCCCCCCTTCAAAGCATTATTACAAAATGTAACCCTCAAAAGACCAGAGCCCATCAGATTTTGTCTACATAGCATGACTACAGGCTGGATAGCGATCAGTCACAGATAAACTACCACTTACATATGGTGCAGTTTTTTTTTTAATAGCTACCCTAGAAGGTTTGTAGTGCCGAGTAAATAACTGCCACTCTCGGTACCCCTTTATGTACTTAATTAAGAGTTCAATGCGTTTGTGTGCAGTGAGTGCACCCTAATAACAGATTTTTATCAAATAAATAGGTAAGTACTACCTAATTAGGTACATGATTGACAGAAATAACAATAGTTGAAAATAGTTTTGTAACTTATGACAGCCTCGAAAAGCGCCCACTGTTCAGCGTTGCCATCTTGAAGTGATGCTTGAGTACCTACACAACTACCTACCTACGATTTCGTACCACAGTCAGATTATCGGGCCCTATAGTTCTATAAATTATAAAGACAACCATAGCTTCGAAGATCTCAATAACGAATTCTTAAATCGCAAACTATCTGCGAACCATATTCGAAAAAAAAAAACTACTACTTCTTAGTTGAAAGCAGTCCAAGATGGAGGAGCCAAAAATATCAAATTTCGCGCTTTAAGAGAAGAAAGGCGCATGCGTCACTTATGTCAAGTGTCACTTCAAGAAAAGAACCTAATCCTTATTTCGGCATTGAAGAACTGTAAGTTTTAAATGATTAAAAAACCTCGATGCCAATCAATCAACTATCTCGACTAATAAAAGTGTAGGTAAGACTAAGTATTTCATAAGTAAAGTCCCGATTCCCGATAATGTGGGACATTTAATTCGGGCCGGGACGCATGCGTGGCGACCGCGTCAGGGGCGGAGCAACGCCTCCGGATTGGTTGCGGCCGGCCGGCATCGGCAGTGCGACAATACCGCGGGGCGCATGCGCGCCCCATCTTGGCGGCTATCGATCGCCGCCCCTATTAGCTACGACGGGCGCGGTCGACGCGCTGGGGGGTGCAAGGGGAACGCGCCTGTTCCAAACCGTTTTTGTTTTCTCTATATAGTTTAATTGATTCGGTATAAAAAGCAGTATTGGGGTTTTGATGTTTAGGTTTTTGTCTGGGCATAATTTAGTTAATATTGAAATCTATAAGTATAAAAAAAAGAGTTCTTAATTATATTTTTGGAAATTATTTTGTATGATTATTTGCAAATATTAGAACAAGTATTTAAACAGTAATGGGATAATTTTCATTAACTTTACAAAACCGCTCTTTATAATTATATATACATGGAATCGCAATTTTCTACATTTGGTCTTGCCATTTTATTGGCAAGACATACAACTTTGAAAACACAGGTATAAATAAAAAAAGCAGCATCATTATATTATATATTTATTTACTACACATCATGCAAATAACAATATAATCTACCATCACATACAATGGCTACATTTTCAAAGACTAAATTAATACATCATTTTCTAAGTAATACACCAAACTATTTCTAACATTTTTGACACCAAATCTACTACAGACACACAGATTTCTATATACAATATGTAACAGGAAGCAAAGGATAAATGCACTAGTCCCCTCAGGTTCATTTGAAAATCACTCTTATGCCTTCTACGTAAGGCTCAATTTCCCTTAACTCGACGCATTGACTGATTATTATATTTTTCGTGGAAAATTCTCAGTAATAAGAAAAAACTATTTATAGGACTTGCTTATATTCTGTTACTCATTGTATTGTAGATAATGTGAAGCAAATAAATATTCCAGAGGACCTGCAGATGGATAAAGACAATTTAGTTTAGAGTAAGCATCATTTAATAAAAATGTTTAAAATATGATAGAAACATTTAAAAATAGGAGAAACTTCCGAAGACATTTATTTTAATTTTGTAGCAATTTTTTTAATAACAATGTGCAAGGTAATGGATGAACGGACGGTATTTTAGTACAAGTTTTTTTTACATTAGTCAAATTATTATCATTTTGGAAAAGATTTAAATTTTGAAAAGATTTATGGAAAATATTTTGATTGACACTTACATAAAAGAAACATACAGATAGGAGGTTTACATAGATATACATATACAGAAGGATAAAAACAGATATACATAAATATTATAGATATGAAGGAGATATACTAGACAAAGCTTCCCCGGAAACCACCACACCAGGATAAGCAGCGGGATGGTACGGACAGACATACTGGTTTTGCCAACATTTCAGAAAGGTGAGCCACACAAACAGGAACCCTGATTCTGCTAATTGAATTTATTGATCAAACTGCATTTAAATAATTAAATGAAGATATTTTAAGCGAAATACATTATTATAAGTACCTAGTTGGCATCTCATCCAAAACTCCAAAGCTGCTTACTGCACACCATTGTTCAAGATGGTGCACCAGTAAAAAAAGTTAACACGACTTGCTAGCTCGAGACCTGAGTGGATTGTGAATACTGGCCAAAGGTGGCTCAAAATGGCGGCCGGCCGAGCGCCCCTCACCTGCGCGCATGCGTATTGGTGTCTTCGCTTAGGACGCGGTTGGAAAATGGCGGACTGTTTCAAAAAACCAGTCCGCCATTTTGAACTTCGCCCACCATTTCCTAGAAATTTCTGGGGCATTCTATCCAAACAACAGTCAAAATTTACAGAATCTTATGTGAACATAATGCAGTTTGACCAAAAATTAACAGAATCAAGAATACATATAACATTGAAACAACAGCGGGATACTTGTCTCTGTAGAACTAAACACACATTGTATATTGAGAACATTCTACGATACAACGGGGCAGGATGGAGATACCAACACCAAATAAACCTAGGGATATGCACACATGAAACCTAGAAGGGAAACAGGGTCACCATCTTGAAGTATTATGTCTTGTTAGAAAATTACTTTAAAGTACCCTCAGACCTAGAATAATAAAAGTATTTTCTTTTATTTCATGCATTTTGATTGATAAATTATGTTACACAATTATTATGATATTAAAAATATTCTCTAGTAACTTTATTGCCAATATTTTATTATTATGCATTTGTGAAGTGAAAGCAAGCAATACTCAATTTAATATAGCTGCTTTGTAACGGTGAATATTTTTCCCCGTTCAAAGTTTTAATATAATAATGAAAATTTTAATTTTATTTCTAGAAGGCAAATGCATTATGAAAAACAATTAGTAAATTAGTTGCAATGGAAAACTATAATTGTATGTGTTAAAAGAATTACTAAGTTAGGTAACTAGTAACTAGAGACTTTATCATTTAAATTTAAAAAAAATGTGAATTAATAGTGAACTTAAATAACTTGTACAGTGCTTGTAAAGCCCATCCAATTCAAGATGGATGGTTGAAAGTCTATAAATATTGACCAATTTTTTAAAGAATTTTATCTAAGATCTAATTTAATTTTAAGAACCAACATCTAGAGTACAATACGCTAGTATCAATTTTTAAGATAAAACTGCAAGGGCAGGGGTAAAAAAAAAAGTTCATTATGCACTTGGTGCTCCGAGCTGCTATCAACTATGAAACATAAACTAAATCCCTGCGTTTAGTGGGAAGTCTATCAACACAAAATAATGAGAATATCACAATTGCTAAGAGACATAGATGGCAACCCTAAGAGATGGGGGGCAAGGCAAGCTAACGTGCCAGAACAAAAAGTGCCACAAAATTGAATAGCTCGCTTGTACGAGCTCACCTTTCAAGCTCAGCTCAGAGTCCGAAACCGAATACTGCATGGTATCCTGTGGTCCCTGCATTTGGACACATATAAAGCACTACTCAACGACGCCCCATACCCGTCATACAACTCTGAAAAACAAACGCGTTAATTTCCATGCAAGGCGTTCACTGAATGTAATTTAAGCGCTAATAATAATAAGATACTTACATGCCGCCGCCCGGGTTCCCATGTTGATGAGCTGGATCTTGAAACTGCCCTGCATTGGAGCACCGGGTAGAATGCCCCCGCTCACACAACTGCACTCAATCAAATCAATAGGGGCCGGCCCAGCCGACGAATGCAGGGGACGAACGTCGGCTGGGGAACTAGGAAGGGGTAGTTCGAAAGAGACAAGACCTGAATCTAGATATCCTATCCCATTCAGGCAATTGAATATCGACCAGTTTATAGCAGTCCGCGCATGGGTAATTTACGTCAACATTGTTATTGCTGTCAACTCAATACGTCAAATTGATGATGTCTGGTTTAGTCACATGCAGATATTGCATCCGGTATCGATTTCGCACTTTTTACTTTGTGATTTACAAAATTGGCCTAATATTCAAAACGAGATCTTCATTAATAATAACATTACAAAATGGGAAGCTTAGGTTGCAAGTTTTTTGTTATGATCAAGCAGAAACAAAATATTACAACGAAGTTAATAGTGGTTAGATTGGTATTTTCACCAAAATGAAAAACAGGGTAGTTTATTGCACTGATTTAGTTGATTTTTCCTTCAATGAAGTCTAATTTTTAAACCAAAGCGTGTATGTTTATCGTATAAGAATCTTAATTGACCCGTTAACAGCTGTCATCCATAAGCTGCGCGCGAAATACTGACTTGAGGGAGGCTGAATGGGGGGTGAGAAATGTGGAATTGTGTGGAATGGGGTGAGTGGCGCGAACATTTGAACAGCTCCGCGGTAGTTGGTATTGCTTAGCTATGAATAAATTATAATTTAGGATAAATCACCTTTATTAGTTTTATGAGAACGTATAAAATTATTTATGTAGGTATACCACCTTTGTACTTATTACTTACTTACCGCTTAAAAAGCAAATAAATAACGTTGACGTTAAAAATTAAAATACCCTGTTATCGTGTTTTTGGGTCGTGTCGTGTTTTGATTCTTTGTTTATTTTGTTTTTGAATGTTTGTGAATGATGCGAGATCATTTATTTATATTTATATCGTGTACCTGAGTCTGATGTTAAGTTCGTAATAGGCGGAATAATTGTATTAAATTGTGTTCTGGTTTTAGCAGATTTCAGCTGTTTATAATTTTTCACTTACACAATTTGTGAGATCTATGTCGGGTGAGGTACCTAGGGTAGGTATCTCTATGTCACGTGCCATGTATTATGTCCAAAAGGTCTATTAAAATTTATGGGATTTGTTTAAAAACAAATGTTATTGAAAAATAATTTTATTGTCACGATTAATATCACAATAGAATCTATAATACAATATAATACCTACAATCACAGTGTCCAGTGCGTTCCGCATCAAACAATATATTAAAAGACTCCATTCATCTACTGTTTTAAATATTATCATACATTAAATCGCTTATATAAAAGTTAGGCCTAAACTCATAACTAGTAACTATTTGAAATATTTAATACTTAGTTAAATTTGGGACCAGCCCTTAAATTTAGTTTTTGCGATACAACACAACTGTGCATGAACAGAGCCCTGACTCCATCCCCTAATGCTCCACCCTAATTAGACCGATAATAACAACAAAACCTCATAATATTATCATAATTATGTTATTTATCCTAAGTAAATGACGGTGTAACAGTGGGTTTTCTAGTTAAAACAAAACGAAAAAAATATCACCACTCTAAAAGAATTTAAGTCAGCTAGTACACCGAGCTACCGAGCTACCGAGCTCTATGGTACAATACACACTGTAGTTTATTGACTTGTGTATATAGTGGCATTGAGAGTAAACGATAGCCATTATATCATCAACGATCCATCGCGCCGGACAAGGCTTGCTGTAGCACAAGCTGCTGCGCGTTTATCAGTTTCTTTAATTCTCTCACTTCCTGAGTCAACTGGCGCACATTTTCCGACGTCTCATCCAACCTGGCCTGAAGACTCCCCAATCCTGAGGAGTACCCATACTCTCTGTAACCCGAATCATTGTTGTTCTCATACTTTTTGAAACACGAGTACGCGCCTG
The DNA here is from genome assembly GCA_948473465.1 of Lithophane ornitopus. Taxonomy (NCBI): domain Eukaryota; kingdom Metazoa; phylum Arthropoda; class Insecta; order Lepidoptera; family Noctuidae; genus Lithophane; species Lithophane ornitopus. The sequence continues at coordinate 14,087,729 of OX419634.1, read as the reverse complement.
TTGTTGATCCGCTCGACGATATCGTGTGACCATATTGTTTCCTCATTTTCGCGATGTCGTAAGCAGCCATCATTATGTCTCGAGGAAGTCGTTTCTCACTCGGGTTTAATGGTTTGACGCTCAAAACTACTCTGTAAGCTTGTGGTGATACTAGAGCTGACGAATGGAGTATTTTTAGCAGACATTTCGGCAAATAACCGTTAAATAAGGCTAGCTCCATGTAGGATATCAGTTTCGTCTGCCTGACCAGTTTTGAGAGTCCCGCAGTTTTTCTCAACCCCTGTATGTCATGCACAGCTATACCTACTAACAGATTCATAAGGACTACAGTAACAAACATTAAAAATAATACATAAGTGATTTGCGCAGAGAATTCTAAAAGGACAGGGGGGTCGTTACCATCTGGCTCGTTAAGCAGTAAATCCAAATTTAGCTCACCAATCATCATGGTCAGGACAGTAATGAAGCCCATGAAAGGGTTTGCGAAAGACGAGGAGTCAGGGAAAATGACACAGAAACTTATAGTAAAGCCGATTAAAATACAGGAGTAGGCCATCAGTAATTTGGCAAATTCCTTTTGAACTTTTTGGTACATCGCAACATAGGTCCCAAAAACCGGTAGTTGTCCTATCATCATCATTAAGTTAGTCCAGCCGGCCAGCACGGCGAACGCGCCTACGTGATTCTGCCAAGTGTACGTGATGTTAGTATAGATATACGATATCAGAAACACGCTCACAATCACGAACCATTCGATAATATTCTCGGATTGCATCAAATATTGTTTCACAGTAGAATAACCTGCTATTCCGTAAACCTTTCTGAATATCTCAAATATCGTGATTCCGGCGAGCACCCACCATTGCATTTCTATTACAAATGGATTTTTCCGTAACAGATCTCCAAGTATAGACTGTTTCTGACAAAGTTCCTGCTCTTGAATCGTTTCCTCCATATCTTTACTGCCGTTGTAACAATTATGCGCCAGAGCAGTTAATACATACAATGTTAGACACAAAACAAATATGAAGCTTAGGAACAGCCGAGCGACGTAATATTTACGTATTTTCTCCCACTTTATGTAAAGGAATGCTGAACAAAGTGGATGGAGGAGGACTTCTTTCTGTCCTTCATCGACGAACGTGTTCAAATAACTAATCTCCCGCGGGTAACAATGATGTAATATGCTACGAAAGTCAAGCTCTAATTCAACCTCCCTATTGCTCGTCTGTGAGTGTCGCAGCGTGATCGCACAGTCCAATTTTCTAGTTACCATCGCTAGAGACGCCGGCGTTTTTCTAGCTATTACATTAAGCGCCGAGTTTCCTTTTTTAGACCTTGTCGTGACGTCAGCGCCGTGGTAGATTAATGTCTCGACACACGCTGATAGCCCGTCGAGGGCGGCCAGGTGCAGCGGAGTGAAGCCATACTCATCCTTCTGGTTCACATTCGCTCCCCAACTTATCAACGTCTCGATGATATCGCAAGCACTATCAGACTTGCCTATAGCGGCATGTAGTGGGGTCCTCATGTCGAAGTCGTTGGCGTTCGGCTCGGCGTTACCTTTTCTCAGCAAGGACTCCACGCACTCCAAGCTCGACGACCGAGCAGCCAGGTGCAATGCCGTGAAACCTCTGTGATTTTTTAAAACGGCTTCAGCACCCTTTGATAGCAACAAATCCACACATTCCACAAAACCACCGTCAGCTGCCAGATGTAACGCAGTGGACTCCCTGTCGCCGACTCGCGTCCGCACGTTCGGGTCCGCGCCGGGCGTCTCAAGCAGTATCGTTAGGCACTGGAACATTCCTAAATCGGCCGCAAGATGTATAGCGTTTGTGCCGCCCGGCTCAATTTGATTCACGTCGACACCGTGGGATATAAACAATTTAAGGCATTCCACGGAGTTGGCTCGCACCGCACAATGGAGCAGGCCACCTTCACAGTTGATATACTTCACGGCGGAATGTACGGATGCACCGCGACTGATTAGCAAATTAGCCACTTGCACTGAATTCCCGAACGCGGCACAATGGAGCGGAGCGAAGCATCTTGGCATGTAATTAGGGTCTGAGCCGCAAGACAGCAGGTAGGTAGCGCATTCCGTGGAGCCGCTGAATGCTGCAACGTGCAGCGGGGATAGTCCCAGGGCATCGAAGTATAGCGGGTCAGCTCCGACCTCGATCAGCGGCTGTAGGAAGTTGGCAAGTTTCAGGAAGGCCGCCCAAAACAGACACACATTCTTCTCGGCTTCCGACGCCGTCGAGAAAGTAGTGGCAGCGGATTCTGCGGTAATGACCCCGGTCTCTAGCTCGTCCAGTAATCGCAGACGTCCGCCAACGGCGCGCATCTGCTCGTGCGCGCTCTGACGTAACGAGTCACCGCAGATGTGCGCAGTTAGGTCGAGGGGTGGTTCTTCGAAGCTGTCGTACATGTTAGGGGCGCTCTCAGCGGGGGGCGAGGAGCCGGCGTTGACGTACTCGAGGTGTCCCATGGAGGGGTAGGCTCGTTCGAGGGACTCTTCGTCGAGCGGGGGGTGAGTTTGGTGTTGCGTTCTGGCTGGGGAGGAGAGGACGCGGGAGACGCGAGGTCGGCGGTCCATGTCGGCGCGCGGGAGGGTCCTAGGGCGGGCGTCATCTTCGTCGGGCTGTCGGCGGCGCGCGAACCAGCGCGCGGTGAGCAGGCGGCGCGTGGTGGGCATGCGGGCGGCGACGCGGCACTGAGCGCCGAACGCCGCTATTATGCGCCAATTGTGACCGCACATGAATCGCGCGCACCTTTTCGCTGTTAGGCTGTTTGCAAACGACGATATCTTACCACTTTGAGCAACTTTTGTTACGGCGACTCATGACGACTTATTTTATTTTTAACATCGTGTTACGCGCAAATGCTAATGCTTCTAGATTTGTTGGAGTTGCTGGCTGCGCCTAAAGTTATGTTAGGGTTTGCATGAAATTAGGCATAAAACAATGTGTTAGGGAAAAAAAACAATCATGCGCATGCGCACATGGCTTTATTTGTATATAAAACGTTAAAAGTAACGATAAATTTCGTGGTTTATTTTAATTCATGTTCAACAAACCGAGTAAGAAGGAAATCCTTGTTAGAAGCTGTTATCAAACTCATAAAAATCACAACACAAATTGTGGCATAATTCACCGGGAATATAAGTACCCAGGAAGTAAATGGAAATTCCTAAGTCATGCTTGTTAGGTCACAACAAATTATAGTTTAGCTGGCGCCAATCGTCATTTCTTCCCGCTTTGGTGGTAGGTAATTTTTTTTACCTGGCAGTAACAAAGGTGGACAGGCCACCTCACCCAAATTCTCCTCACTAAATCAATCATCCTATCGCAGTCCACTACTGGACATAGGCGTCTCCCAGGTTGCGCCACAACACCCTGTCCTCCGCCCTCCGCATCCAGTCTGTCCATGCCACCTTTTTAAGGGCCGTCGGTCCATCTAGCTGGGAGCCGTACACACTACGCTTGCCGATACGATTTGTCCAATTGTCAACTCCAGGACTCATCTGCTCCACCGGCCATCGGTCCTTCGACAAACATGGCCAGACCACTGCTACTTTAGCTGGCTTACTCAGCAAGCTAAGTCGGTAACTCCGATTCTTTAACCCCACACTCGCTGGTCGTGTAACCAGCCTACCTCCCATCAACAATACCCCTGACAAATGTATGTATTTACTAACATTTCCCGCGGTGATATCATTGTGACCAGGACTTGATCTCGCAAGATCTCGGTCATTACCGCTACTTACTAAAAACGTGCCTTTCAGGTTAACAAGACGCCATTGAAGATTGTAATCTTTGAAACATGTGAGTCAGGAGTAGTCAGGACTGGAATTGAATGACTCATTGACTAATTTCGGGATCTCTTGGCTGTATAGTATCGTTGATCGTAGGTATGTCTCACGTGGTTAGGGTCAGTCATTTTGGCCAATGGGATAAACTAAGTGCAAATGGAAACACCGTTAGCTAACACACTAGTCCTCTTTAATATATTTCTTGATGAGTCTAGAATGTCTACTGTTTTATGAAAGAGCTAGAGCACACAGGATAATTTGTGACGGATACTTGAACTATTCAAGTATTGACTTTAGGTAGGAAGAAGATACATCTGTTCCTTGATGAATAAAATGCGTTTCACCTACATAGATGTTTTTTGTCTTATCTCATGTCGCTTTCTGCCCGATTGAAATAACGATGCGTGGATAAAACTAAATTGAAGCTTTTGATACAGTAATGATAATAAGAAGAAGCATTTCTGCTAAATACCTAGTAGTTTTTCTATTGCAAACCCGATTGAACTACCGAACACAACACTTGAGAAAGATCTAGAGACGAACAAGAACTACAACCATATCTTACATCAACACCACGTTGTAAGTTATGTTATTATGACGTCTTAGTCCAACTAGACTAATGAACAATAGGTACCTCAAAATTACGTACTAATGGTACTACTCGTGGGAACGGAAACAATCAACGATCTTTGCAAACAATGGTCTAGGTATTAGCCACTACAGGTACCTAAGTACTGAATAACTAACACATTGGTAGCAATGTCATTGTGGATTGTTAAAATACGACTTAAGACAACAATATAGTACTTTAGAGTATCTAGAAGACAATGGGGTAAAATATTATGACATTTCTTATCACGTCGATGGATGGGCAGCAGGGCATCAGCATTATGCAGCAGCCTGCAGAATACTTCTTGAATTCTTAAAAGGCTGGGCTTAAGATTATTTAAAGGAATATGTCAAGTCAGTAAACGTTCCTAGGCCACTTATGCCGTCATTTTCAGAAGCGACCAAAGGATTGAGTTTGGGAGCACCTGATTGATAGCATTGTGGAGCAGCAGTCGTATTATTACGACCATTCAAAACCGAAAGGAGCAATCAAAAAACAATTTTAATTGATTTCAAGTGATGGCATTGCAGGAATCGAACCCATAACAGCCATGGTAGCTAGTTGTAGTGAGTTCGACTTCTGCGCCCGTGCCACTTTCGTCTTGCATAAATATGTATGATTTCGAAATTTTAAAATCGTAGAGTACCTACAGCCTGCTGCAGAGTGCAGTACCTATTACACTTTCTAGGTAGGTATTAAAAATTTCGGATTTTATTAGCATAAAACAAATTTTCCGATGATTTTTCCTGCACATAAACTTTCAGTCAAAAACAAGTCATACCACGGCAAGTTACTAGTGCAAAGAATTCACAGAATTGCACGGAACGAATTCTTTCAGGAAATTCGATTACCCATGCGAATTGGTTACCGGTCCGGATTTTCGCTAGACCGAACATACACAAAGCAGCATGGCATATTGTGTGACCAATGACTGTGAACCAAGCGGGCTGGACATCTCATCGTGAGGACAATGAGGGTCAAAGTACAATAGGACACGTGGATGCTAAGGTATACCTACTTAATAGAGATTGAAATGATGTAGGTTACCTACAATACCTACTTAGGTATTATCTAATTTGTATGATGTTTTGTCGTTTTCAATCAAAAGTAGGCAAATCTATGGTATATATACCTGAACTATTCAATGATTTAAAAAACTTGGTTAGCTATAGCCAGATCTTATCAAGGTAGCTAATGTCTGTGGTCACGGGGCCCGTGAGATTGATTCCTAGCCTCAATAGACAATGCCGTCGTCTGATGCATGTGATCCTGTTTCTTTACCTAGGTACTGAATAATTATTGCCTATTTAGTTAAGTTACTTACCTTAGTTACGTGACACTTTGAAAGCGCGTTAAGCCGTTGGTCCCAGCTGTTATTCTTGGCTCTTTGACAGTCGTTACGGGTCGTCAGAAGCCCGAAAGTCTGACAACCAACCCAGTAACTGGGTTGTGGAGGTCAGATCAACTGCAGTCGCTCCACGTTAAATACTAGTATTCAGCTGTAGCCGGTTAGACTGGAAGCTGACCCCAACATAGTTGAGAGAGAAGCTGATTGATTTTTGACTTCAGTTACTAACCATATTCTTGAATAAAAATTAAAGTAATAAAAACTAAAACCCAACTACGACTAAAAAGGTATAAGCAAGACACCGCAGACAGACAAATTAAAAATCCGGAGTCACACGTAATCTGTTCGATGGGCATAAATCGAACAGATTAAGTGTGACTTGTACCTGTGTCTTGATAGAGACACAGGTACAAGTCACACGTTTTAATTTGTCTGTCTGCGGTGTCTTGCTTATACCTTTTTAGTCGTAGTTGGGTTTTAGTTTTTATTATTTTAATTTTTATTTTATTCTTTTCGGGTTATAATATATATATATTTGAAATGTGCTCATTAAGTCCTTTCATTTGATACCCAACATGGTACGATAAAACAATTTTTTTTTTTAGTTCCTGACTTTATGTCCTCTAGAGGGCGCCATTTTTAATTTAATGTGACGTCACATAGCCTATAACCAGCGGACGATCAAAACGCTTCCAACGATACGTCATTTGTCAAATTGTGATCAGTGGCTTAGAAGATAGGAGGGAACAGATGAACATACATACATACATGCATACATACCGGTCAAAATCATAACCCTCCTTTTTTCTTCGCCGTAGTCGGGTAAAAAAGCTGAAGATACATAATCGGTGATTTTTGATGTGCGTAGAACTCGTTACAAGTGCAAGCGTCTGTGGAAGAAGCAAAAGGAGTGGGGAATGGTAGTGGAGTTAATTTGCATTTTATAGTGTTTCTCTGTCTATCCCAAGGAGAAAAGCGTGAGTTTCTTTTTTTCAAATTGACGTGAGAAGCAGCACTTTTTGAACGACCAATTTACGTAAGACGGTCCCACAAAACGCAAAGTATCGTCGCAGAAATTATTGAGCACTACAAAAGTGCAAACTTGATTATACTTACTTACATTATTCTAAGTCGTCGTCAAAATCAAATCAAATCAAATCAGTTTATTGCAAACATGTTGTACAGAGGTTGGAATAAGATTGTAAGTTCCAAACATGCACCCTGTAAGGGCACTGCAAAACAAAACAAAAATTGATAAATTACATTACAATAATAATACATTACATTACATTTTTCATAATAAATTATGTCATTATTACAAAATATAAAACAAACCTGATTCAAATCAGTCGAGTAAATAATTATTGTTACTGTCTATCGAATTATAATATTTATTGTGAGTATTATAGAATATGAATAAGTTACATCAAAATAAAATTAAAAATTCAAATAAATCGTCGTCGTAGCCCCTCAGAACCTGTCAGTAAATACTAATACTAATTCATAGGTAGGTATAATGAATTGACCAGTATGAAGGCCCGTCTTGCATTTAAGAGCTAACGGTCAACAGACATTTATCTAATTAACCCTACTTGTGTTATTATCCTGCACATAATTCATTAATTAAATGCTGTTGTCTGATGTATTGATGCTGCCTGTCATGGGGGCGTACCGGGCACAAATCCAGATTCCAGGCTGCTAACCCGGGACCTCACCACTGTTCTCAAAACGGTGAAGGAAATCATCCTGAGGAAACCGGAATGTCCTCGAATTAAAAATTCGTTGACATGTGACATCTACTCGCACTGGACCCACGTTTTAGATTACTGCCCACTCCCTCTCGAAGAGAGGAGGCCTGTGTCTCGGTGGGAATATTATAGGCTGATAACCTGTGATAATTACTTATGTATCTGTTTTTTTTAGGGTTCCGTACCCTATGGGTAAAACGGGGTCCTATTACTAAGGCTCCGCTGTCTGTCTGTCTGTCAGTCTCTGTCCGTCTGTCACCAGGCTGTATCTCATGAACCGTGATATTTAGATAGTTGATATTGATAAAGGCAATAGGTAGACTGTTGAAATATTCACAGAATATTTATTTATATATTCACTTTACAAATAAATAATTAAATTAAAATAAAACAAATATTTAAGGGGGACTCCCATACAACAGACATGATTTTTTTGTCGTTTTTATAGATAATGGTACGGAACCCTTCATGCGCGAATCCGACTTGTTTAAGTTTAATCTCCCATTGACAGAAAATAATTCTGTCTGGCAGTAGGTAACCAGTGTAACAAAAAACTGGAACAGTTCTTTTATTCCAATACTTCAATAGCCGTTGGCCCATCAGCAGTCAGACTGACTCTGGTTTCTACTTCACCGGGCGACCCTGGCGTACATTGCTGGCAAAATATACACTATTGCTATTAAAATAAAGTTCATTCCGAAAGCATGATTTTACCCTTTCAATCAAACACGGCAGATGGATGACGAATTTATTAGGGTAGCTCTTTGTACCATGTGATAAAATACTAGTATTACTGTTTCAATGGGGTGTTTCAAGGCCATTTTAACAATATTTTTTGCGAAAATTTTAAATAATAATAATCCAAAGTATTCAAAAGATCTTTTTATGTATTTCTTGCAGGCCTATTGAGTTCAATGAAGACTTTTTAATACACTTACTGATATTATGCCGAACCACTATTTAGTTGCATCTGTAGTGAAAGGATGCGGACTCGTGGTCACACACAGGTTGTAACACTAGTATGACTAACGGCATGTGACCACGAATCCGCCACCGTTTACCGCGTAAGTCCCGATCCCGCGGGAATATCGGGATACAAAGTGTCCTATGTCCTATTCCAGATCATGGTCTACCGCTGTGCCAAATTTCATGCAAATCCATTCAGCCTTTTTAGCGTGAAAGCGTAACAAAGAAACAAACAAACTCACTTTCGCATTTATAATATGAGTTAGGATAGCTTTGTCCAGCCAGATAAGATATTTTATCATTAAGTACTTGATAGAGTTCAAGTAATGATAAATCTTATCCGGCTGGACAAAGCTACTATTCTGGGCACAAACATTTGATTGACTATTATTAATTTCACTGGCAAAATGTGGGTGTATTATATTTATAAATCACCTCTGCTGAACTCTTCGGGGAGAACAACCGTGATGTTATAATTTATTTCATTTCTGATCCTCGTGGACTCAGTTTTTCGATTATGTTCTGCTAATTTAGCCATACAAATACACTTAGGTAATATATAAAATTAAAACAACAATGTTTGTATAATTCAAATATTTAATGTTATACAATTTGCAGCTTATACACATAGAGAATGTACATATGTATCAATATAGTTAACATAATTACAAGTAGGTGCAATCACAAGTGAATGAAGTAAGACGATACGACTGTTATAGTGACGCGAAACAAATATTATTTAGATTTAAATAACATGTGACGGCAAAATAGCTCAAATAATCTAAGGTATTATCTTTCTAATGTCTAAGTTGATCAATTTATATTAATTTTGATGAACTTTTGAAGATTTTTTATAGCATGATTATTTTATTAGTACGAAATAAATGAGAATCGTATGAGATCCGTTAGTCAAACAGTTGAGACATCATCTTCATAGTATTTAAGCCATTTTGCATTCAAACGATAATAATATTTTATTAATCATACACATTTTTGGATGGATTATGTTTTTCATTTAAACTAAAATAATAACTATTAAAGCTAACCATTAAAACATACTAAAGTATAAATTAAAAACTATTTACAAAATATTACAAAAGGTTTTATTTTCATTACACAAAACATTAATCGTTTATTAGTAAAAAAATATTAATTCAATGGTATCCTTAAATATTATTGTTTCTGTTTATGTACTTGTTGTGAACACAAGACAAAATATGACATGGCACAAAATAGTCCGAAATTATGTGACAAACGTATAATACTGTGACAATGTCGGAAATTATCAAAACATGTGCTTCTGCTGACCCCGGCGGGCGAGGTTGGCGTGAGGATATCAAAAGCGTGCAGTAGCCGACTCAGAACGATGCTGAGTCGCTTAGACGTTTTGGAGATGGCGCATACACATACTGACAGACAGCGTGGTAGGTGACTATCACGCTTATGTCAATAAGAGCCCGCACTTGTGTGGGTATGTCAATTTCTTTAATATCTTCGAGTCTTGCAAGACTGTCAAGTTGTTCTCTTTACCTTATATCATAGAATTATTTGGCCATTTCTATTCTAATGTTATATTAAAAAGAATCACTCAGGCACACTCAAAACTAATATTACTCCCATGAACTCCCCGTAGAAATGAACCCACCATAGTTAAGGTATTTTATATGTTATTATGAGTTATATTAAAATGAGGGATTTTAACAATAGTTGTACATTACAATTTTATAGAAAAACAAAAATACACTTTGATAACAGTATAAAATAAGTTCAGGATTTTAACAAAATAGTATATCTAGTTGATTCACACTTCTTTCTTTAAAGTCTTTGGACCAGCCCAAGTTATGTACTTTTGGTTATCATTAAACCGAAAATAGAACGAATTTCGAAGGTTCTGCAATTTCAGTCAATTGTCAAATTCACTAACACATTTTGGAGATTAAATTTTTAGATTCAGATAATAGTTGCACTCGAATTACTAGGCTCGAAAACTGAAACGTTTACTGTTGAAATCCAGAGCCTCCATAGTGTTGAAAGTCCAAGGCTTTGATATTTCTATTGCGTACAGTACAATAAAACGTACAGGTTCCATTGATTTACTTAAAGCAACGACCAAAACAAAAGCACTTTGCTCCACTCACAAGTAATTGAACAATCTTAAATTCCTGTCTCGATTCGAAACTTGAGTCGCATTCATTGACAAGTGATGGTGTTCAAATTCAAATATATTTATTGCTATACTTGTTGTTTGACGAATTATGTCTGCCGATGGAATCTTAACGTTGTTTTGTACTGTACTGAAACTGTAAACATTTCAGTCAAGCTTATCATTTCTCACCTAGCTTTTTATCAAGTCCTTTCCTCACACACATCACTAAGCTGCCGCTAGATGGCGCCGCACGCTACACGGCGGAGTACTTCCTGCCGTCGTCGCTCGAGTAGCAGTGCTGGCAGTGCAGCTTGTGCATGCGCACGCGCACGTCTGCGCCGGCGCGGCCGTCGCCCAGGCGCGCGCCGCACACTGCGCACGTGAAGCACCACACGTGGTAGCACAGAGATAGGGACTCGATTATCATGGCGGCGCCGCGACCTGGAAAAAGAGGTTAGGTTAATGTTTGACAGCTTTGGTGGATAATATAAGGTCATTTATTTGTCCAAAACATGAATAGACACACACATGCCATGCAAGATGTTACATTAAATATATCTCTCAGTCATGTAGGATAGGTAGGATATTGTATTAACATCCAAGTAATTATAAGTTTGTCCATTAAAAAATTATAATAAACACCATCCATTTAGCATTATATTATGATTATTTTTAGCTGTTCAAGTGGGATGTTGTTTGATGATAAAAAGTAGGGTGTTAAGTATCTAACTGTCGATATTTTAGGGTTGGAAGAGTTGAATGGCGTTAACTGTAATAGTGACAGGGTTTGTCAATTTAAAAATTCAATGTTAATTAATATAGGTGGAGAATTTTTGTAGGATGTAGAATGAGATTTTTTTTCGTTTGTGACAAAACGATTGAATACAAACGTTGGTGCATAGAGTGATGGAAGACACTGGCGATATTACCGCTCCAAGTTATGCCGTGTCAACCACACATACATTTTTGAATAACTATGGTGCAATGTTGCTAAATACATTGCGTATTTTTCGCTAAATAGTCTTATATGCAGCAAATTTAATTTCGAGAGCTATACTGATGATTTAAATAATGAGTTATATCATAATTAACGCGTAATGAATTTTGATTAACATACAACAAAGAGTGCTGCGATTTGCAAATACGGAACCCTAAAAAACGTTAGAAATTTCGGGCTGCATCGAAGGCATCCCTCAAATTGAATGACAAAATGTGTGAATAATAATAAATAAACGTATTCATGCTGATACAGTGCAATGTAAGGGTAGTGGTGCATGGTCGGTGTCGTACATTCATACCTAGTTCCTCTCCACAGTGCGAACACTTTCGTCGACCGGACACGCTCAGCAGCTTGTCTTCACGTTGTTCAGTCCTCACGGGCCGCTTGACGTCGGACGATAGTTGTTGTTGGCTGAAAAATGTCGTAGGTATACAACGTGCCGCTACAATGGCGACATTATAATAAATACGTATGCGTATTTGAGTTCCATAGACAGGGTCAAATTAAATTAGCTAACGAAACTTCGCAGACGGGATGGGTATCGATATCTAAACACGAACAAAAACATTTTACAAAAAAAAAAAACAACCGACTTCCAAAAAAACACTAAAAACGTGAACAATAACTTTAATTTCGGAAGTCGGTGTCTTTGCTTTTCAATTTTCGTTTTTTGCCACCGACTTCCGAAATTAAAGTTATTGTTCACGTTTTTAGCGTTTTTTTGGAAGTCGGTTGTTTTTTATTTTTGGAAAAAGTTTTTATTTTTCACTTTTTAGTTGTGGTACCTACCCTACACAAATTCGAATACACTACCTGCTATGTAAATAACAGTGACGGAGTCAAACAATATATCGTCTACATACACTAAGTGGGAAAAATACGTAATTATTGAAGCTAACTCAAAAAAAATAAAAAAATAACAAAATTAATAAAATGTATATGGTGGTCCCATATAAATTTTATTAATTTTGTTTTTTTTTTTTTTTTCCTCTGAAGCATGACCTACCAAACAAAAAAAAATCATCAAAATCGATTCATAATTGGAGGAGTAATCGCGTAACAAACACGCACAAAAAAAAAAAAAAAATACAGACGAATTGAGAACCTCCTCCTTTTTGAAGAAGTCGGTTAAAAAATATTTCATCTAAATCCAGCCAACAAACTCTCTTTCGCAATAATACATAATTATTATTAGTATGAATATTATATCTATCTATCTATCTAACATTACTCATAATAATTCGGCTACCACACATATGGTTAGCCCAATTTAGGCAGGCCAATGGAAGTCACTGATAAGGCTGATAACTAAGGATAACAAGGGTTAGTTAATTGATTCAGGCGTGACTTGTGGAAACCCGAACACGTGTTGCTGCGCGTACACGTGATGAGCGACTCTGCGTCTAGCGCTCGGCGTGGCAACACATCGTGTTCGGGTTCGCGACTGGTCAGTCATGGTCATCATCCTGAGGATGCCTCGTTGAGAGGTGAAACTCGTGTCGATTTCTCACAGGGTTGTTTTATGACTCTTGAGGAATTGTTAAGCGGAATAGGTTACTAAATATATTCACGGCTATTTTATTTGATAGCAAGGGTTACCTAGTGCTGAGCGCGTGCATGGCGTGCAGAGGCACTGCGGGCGCGACGGGCGCGGGCGGCGCGTCGTGCTGGTACGAGTGGCGCTGCGTGGCGCGCAGCTTGCTGCGCTGCTCCTCTATGCGACGAGCTTCTGCCTCCTGTGAATTAACAAGATAACATATTGATAAAGATGACCAAAAAGTGCGAATGTGTGACACGAGGCTGAACGAATCAGAGGACCTACAGAGGACCTAGATAAGTGACAATCGCTTCGAAAGCGTTTCGTATTTCTACAACGACTTTCAACAGGATTGACATAAGCTTTTCGATAGCTTATGTCAGTCCTATACATTTTTGCCTTTTCCATCGTCGTTATCGCTGATAGAATGTCATTTATCTAGGGCCTCCGATAGTTGTTCTGAGTTAGATTTTTTGTGTCTTAAAAAGCAAATATCTAATGAATAATACATAAGACAATAACTAGTACCTGTATGAGCCAGTGTTGGTTGTAGTTGTAGTTGGCTGGCTTCCTATTCCGCGCCTGCATCCAGTCTGTGTTGGAGATCAACTTCGGTGTAGGCGCAGCACTTAGAGCCTGGAATTAAACAGCATAAGGATAAGACCACGGTTTTAAGGGTTGAAATCTGCATTGTTAGAAGGAATTGTTAATTCTTAGCTGTTGTGGAAGAACAGACAACCGTGGAGTTCCTTATAGCCATGGAATTAGAGTTTCTAATGCCTTGTCTGCACAAAACGTTGACCATGCCTAGGTTCATGCCTAACAGCCTAACCCTCCTTGACGCACTTAGCTGTAAAAATGCTGTTAAAGGTTGTTTAGGCAGGCACTTAAGATGGCTGCCACATAAAGTGGCTACCTGAATGTAGTCAGATGTATTTGATATTTGGGACTGACTAAGTTTAAAGAGTTTATTTGTTTGCCTCACCCTTCGGGGATTACAGGCGTGATGATATGTGTATGTGTTAGTCATTCCAACATTATCTTAGATGGGAACGTAACCGCACCCCTGGTATTGCTGATGTCTATCAGCGGTGACCAACAGGTGGGTCAGTTGTTCGTTTGCCCCTCAATAACGTCAATTATGCATAGTTTATTTATATGATCTTACTTAATCTCATGGCTAAGTAATAACAGCCGCACGGGTCGATCCATCAGGTTAAGCTACGCTTGCCGGGGTTGGTCCGTGGATGGGTGACCATTTTCACATATCGAGACTTCTCCGTGCCTCGGAAAGCACGTTAAGCCGTTGATCCCGGCTGTCATTTGTGGATCTTTGACAGTCGTTACGAGTCGTCAGAAGCCCGAAAGTCTGACAACCAGTCTAACCAAGGGCTATCGTATTACCCAATACCCAGTTGCTGGGTTGTGGAGGTCAGATAGGCAGTTGCTCCATGTAAAATACTGGTATTCAGCTGCATCCTGTTAGACAGGAAGCCGACCCCAACATAGTTGGGAAAAAGCTAGGCAGATTGATTTTTATATGATCTTACCTGCAGCGTATGTCTGGTCATGGGATGGTAGTTGGCGTTGCCGTTGGTGGCCGACTTCTGTCGCAGCTGAACGTTTGCGTACTCTACCGCTGAAGGTACGCGACTGCTTCTGGTAAAAAATTAGGTAGCTTGTATTAGTAAGTTATTTTTAGGGGTATGAGGAACAGGGTGTAATATTCACTCATCCTCCGACCAGACGGGTGTTGTGTCTGGCGAGCAACTGCCCAACGATTGATGTCGGGTTCTTGTATATATGCCCACTGCACGGTAAACTTTAATTGCGCGATGCAGGATTTATGTGACATCAGGATTTTTGTGTGACATCAGGATTGTTGTCAGGTCTTTGATGCGTAGTTCGCATGTGGCGATGTAGATACCGCCACATATTAATGCGGTGGATGTTGAAATAGCTATGAGGATGGACACCTCAGGTAGACAAAGTGGTCGTACATCGAGTGTTTCATATGGTGACGACACAAGAGTGCCGGATTAGTGGAAAATTCGAATTAGTGGAATATGGGAAAATAATGAAAAATATTGGGACATGTGTGTATATCTCTTATCCTTACTCTTACTAATATTATAAATACGAAAGTAACTCTGTCTGTCTGTCTGTCTGTCGCGCTTTCACGCCAAAACTACTGAACCGATTTAAATGAAATTTGGTACACAGATAGTCTAGAGCCTTAGAACGGACATAGGCTACTTTTTATCGACATACCACGTGGCCGAAGCCGCGGGCGGAAGCTAGTTTCAAATACAATGGAATTCATGTTGGAAGGTCAAAGTTTTGTAAAATAAATCAAACTAACCTCATAGTAATCTCCCTCTCGATAGACTCCCGACTCTTCGGCTTGGGCGGCAGCACAGGCTGCGGGACCCTCATAGGCTGTCCCCGCACCTCCTTCCTCTCATACAACACCCTCCGACTCTCTTCCACACCAAAATGCCTCTGCATATGTTCCTCCGAAACTATAGGCTTTCTCTTCTCATCCACCATCCTCTCATCCACCCTTTCAGGGACAGAAGGGGGGATGGATGGAAAGTTTTCATTTAAGAGTAAATTTGGCATGGAGTGACGATAATGCGGGTTTGCCTTAGGTCTGTTTAAAGGCGGTTTTTCAGGCGAGGAAGGGATGGAAGATATGTCCTGGACAGACTTCTGGATGATTCTGGTCTGATCTCGAAGGAGATTTTCTCTCTGACGGCGTAATTCTTCTTGTTCCAGTTGGAGCAGTTCTCGTTCGAAGCGTAGTACTTCCTATTTTGAGCGTTCAAGAGTTATTTAACGTTTGTTTTTGGGGTGTTGGAAAGGGTTTGTGTAAGGTCCCATAGTAATAGTACGCTTATTAAATGTACAAGTTTTAGTATTTATCTATAGGTAGGGTTTGTTCACTTATGTATAACTATTCCCACATTTTTGTGTCCCATGATTATGTTTAATAAAGTAATTGTTAGGACTTAAAATTAAACTTAGGACTAATATAGGACCTTACAGCATAGTTTTAAAGTAGTTATTTGTTTGTTTTGATTAGTAAAACATGTAGTTTTAGTAACATTAACATGAAATGCATGGCTTGAAGCTGGCGTGGATTAAATCACATTGATTATTTGGGGCAGTGAAGTTTGAATGAAATAAGAGGAAACTTCGGTTTCAGAAACCATCTCTTTGCTTGATTGTTCTTGAGGAGACAGAATGAATAACGTTGAATAACGTAGTAATAAGAAGCAGGGTTGAGTGTGATGCCTTCATTAGATTGTATTCAAAAGTCAGTTGTAAGTTTTTGTGAATTAGTTATTTTTTATACAGGGTGACTTTTTTTTATTTAACACAGATCTTTCTTAACAGATTGCGTATTTTATTTAACCCCGGTTTAAAATGAACATGTTTATGTACCGAAGTTTCCACTTGGAATGTAGGTATGTAAGTGTAAAATGTCATTCACCTTTGTGTTCGCATCGTCATACGCCCCGTCGGGCCAGTCTTCGTTAGTCGATGCCTGAAAGTGACGCCGCACCTCCATTGTTATTTACAATCACAACATGGCCACCAGAGAGGAACCACAATATTTTATACAATATTTCTTTAACGTATAGATACTCATTCCCGAAAACATATTTTCGCCTGCCGACTATTTGGAAGCAATTTTAATACTTGCAACTTCAAGTAATTGCAGTCAACAGGCGCTCAAATTAAAAGTTACTTATCTGAAGGCCAATAATAATTCTCGTACTTAAAAAACGTTCTGAATCAAGTCGCAATGTCATTTTATATGACTATGAATAATGGCAGCGACAATTAATCTTAAAAATTATGGTAAGTTGATTGTATTTTTGACAGATTGAAAATGAGATTAGATTGCGAACAACAATAAAAATACGAGAATTACCCCTTAAGAGTTTTTAACTATCAAAATGATATAGTAAATTCAACAGATGTAGGCTTGCCTGGGCATTATCTTGTTTCACAAGTTTCTTTACGTCATGCTGATAACTAAATATGTGTGTCTCATTCAAATATTATGGTTCCAATGTTAGATGGGAGTTAATTCTTTGAGCAGTTGACAACATCAATGTTTTTATGAAATGGAGTTTTACAATTAATAGAATTGACATGTTTATGTAAAGATGCATGTTTCTTATGAGAATATTCAATATTATTAAATAGGTATAAATAAAACATGCTATCACCTCTATAAAAGAGGATTTTCCCAGCTTTATGCTAAATACAAGTTAAGGTGCGACATGCTAGTGCATTCTAAATAAGTATCTAAGTAAGTAAATACTGCAGTGAAGAAAATAAAAGGCAATTAATAATTTTAAATAAATAATTTTTATTTAAAGAATAAAGTATACATACATAATCAAGAACTACTTTTGTGACTAATTTAGGTTTTTGCTCAATTATTCCTAATTAACAAATAAAATTAAGTGATTCTGGTGTTTAAATACGGCGGAGAAAAGCGTTAAAAAGCAAAATAAATATGTTAATGGCAGCATTGTTTATGTTTTAAATACCACATTTTACAGAAATATTTACACATGTTGACCAAAAACTAACAGAACATTTGAAATATAATAATAGTAATTTTTATTTTTAAATTATGCATTGACCAAAGAACTAATAAGTAGTTAATTATTGAATCATTGTACTTTTTAAGTATTTGTAATTAACTAACACCTCCATTTGAAATAAGATTAGAAATTTAAACAAACCTTTTTACAGTCCGCTCAACCGATTTTGACTTCTTTACCGTAGGCATAAGGATGGCATTAAAAGCACTAAACGTTACACAATACCAACTGTCTACTGCAGCTGCCATTTGTCGTGCCACCAACGCAATAGAAGTCAAAATCGGTTGAACGGACTGTAAAAAAAGGCTTATTTAAGTGTCTAATCTTATTTCAAATGGAGTATAGACTGAAATTATTTATATTTATATATCTTAATTCACTTATTACCTACCACCTATATTTCTAAATATTTTTTATCAACATTGTGATTTCAGTGGTATTTAAAACGACGTAAATTAATCACATATTTTAAATAATTAAACTTATATCTAAAGTGCTTGCAAAGCATGTACAGTGCTAGCCCCTAGAGGTGAACTTAGCTTAAATATATTATAAGAGCAAGGATATAGCCGCTTTTGCTTAGGTTTCGCACATATAAAAAATATAAAATAATAGAATTTGAAATCAATTTAAAAAAAATCTTCTAATAATTTCCGAACGAAAAGTATTTATAATCATATATTTCTTTGTTCCAATTGAAAAATGAAAGTTTGCCGAAAGTAATTTCTAATTGTGACAGAATTAAATAGTCGTGAAGTTAAAGCGAAAGCGGCTGAAATAATTAATTAACCGCTTAATTTACTAATCACCAAAGCGGGGAATTCGAGAAACGACCAAATGTATTCCCATACAAAAATATAGCTTAAACATATATTAAAGAGATCTGCTATTTGTACATTGCGACGAAATTATGCATGCTGACGAATTTGCTATAAAAATCACAACCCTATTTATTTTGAAATAAGGTTGATTTTTCAACGATATGTACCTAATTTCAGCATGCGTACTAGTCACTCTACGTAATAGAAATAGGAAACAGTGTTTAAGTATACTTATAATTTTCTAATAAATAATAATATCTTCTAATAGCATTTCATAATTATGAAATGAAGAAGAGATATAGATTTTAATTTCGATTCGACACTAAAATTATGTTCTTTTCAATAACTAAATGATTTTGTTAAAAAGTATGGATTTTACCATAGAAAACCAATATTAGGGTACCACCACCACACAGGCTTTTGTATGTTTCAGAGTCGACTATGAAAAATATATAGATAAATAATAGAGGTATGTTCAAAAAAAAAAAAATAGCTATGATTCTATATATTTTATAGCAGACTCCTAAAATGTGCAAATGATGTCAATGAAATGTACCTAGTGCCAAATCGAAATGTTTTCCGGAAGCAAAAAGGTCAGTCAAAGGTGCAAAATTAGATACAAAATTACATGATAATAATTAATCTTACTAATATTATAAATGTGAAAGTTTGTGTGTTTGGATGTTTGTTACTCAATCACGCAAAAACGGCTGAATGGATTTGGATGAAATTTGGCAAACAGATAGTTTATAACCTGGATTAACACATAGGATACTTTTTATGCCGATATTCCCACGGGATCGAGGATTACGCGGGTGAAACCGCGGGGCGGAGCTAGTTTATAATATAGTCCAGTCGTTATTTATTAAAGAAATACATGTGGCTTATTGTGTAAGCAAAATATGTGTCAAAGTACGAGCATTCCGTGAATATTTTTAGCATTATTCTTTATGATTATAAATAATCATATCTTTATCAAACAAATCTACGAAAATCAATGAAATCATTAGTCATTAGTTTTATCGATGAATTTATTGACGAAAAAATGAAGCTACCCTTGCTGATTACTTTGTTTTTTGTTTAATATAAAATATATATTTTATGTGTGTCTGTCTCAAACAGAGCACCTCCCATTTTATCTCCTCACCACACTTGGTTGAATGATCATCATCTCGATCATCCGCCTTTATATGTGAGAAGTTTAAATAAATATACTTAATTAAAAATGTTGCACTTTGAAAAACTTTTTTACTCCTCAATCCCGTTATAATCATGTACATATACATATTATAAACAGTTTAAAGTACCTGCTGCTGTTGTATAGTCTTGTCGAGGTTCTCGATCTTGTCGGTCGGTCCCTCGCTCAGCTCGCTTAGCTCGGTCAGTTTAGAGCTGAGGTTCGTGGAGAATGTCTCTTGTTGCTTCTTCGCTGATTCTTCCTCGTCTGATGTTACCGTTACGTGTGTGTAGGGCTGGAATTCAGACGTTACGAAGGTGAGAATAGAGATTTGAATATTTTAGTGACAAATTAGATCCAGGCGATTGGAGACTTTTTTGACTAGGATTCAATATAAAAACTAAGCTTATATAAAGAAAACAGAGAAAAGCACCCTTTTACATATTACTATGCTGCTATTTCCCAATAGATTTGTCAATGTCGTATAAAAGAAATATTTCCTCATGACTCAATAGAGCTGTCTAAGATGATTCAGTCATAGACGTAATCGTAAACTGTACAATTGATTTATAGCGCTATTTACA
The DNA here is from genome assembly GCA_948473465.1 of Lithophane ornitopus. Classification (NCBI taxonomy): domain Eukaryota; kingdom Metazoa; phylum Arthropoda; class Insecta; order Lepidoptera; family Noctuidae; genus Lithophane; species Lithophane ornitopus. Next base: position 14,067,350 of record OX419634.1, on the reverse strand, counting down.
ACTTTATCTTCCAAGTTAAATGGTTTTATCAATATATAGTCTACGCTTATATCATTCTATGGAAGTTTTATAGTAGTTTACGTATCCAAGGTTTAGGGCAAACTTCCGTACATTTTTAGCCATCGTAATAAGTAGCAGAAGATTATGACTCAATGTGGGATTAACGTTATTGGACGTCATTATGTAATTAATGATAAGACTTTGGGATTCACATTCTTTAATTATGATATTCTTTAATAGCAGATAAACTATGCTACTATGCTATGAAGAGCTCGTGGCTACGTAATAACAGCCGTACGGGTCGATCCATCAGGTTAAGCTACGCTTGCCGGGGTTGGTCCGTGGATGGGTGATCATCTTTATATACCGAGACTCCTCCGTGCCTCGGAAAGCACGTTAAGCCGTTGGTCCCGGCTGTCATTTGTGTGTCAGTCGTTACGGGTCGTCAGAAGCCCGAAAGTCTGACAACCAGTCTTACCAAGGGTATCGTATTACCCAGTTATTGGGTTGTGGAGGTCAGATAGGCAGTCACTCCATGTAAAATACTGGTATTCAGCTGCATCCGGTTAGACTGGAAGCCGACCCCAACATAATTGGGAAAAGGCTAGGCAGATGACGAGCAGATAAACTATGCGTATCTTACGTCAATTTGCGAAGAGCCGTTGTGCTATTCATTCATTTATTTCTGAATTGACTTATACTACAAGCTACTTTCTGGTGCGGTGGTGGTGGAGTGTGCACCACCAAAAGCTGTTTCTTTATTTTAGTGTAACAAAATTACCGTCCTACAGATTCCTTGCAATATTTGAAATAAGTGTTATCAACTTAAAAAATCATCTCTCATAATGCCTTGACCACCTTTCTAAAATATTGTTCAAGGCTATGAGGCGCGATCTAGGTATCCTTTATTGTTTTGTGTTCATAATCTGATAACGGGTACTGTTTACTTTTATCTCATTGTGAACCTAAAACACTGATTTCAGGAATGCAAAATCATTTGCAATTTGTAAACTACACCAACCTTTTTGTCCTCGGTCTCAAAATTCTATCTACCTATTTGTACATCATGGATAATAAGTCAGTGGATTGGCCTTAATTTGTAGATTGTTTAAACTTTTTCCTTTAACAATCTTTTGACTACTTACCCAATTTCTATGACTCTTGAGGAATAGTTAAGCAGAATGGGTTAAATATATCTACGTCTAGATTGTATTTTATAATGGATTTCCTCAAAGTAACGCCTGAATCAATTACCTTCCTAATTTTATTAGTGGCATTTGAGCCACCAAGAAAAAACACCAATACTTAAGAAGAAAATCCAACATACCTCACTATTCTGTCTGCTATGGGGATTAGAAGTTTCCGGAGACGAGTGCCCCTTATACCAAGCTTCAGCCGACGGCCCCCTATCCACATCCACACCAGAATCCCGACTCTCTCTCAACTTGGCATCCATATCATGAGATAACGTCTTCTTGTACAGAAGCTTCTCGATCTTCGTCTCTTCTTGGAGGAAGGAGGTGATGTCAGGTCTTGGAGCCAGGGTCATTTCCACGTCTAGGTAGCTGTCGTCTTGACCCTCGATTCCTAGGAAGCTGGAGCGTTTGTTCCGGATTTCTTTTTTGATGCGACGGGCTGAGCTTGTGTGCTTGAAGTTGCCCTGGAAATGGGGGAAGATTTAGTTAAGTATTAAGATCATGTTGATATTTATGTTATGTTTTATGAGTACTGATACAATCTTTTTATCTTATAGTTTTTATTGTGTGTAATAGGAGTAGTATTCTATGATAACATGTAGAGCCATTTTATTTCACGATTTCACATTTTATTTGTCGTTTGTTTTTTTTTCTTAAATATTTAGGTACCTACCTGAAATTGTATTGTAGGGCCAACAGTATGTCTGACTCAAAACAAATAAATAAGCCCAATAAAGATTCTTTAAAGTTTTCGTTCAAAAGAAAAGCATTGTTAAAAATTCTTGATTGAAATACTTACAAATATGCAGATTGTTTTCAGAGGTTTATTTGTGACTAACTTTATTATAAAACAACCACAAATCATCATGACAAATTAATCATCTCAGGTCATGAAGATCAAAAGCATCTACTCACATTGCCTAGTAGTTCATCATCAGCTCCATCGTCAGTAGGAGGCGGCGGTGGCTTCTCCTTCGGCGGCTCCAACACATTAGTAGGCATATCCAGAGGGAACGCACTCTCAGAGGCAAACGCCGACGAGTTCTGGTAGAAGATATCCATGTTCTCATACAGAGGGGTGACAGCTATCTTCTTCTCCATAAAGTCTACTTCTTCTTTCTTCTGTACTTCTTTTTCTTCTGTCTCGTCCATTACAGCGCTGTCTTCTGAATCCAGTTCTTTGAATGCCAGTTCTAAAGCATCAAGGACCTATGGAGATAGTTTAAGAGTTGAAGGTTTTGTCTGTGGTATAACGCCGAAATCTATAAACGTTATTTAGTTTGTGCTTTGACTTAGACATATTCCCGTCTCTATCTTGCACTTGTGTTTGACAGTTGTGCAACAGTGACAAGACTAACGCTTAGCTAAAGTACGTGGCAATTAACGTTTGTAGATCTCGGTCTAAGAGTGGCGAAACAAAGATTATTTAAAAATTTGCATTGTAGAAGCATTGCTTGTGGTTTTTGGTGTAAGCACGGATGCTACGAAAATTTTTACAGCAAAATATTTTTGCAAACTGCTTCTATAGTACATTTTAAGAAAATTAACACATAATAAAAGGCTTTATTTTAGAGGAAGCTAATTCCAATAAAATACAAACAACACATTTAGAGAGAAAATAAATCGGAATTAGAAAAATAAACAAATCCCTATTTAAAATTAATTGAAATAAAAAAAGACTAAATTGTGTAAATTGCAAGATTTGTATTAAAAAAAAAAATAAGTAGTTTAACTAAGAAAATAAACACGTAAGTAATAAAGAACTATTAATAAACTATAAAAAAAACATACGAAGTATTTTAACAAACAAAAGTGCAAAAGATGCATGCAAAAGCGTATTGGTTAGATGCAAAATGAAAATGAAGCGACACCCACTACTTGAAACTTTTTCTTACCTTTTTAGCCCATCACCATTTTCTTAAAATATTTAAATTATTAGATCGACTATCCTCCGAGAAGACTTTTATCATACTGTGTCATGATTACAGATAAAATTGTTTGTTTAAGATAAAAAGTAGGAAGATAACATTGTACTGATTTTATAACTATTATAATACCATTTTGATTAATGATTGCGTGGTAATTATGATAATATATGGTTATATATATACTTGATAATGGCACAGATATAATATGGGTAACATGTGTTTGACTATATAAATAAAAATCATAGGACAAAATTATATGGAGGAATAAAATAATTTGGAACTTGTGTATGCCTGTTGTAATACAAAAAGAAACAGACAAACAAAAGAAAAAAAAGATAACTCTCAGATGTAAGGCAGAGGACAGACTGACTTACTGAGTAGATTTGTTTAAACATTAAAATATATTAATATTTAAAACCTTATGTCAAATATACTTTTTGAGAACAAATAATAAATGAGTACTAATAACTACGTACATAAATAAAACTCATACAAATAACTATGTAACATGTATTTTGATATAATGACATTTACACATCACGTTTATTATAAAATGAATAAATACTGGGGTTCTACGCTATAATGTATATGAATAAGGTTTCTATACAAAACTGTGTGACGCTACTTAACCCTGTATATCTAAGGGCTCGTCTACACGAGCTACTTTGTCTTGCGACTATTTTGTCTGACGACTATTTTGTTGGCGTGTTTAGTACCGTTATATAACTATCGCACATTGAAGACTTTTGTAACATGCACTTTAATGATTGCTAAAAATATATTCAACTATAAAGAGTGTTAATAAATATAAGACATTATTTTTTATGTCTGACTTAGTCTGCAATGTGCGACTAGAGGTATTTATTATTTGATCAACATCGACACAAATGATTTACGTTTGTCTTACGTGTGCAGGAATCCTAAATATGGCGGAATTCTTTGGTTTTAGCACAGTGGAGATATTTTAAGGTATTAATAACTGGGTCTACGTAACACAGGTGATATTAGTGATGAATGGTGAGATCAATAGATCATAAATATACAACAATTAATGTCCATGGGGACTCTCATCTAAACTTGCGATGCAATGTATGAGAATAATATGGACATGATTATATTTTCTACATAAAAATGGTATGATAGGCCACTTTTTTTTTTCACAGTCTACTACATAATTCTAAGGTGAACATTTTGACAAAATGTCTTGCGACTAGTCGCAATAAGCAAAGGCAGAGTGTGAACGCAGACTTATTTAAATTAAAGATCGGTCACTTCGTGTCATTACTAATATAACTGAGTGTACCCAAAAGAACTCTAGTGAATTTTAAAATATTTTGTGGTCGTAAAATATTACTTTTATTATCTATCACTTACATAATCTACGCAATATTCAATTGACGTAAGATTAAGTACTCCACCGAATAACAGTCGACTGAGTCTTAAAAAAATCTGCCCATTTGTAGCAATCCTTATCTACTCATGCGAGAACTAAGAGGTGACGTGATGATGATGCAATATGAATCTAAACCTCATCGGTGGCTTCAGAATTAGTCAAAGTTTTCGTGGTAATCTTATTGTTAATAAAAAGTATAGTTTTCCGTCTATTCGGCTCTATACAACGCTTAGTCCGCTTCTCCCAAAACGGGTTTTCGTCCTGCGAGCTACTTACCGCTACTTCGCCTTTGTTAGCTGTAATATCACGAGGTTGATGTATATCTTTAATACTTATATTATTATGATTAGATGAATTATCTAATTTAACAAGTGAACACTCAGATGTACAAGATAAGTCGGGTATATCGTTACTTTTTAGCGATTTAACTGAATTTTTGGGTGATATGTTAGTAATAGTTGTGATATTAGAGACAGTTACCATTGGCATGCTGTTAGTGGAGTTAACATTGTTAGTAGTCCCGGCACCGGCGTTCATATTGTTGCGAATTTCATTCAGATTAAGATGTATGGTCATTTTGCCCTCGAACACCACTGTGTCGCTCTCCGACCCGGTGGAGACAGGCTCATTCAAACTTACACTGGTGTCCTGGTTTTCCAAACTTTTTAGGGTATCTTCGTCTTCTTTGTCTAGTTGTATCTCAGTAACTTCAGTCACACTTAGCTCTTCCTGCTGAGACATGGCTTGCAGGTAATTGCTTGCACTGTCATCATCAGTTTTGATGTCTTGTTCTTCAGTTTCTTCAACTATGATGTCTTGGATAAGTTGCATGGGTTCTGGCATCTTGTCCATCTCTTCGATCTTGGCATCCATCGCTGTTCCATCTTCGTTTGAGGACTCGTACTCAGAAACTTCCACCATTGGTTCCCCGATAGGGGACGCCACTTGGGTTAAGTCAGCTATATCATCAGCAGGCACACAAGAATCTCTAGCAGTGTGGATCCCACTGTCTTCGGTCTCGATGTCGCTCGGAACAGTGTTGTTCTGCATTTCGGCGCAATCGAAATCTTCTAAACTTTGAACTCTGTCAAATGAATTGGGAGACGATTGTCCGTTGATGTCCAAACTGTCCAAGGAGCGGCAGAAGCTCTGCATTTGGCTTTCAATTCCGGACAGGCTCGATTTTAGAGAGCTATCCATCATTGATTCTTTAGTGTCCTCAATCTTGATTTCAATATCTTTGTTATGTGTCAGCTCTTCTTCGACTGATATTTTTGGTATCTCCTTGTTTTTGGCCGCGTCAAGACAAGACAAACGTTCTTTGAGGCTCATGGACACTTCTTTGACTTCGGTTTTGGACGATTTTTCCTCTTCCGAAGTTTGTGATTTTAAGCTGGAGAGGCGTTCTTTCAGAGATCGGGTATTGCTCAGATCTCCGTTCGACAGCCTCTTGACCTTTTCAGGTTCAGTAGATTTCACTTTTTCAAGTGAAGATAGACGTTCCTTCAAAGGCTTCACTTCTGTGGGTAACTTGGTCAGGTCGCTCGTAGACTTTTGAACGTGCATCTCTTCCGTGAACTTTTCTAAGCTAGACAGTCTTTCCTTGATGGATTTTTTGTTCGCAATTTCAGGGAGTTTCGGTTTAGTCTGTGACTCTTGGGAGTTTTCTCTTTCAAATTGTTCCCTCCTCTTGTGTATGTCGACTTTTGGTAAATCTTTCTTATGATTGTTGTTCTTTGTGTCATTGGCTCTTTCTTGTTGGAAAGAAGATAGTTTTTCTTCGATTTTGTTGCTGACGTTTGTCCTGATTCTGTTGAGGTCGCCATTTTTCTCTGGGGACTTTTCTTTGAAGTTGTTGTTGACGGCTGTTTTGATGATGGTGCTGTTGGTTTGTGAGATGATCCTGGACTTGTAGCCCTCGATGGCTCCCTCGTAGGTGTACTCCTCAGGCTCAGGGGAGCTGATGGTGGTGGTAGTACACGTGTCGTATTCGTTGGCGCTGGAGCCAAGCTTGCGGTTTGTGTCGCAGTTCGACAGGTTGTCGACATCTGAATGATTCTTATCCAGGTCGATACCGTCGCTCTGAAAATTGAGAATTTTACTATTAGTAGTTTTTGTAGATTTGTTAAGAGCCCTACTTGTAAGGTTACGTTATATCTGATTAAATAAATAAAAGAGATTGATTTGAATAGAAAAAAGGTGATTATTGAGATACTGGCTGAAAAAGTCCACATGTTTAGAAGAAAAAGACATTCTCTGCCGAACCCAAATTAATTGGAAAGCAGCAGGAAGGTGGTGATGAATAAAGATGGTTGCTGGCTTTTTTTCTTTATGAGGTTCAAAGGCTAGCGAAGTCACTCGTAAAAGTAAGTACTTACAGCGAGGCTATGCGTATCGCAGTCTTCGCTGAGACTGCTCTTGGTGCTGGAGGTGCCGATACCAAGGTCACTCAGGTCATGACTGTCGTCTTCTGTGTATAGCGCGAGAGGGTTCCGCCTTCTGCGGCCAGCGCTGTAACAAAAGATAGAGAAGAGGTTAGTTATTATAGCTAGAAACTGGTTACGTAGGTGATTGTACGGAATATGCAGTGAGTTGCGAATAGGCTTGACGGTGTGTCGTTGTATAAAAGTATTGTTGGTCAAAATATTTCGGAATTCAGCCGAATTTTAATTGCATGAATAACGGCAATAGTAGGTACTATGTTTAATGGCTAATGGTTGGGCGTCTTATTTATATCATTTCAATAATGCACTAAGATAAGTTTTTCATGACGGTATTCAGGTTATTAAAGCAAACTTTTTTTTTATGTTAAGTACTTTTTTTGTAAAACATTTTATAGGTATATTTTAGGTATAAATTCTACGAATAGATTTCGTACATTGGAACCGGTCATGAGTAAAGTGTGCGTGTAAGTGTATTTATTTTACCAAGTCACCACATGTGTTCTTTAAAACAATACACAGGACGATATCTACGAGATATGTTCCCAGAAACACGTGTACTTATAATTAGGGACCAGTCACACCGGCTGTCGGCTCTTCTCGACTATATTCGTCTATTAGTCAGGTCTCTTAGTCATTGGGTGTACATCCTAGATAGTGTTGTGACTAGGAGTTCCAAGAATAGAGGTGGGACATGTTTGTGTTATGATTTGAGAGCGGTGGTGGTATTTTTAGAGGGCTGTGTTTGTCTTTGGATAGCCTAGTTTTCTGATATGAATCTGTGTTATTATAATGAGACATCACCTACCTATGGGATTTTGTTAGATTAGTTTAAAATCCAAGTGGTTTTATTTTATAATCTGCTCAGTATAATAATAAGGTTGAATATTTTTTATTTGCGAGGGATTATAGGTGTTACCCCATGGATTATCACATAACACCCAAATGAAGTTGGTTACGCGTATCAAAAATCAAAATATGAATAAACAAAAACCAATAAGCTTCATACTTTGATAGAAGCAGTCGGTAAGCCAAAATGAAATCCCTACAATTAAAATGAAAATTACCAAAATTCCAACCAATCTACCAATGAACCACTTTCAAACGGAACCAAAACACCCACAATTAAAAAAAAAAAACCTCTAAAACATCACAAAATAGACAAACATTTCCAAAAAACCAGTTTATTATTCAAGGTTCTATGACGCAACATCACAAATCACATCATTACGATCATGATATAACGTATGAAAAGTGAAAACATGTCCGAACGAACTTTCTTCGTAACACTTCTATATTTGAATAGAAAGCAGTTAAAATGGCGGCGCTGATAATGTTATGATTTATGACAGATTTGCGTGTGATAGAGTTTGTTTGATTTGTATGTTATTCGGTTTGTCACGGGGGCATTGGCCTTACCAGGCCATGGGAAATGGTGGAGTAATTATCACGGTTTGCGAGAAACATCGGCGCGTGAGTGTGTTTTATTACTTTACTTTGTGTAAATAGGAAGTGGCAATATGACAGATTTATGGTCTTCATCAGAATATTGAGGTACTTTAACAATCATTATTTTGCGTCCACAGTATTTGTTATATTAAACTGATTTTTGACAGACCTTTTACGTTTTTTATTTTTAGCACCAGATAATTATAGCAATAGACTTATCACACAGTATTTCTAACGCTTTTACAACGATAGGTAATCTCGGTGATGATCATCACTAGTATATATTTCGTAGATTTGCCTTCAATTTAACTTATTTAGAGAATAAAAAAACAGTTTAATTAACCTCCTCTCAGATTTTCTTTTAGACCACTTTACAGCGTTCAGATCACAGCTGCACTTGTCTTTATATCTAGATTTTATCTTAATTGTTATAATTACGCCTACCAGCTTCCCGTGGTGCCTACTAGGAGAGATTGTAGTAAAATGAAACGTATTGTAGTCGTAGGCGCAAGATTAGTGATCGCACCTTGTTTGTAGACTTTCAATTTAATAATGTCATTGCTCGATGCTAAGTACACTGTAATCTGTTATAGTTTATTGTTTTACTTACCTACAGAGTAGATAAAGGAACGTTATGGTTCCTACTAAATTACAAATATCTGCAAGATTTGGTATAGCTACTGCTCGAATTGCTTGCTTGGCACCGCTACGCTTAGTTTTGCAAAAAAAATAAACATAAAAAACAATTATTTAGACGAGGCCTATCTAGGTATTCTCACATAAGTATAGAAGGTCTTATTGCTAGACTTATATTCATCATCTTCAAAAAGGAGGGTCACCATAGCTACGAATATAAACAATAAATCAACGCGAAAGTTTATTAGACAGTGAATGCTTGAGGAATGAAATATTTACGAAACTGGCATTCTCTCATAAATCAAAAGACACATTTCTTTTGGCCATAAATCACATTTAAATGAAGTCCGTTTCCTCAAACTAGTACCTCAACTAGTCAAGCCCATCCCAAATATTATTTAAGGACCTTAAATAAAATGGGTTTTGTACGTGAAAGCCGGACCGGCTTTCACGTACAAAACCCATTTTCTATCTACAGAATTCCACATAACATATCATCACGGCTCTATTACTCGATGGGTTAGGCAGAGATATACCTACAACATTTCGCAAGCTATATTTATGACAAATGTAGGACGAGCCTTTACCCGGGGTGCTTCTGAAAATTTCTTAGGTGAAAAAATTCAACAAACCTTTCCCACACCCACGAACCGAATCCAGTACCCATGCTCAGCATTCGCGATTATGACCTCTAGACAAATGAGGCAGCCATCCTCCATAGAACCTTATTACAAAATTCCAACTACTATTAAAGAACATAAAGTCTAAAAAAATACCGTGTCTTAAATACGTCGGCCATTTTGTGACACGACTGACCTCTAGGTGTGAACTCACATATGACCGTAATTTCGGCGTTACATCACAAGATTAAATTACTTTAGCGAAATATAATGGTTTCATTTGATGGCCATGTGCTTAGAAGTTAATTTCTGTCTCTATGTTATTATTTCTTAGAAATTTTACTGTTGTTAGTAGGTACATGATGAGAAGACTTGACATTTCCATCGTCATTGCTAAAAATGGACATACTAATTACTGTTTCAAAAGAAAATTGATGTAACAACACGGTGCTGACATTTAAAAATAAAATCAATAAAAAACACGATAAACACTGGTTTTATTATCTTGCTTGAGCAATGTGCCTAATAAATTAATAAATTGTTTTAACTTAAACTTATAAAAAATCTATTTAAAAACTATTAATTTATAATACCACATACTACTTATGTGGTTACTATCTAATTTTAGATTAAATAAGAGTTCCTTGCTTCTTTTTTGCCGTACAAATTGAACATTCGAAATTGAATTCCTCTAACGCTTCAAATGCAATAAAACTTCTAACAAATGCCGCGCATTACCAGTATTACAGAAATTCTTTGAAAATATCCTAGGTAAAACAAAAATGGCATTATCTTGTTACTACCACATTAGGTACCTGATGCAGAAAACTTACTCCGAACAAAGTGAAAAACGCAGTTCAGAAATATACGCAGGCACATGCCAGCTTTCTTTTCAGATTTTATATAATTAAGTCTATGGATGATGATGTAAACAGTTAGTATAGTTTGTTACTTAATGGATGATATACTAAGATGAATATGATATATATAGATGAAGATAATATGGTGTTGATGGTTTTATTTATTTTATTATTTATGTACACACAGTAAAATACATAGAGATACGACATAACACTTTATATTGTGTATAAAGTGTAAGTATCGTAGTTCTGTAGTTTCTGCCTACACTCATGGGCGTGAGTTTATGTGTGTGTGTGTGTGTATGATTATTCGGTGGGTCAAATAAGCTTAGAATTCCGATAATCGTTTTAAGCCATGTTAGTGACACATGATCAAATATTAGCTACTGAAGGAAATGTCAGAAAGAGAGACTGTGAGTGGAGTTTAGGACCAAATTACGTCAAAAACCTTTCAGGAACTATATCATAGGTATTTTTATGCAGCGCTTAAGCAAGGATAATTGTTAATCTTCTGTAGGTAAGTAATCCTTCTTTACAACCCACAGCTCATTTCCTTAACCATTCCCACATGGAAGGGGGGATAATTTTCACAAGGATCGACTCCTGCCTCACGTTGCGCGTGCGTCGAATCACGAATCGATTTAGTTCAACTATTACGTATTGGAAAAATTCGTGCTCTTCCTCATTTCTTACTTTAAGAATGTAATGCGAGTTCTTATGTTCTTAATAATGTTACTTTATGTATGGCTTCGTGTTATGTAACATTAGCACCTACATTACTGAAGATAACTCGATATCGTGTGATTGGAGTCGCGGTGTGAGGCTTCAATAGACTATATCATTCGAATACTTTCTAGTATAAAATGAAGAGGACTATGGGGAGATGTATTTATGTATAGTTTGGTATAACCTTGTATATGTACTTATTAAAGATCTTAAATTCATTCATTCACTGACAGACAACGCTCAGCCTAAACTGCTGGGTCTAGAAGTATGAAATTCTGCGCTCGACTTCCTTATAGTCTTTCGACTTCCTTATACTAGCTGCGCCCGCGGTTTCACCCGCGTAAGTCTCGATCCCGTAGGAATATCGGGATAAAAAGTATTCTGTGTTAATCCAGGTTATAAACTATCTGTTTGCCAAATTTCACCCAAATCCATTCAGCGGTTTTTGCGTGATTGAGTAACAAACATCCAAACACACAAACTTTCACATTTATAATATTAGTATGATAACAAAAGTGAGCAACTAAGGAAGGATTTTTGAAAATTCATTCCCTTTGTTAAATAGGGGATTAAAAGTCTGTATGGAAGTTGGTCATTTTTGAAGTTATAAACGTGCCAGTTGGTACTTAGACTTCTATTAACAAATAAAACGATCCTAACACATACAGCTTGTTTAGATAAATTAATCCGTAAATTCATAACAAAGGCTATTTTAGCCTGTTAGCGATATATTGCGTGATATTTATTAATCTCAGATCAAAACACTCGAATACTTCTGTGTAAAAACCTCTCAAATAAGCAAACAACAGTCAATTAGCCGTGGCCATACTGCCCATGTAGTCCATAAAACGTAACGACGCACGTACGATCACGTGACGCGTCGCCTGCGCACGATCGTCACTTATTCGTGGATTTTTGCACGATATGCCACTCGAGCGCATTCCGGAAGGTTTTGGGGCACAGAGTAAGAAACAAATGGAAGTGTTACAGATACATTGTGTATTGCAACGACGGATGTCGATCTGCCGCAGCCTGCTGTAGATAATTTCAGAAACCAAAACTAAATTGCTCTCTATGTAGTGCAAGCTGTAACCAAGAAAGCCTGAATGTGTTGTTCTTTTACTTGTTATACCATCTATGTAACATATGGAATGCAATAAAAAATTGAGTTTTGAATGTATTCTAGGTCATATAGTTATGCACCATTACATAATACTGACAGAATTTGGCTATTGGCTACCTAGAGTGCCTAGGGTCGGAATAAAAGTAGCACTAAATGCTGATTATCCAATCACAACATGTTCCTAACTGGGCAAGTTTGATTTTAGGGTAATCACAGAATATCTTAGTACTTCATTTGTTATTTACTCGTTGGTAGAATGAATGTATGAAAAAGGAGTGGCGCCAGTGTGGGAGTAGCTATTAAGATTGATGGACTTGTAGGGAATAGATTAGTCTGTCCAGTAAAGTCCAGTTACCTACGAAGATGCTGGAAGTAGCAGATGCTCTTAACAATCCTTATGAGTACTTAGTATAAGCTCGATGGCCTTTTGTTTCCAGAGATGTAAACACTAAACTATCGGTTGAAGTACGATTGAAGTGCGTGAATAACCAATCACAAGATCCTATTGTAGGTGATTAAACCATGATCTTCTGAAAAACATGTATATGCAAGCAGAATGAACATGTATTTCAGTACCCTAATTGCGTAATACACGATCAGTCACAATCTGAATCTTTCTGAAACAGACAGGCACATTGCTTCATAGGTTCTAAAAAAAAATCTGCTCAACAACGTAAACAACGCAATGAATGTTGTTGAACTATCAAAATCAAACAGAAATGTGCTACGCAATTAGATAGCTGGTCTGAAATCATGGCAGCTTAAATTTTATCCGAGTCTTTTGATTTTAAGTCCCCGCTGTCTGTCACAACAAGAGCATTCCGCGTCCGAACTCAGTGGGAATGTCTCGAAACATGAGCATTGTCGAGTATTGTCAGCATACTCCGTGATTATGTCGCAACTGCTACGTGCGCCCGCGCAACCGTGTGACAACGTAAAATTTCATGTACTTGTCTCATAGTACGTGATTATGAGGTACATTTTTGAAATTCTGGTCGTTGGTCGTGAGAGGATTTTTCGTGACGACTCGAAATCAAGTTGCCAAAAAAAAAATTGAGACCCTGTCTCTGACTGACATTGAGGGAAGTTGAGGGATGTTTCGACTAAGATACCAGCAAATTTTCATAGGTATAAGCAGAGATAGGTACTAAAAAGAGGAAAAGAAGTAGATTAGGAAATGAACTCGTAAAATCTGAAATGGAATTCAGATTTTACGAGTTTATTTCTTGTCGTATCTCAAATATTAAAAAATTAAAGCAAAAATAGGTACTGTTGGAAAAATATGGCTTCCGAAAATGGCAGATCCCATATTAGCATCAATAGGCCTGTAGAACCAACCGTATAAAACGAAAATTACTTAAGTCTTGGGAGGTGACTTTATCTCAACCATTCATAGTTTATATGATAACTAACCACATTTTTCCCTACCGCCATAAAAACTAGGCCTACTTTTCTGCCACATCTGCGACTCAACCGTGATATATGTACGTGGCCTTAACTACGCAGGCATTAGCTTTCGAGCCGCGCCCGCGCCTTTAATTGGCGAGCAACCGGTGTGACGGGAAGTTATGGGAAGACACAGCGGTTTTTTGTCGTCACTATTCCAGTAAGACACATGCGATGTTGTGCACTAGGACTTATGGAGGTAGGGTTGGCAAGTAGGATTTTGGAGATGTTTTGAAATTCGAATGATAGTCAGTTGTTTTGGAAATGCGCTGCAGTACAACTTTTGTCGAAAGGATGAGTTTCAATGGGACTGTGCAGACAGACCATAAAGTAAGTATGCTTCATGACCTGCCCTTGTCTATGTGCAACAGAGTTTGTTGTTATAAAAGTTCTGTATAAAGCCACTGACAATGCTGTCTTGTAAATTGTATTGTCTCGTGATTGATCACTGTCCCGTCAGCTAAATTAACCCGTGACACACTGAATTGTTATCAAACAAAAGATCGCTTCAATCAATCGATGCTCAAGAATGTGCTGACGTGTATTCACTTGCATCTTTTTATCTACAAACAATGATATGAAATTCTGCACGTAGGTAGGTACGTAAGCAGACTCAATGATACTACTTTAAGGATTATGAAGTGTCACAAACAATTTTGAATATTAAATGAGGTTTTAGATTGAGCAGTGCAATTATCTTTTAATACATCTGTCTTGATAGTAGTGATTTATTTAAATTAATTTACTTCTCATAACAATATACCAAAAATCTACTATTCATGATCTGACTACATCACGATCTGACCAAGATTATGTCTGGACTTTAAAAGAAACTGTGACCTCTGAGTTTCTTTCGGCCTTTCTTCTTAGAGTAGTCAGATAGGAAACGCCGACCTCATCTAGTTTTAAAAATGTGATTGACGTGTGAAAGTGTTTGTACAAACCTACTTACAGAAATAAATCGTTTGTCATTATCATTTACTCATACATACACCTTCCCCAAGCATCGCCCAACAACTGGTCCTGAATTTCCATCGGATTCTCGCACTCTTCACCGGATCCTTCGTCTAACATTGAACTTCTTTCGGCTGAAAGTTGATGATGGTGACAAAAATATCTCACCAATATTTTAAGTCATATTTTTATTGCAATATCTTGTATCGTGCCAGCCCTAGACTGCATGCCTAGCTCCAGCCGCGCGACTAGTAACCGCGGCGCAACCCAGTCTAATGTGAACAGTCCTTAACGCAAATGTCTTCCAGTCGTTTTGTCTATACTCCGCGTTAACGGCAGTTTCATTATTCATAACTTTTTTAGTCGATCGACTATGCGACAAATGTGTCTACAAGATCTTTCTCTATGACTTCTATGATGGCTGTGTGGGGCGAGATTAAGATAAATATGGTTTATGATTATGATACTTGTATGAATGTTTTTTTGTTTCATAGTGGTTTCCATAAAAGGTTGTCGTTTAAAAGAAATTAAACCAAACGCAGTTTATAGATACATTTAAAGCTCCAAGTTTTTTACTTTTATCATTGATTAGAGTTCAGATTTGGTACTGTTCTAATGACAATACTTATGTCATTTGGTTAATATTTTATTTTTATTTTTTTGGAACTTTTTTTATTCGTGAATGTGAGTACGTCGTAGACCTTTTATCATGCTTTACCTACACATTTGTTAAGCACCATGGTACCTACTAAACTTGTTGTCAAGCTTACAAGAGTATCAGGAAACTACAAGAGCGTCAAAAGAGGGATTTATAGGCATTCAAGCCACGAGGCAAATCATCCATCAAATATTCCATACAATTGTACTTCTCCAATCCTCCAATAAGGAAACAGCACACAAAGATAGGCGTTAACTTTCCAATACTTACTACTGACACATTTGCAAGGAATGCACCTATAAATAAACTCGCACATTCGTTCCAGCACACATTGTTATCTGCCATTTATCAGCTAGATAAAACAGGAATTAAATTGCCGAGTGGCAGACGAGGGTCGATAGCATTCGATCTCGTCGTTAACTTATATTTGAATAACAAATGAATTGGCTGATAGATAGAAATTATTACGAATGGTAATATATGTAAGTGGTCTGCAAATAGGATCTGAAGGGATTAGGAAAGTTGTTGAAGAAAGTGTCGGTGTTTGGACGAGTTTTAGTATTCATATTTAAGTGTTTGTACAGCTGTAGAGTACTATTTGTTTTACCTAGTATTTAATGCTATTAAGGCACGGCTAGATAAATACATATATTCCATTTGAAATAAGATTGGACTGCCTAATTCTATTAAAGATTATAATTTATTGCAGTTTAAACGAAAATTATATAATTTATTAATCCACAAATGCTATTATTCAATTACTGAATTTCTTTATGACAAAAATATTTAATTGACAATTTGATTATTTACTTATCTGACATTACTTTATATAGCTTCATGTACCTTGCTTAATAATATAATATACTTCAGTAATAATGAACGAATTTTCTTAAAAAAGTGTAAGCCCAATGGGTAGTTTTTTGAGCACAATGTTTGTATTTTATAAGACCATGTAACCTCACCAAAAAACACACTTAATAAATGATTTGATTTTGATTTGATTTGGACATTTAAATAAGTCTTTTTAACCGACTTCTTCAAAAAGGAGGAGGTTCTCAATTCGTCTATATGTTTTTTTTTTTTTTTCTTTTTTTTTTTTTTTTTGTATGTTTGTTACTCGATTACTCCGCCAATTATGAATCGATTTTGATGATTCTTTTTTTGTTTGGTAGGTCATGCTTCCGAGGTGGTCCCATATAAATTTTATTAACTTTGCTTGCGTAATTTTTGAGTTAGCTTCAATATTACGTATTTTTCCCACTTAGTATATCTAGACGATATCCTGTTTGACTCCTTCACTGTTATTTAGATAGCAGGTAGTGGTATTCGGATTTGAGTGGGGTAGGTACCACAACTAAAAAGCGAAAAATAAAAACTTTTTACAAAAAAAAAACAACCGACTTCCAAAAAAAACACTAAAAAAGTGAAAAATAACTTTAATTTCGGAAGTCGGTGGCAAAAAACGAAAACTGAAAAGCAAAGACACCGACTTCCGAAATTAAAGTTATTTTTCACTTTTTTAGTGTTTTTTTTGGAAGTCGGTTGTTTTTTTTTTGTAAAAAGTTTTTTTACAGTCCGTTCATCCGATTTTGACTTCTATTGCGTTGCTGGCATGACAAATAGCAGCTGCAGTAGACAGTTGGTATTGTGTAACGATTTTTGCTTTTAATGCTATTCCTACGGTATAGAAGTCAAAATCGGTTGAACGGACTGTATAAAGGTTTTTTAAAAATGTCTAATCTTATTTCAAATGGAGTATAGGTAATAGGATATAAATAATTCTTAACTTATTAACAAGAAAAAATTGTAAAGAGCTCCTCTCTCTACCTATTTAAAAATTTGCTGTGCCCGACAGAGTCCATAGTTGTTTCTATTATTTTTTATTTACCACCTTTAATTTGTACATTAGGGATTGTAATAAATGATTTGATTTGAGATATTACAAAAACACAGATCGAACCAAGTCATAGGAGAGCAGCAAAATACGGAATTCTGAAGAGGCATACTAGGACTCATCGTATTTTAAATGACACTTGTAGGCAAAGGACTTAATAGTGGGATGTTGAGTTGATGTAGATGATGATCATGACGATGAAGAAGTTGATTGGATGGTTAGTTTACTATTTAAAGAGAAATCAGAATAGAATCCAGTTTGATAAGCCTCTTAGGTTTTTGATACTGATGAGATAAGAGAGAGTTTTATTGCAAGATAAGGCTTTGCTTAGATTTTTTTTTACAACTGGACGTCAATAATGGAGAGATTACCTACTTTAACTTGCTGTTTTTCTTATAAGATGTAAAACAATGAATTGTCATTAGCAGAGCAAAAAAAAATGTATAAAAAAGAAAATCGACACTACCACCTGGACCATTCAATGTAAGTATACATATACTAATCAAGAAGTCTCAACTTTACCCCAAAGACATACAGCGTAAATTACTTTGTCAAGCATTTGAGCCTCATTGAAATGATCATTAGCACAGGTAAATCTCAACCATAACCCAAAGCTATACAGAATGAATTAGCCTGTCAAGTCTTTGCCCTCACTCAAGATATCATATTTACTGGTAACAGTTGTGAATGTTCAGGAGACAGGTCGGAATATGATATGGTACGTGTAATGCAGTACTAGGTAATTATAGTGATGTAATTAGAACTACCTGGGGACTGGGATGTGAAGCATTTGGTAGAAGTAAGTAATTTTGGTCCTGCATTTAACTAGGAGATATACCAGTAGTAGCTTTGTTAAACGTGTAATACTACTTGCAAGTGTCAATGTTAGGGAAAATGAACTCCACGGCTGGAGAAAATGAACTCCACTAGGAAGTTAACAAATCAAGTTACCTATTTTATTATTATTTGAAATAAATAAACTATTTTTTTTATTTAAATAAAATCATTTTCGTAATTACCAATGCAGGCAATACTTAAGCTTCAATAAAGAATGCTAAATAGTTAGTGGATCCCCTCCAAACTAATGAAGCACCATAATATAACTGTTCCTATTGAGTAGATCTCAATGTTTTACCTGACCAATCCGTTAAACCATTGAACTACTGTTGAAAATGTAATGACGAAAGAGAGGGTCCCGTTTCATCCATTTATAAACATAAAAGAAACTCCTCCATGACCTAAGACAATGCGTAGGTAACAGAACAAATAAAAGAGCATCAAGTAATTCAAGTAACAAAAGCGTACAATCTATCTTAATGACTGTAAAACAAATGCGTATGAGCAGAGCTCCCACGCAGTGCTTAATACTGAGGTCGTGATGTATACCCACGCAGAGGCTTACTTTGGGCTTAAAGCAGGATAAAGTTAGTACAATTTGCAAAGATCAGATCCAACTCATTGAGCATGGAAATTGTCTATTTCATGGTTTTAGCTACGGTGGTTGATGATGATAATTTAGAGTTTCGTAAGAAGCTTACGGTCATTCTACTGGGTCGATAAGCAGAAGCTAGAATTATAACACTACCGGGTAGCTGTCCTACCTAAAAAGGCAAAATTCATATCTCATCAACCACCTTGACACAAAGTTTAAAGGTCTGTGGTAGGATCGTTTAGGGAAATGCTGATACTGCATGACATAAGGATGATGATATTCATAGTGGGCTCCATAACTTTCCAGGCCTCCCGTAGTGCCATAGCATTTTATTCCCCTTTAAACAGCATCAAAGCAGTGCTATATTTGGCGGCAGAAACAAGGTGAAGTATGGTAAACTTTCCCCTCTAAACTATTTCACAAACACCACTATAACAGGACTCCTACAAATTTTTCCTCCAAGATTCCTTATTCCCTATCGCTAAAGGAATGGGCTGCTATCAAAGGGATTGAAATACAATACCTTGTAATCTCGAAGCTACAAGATACGGCTGAGAAAGCTGATGTTTGTATAGGAGCAGAGTCTTAGGGCACTACTGTTAATGTAGTCCGATTAGATTGTGTTTTACATAACAATAAACAGTCTGAGAAAGGAATTAGATTGTTACAATTGTAATCAGAGAACGATAAATTAATTAGTGTTAGTCGTTGTATTGATAGTGAAATCTTTGGTTAAGTGGAAGCCGACTACAGCGTTTCTAATTAAAATGTTATAGCTACTTAACAATGAGATGACATAGAAAAAACCAAATTGATAGAGAAATAACTATAAAATTAAGGAACCATTATTACCAGCATGTGTAAATGTAGCTTTGTGACGAATCGAAAAGGACCAAATTTTCGACAACAAAGACCAATGAAATTGTGGCTTCACGTTGAAGCCAAACAATCGAAGTATTAATCAAACAACAAACATAACAGTGTTTTGGTTTCAAAACAAGTGACGATAGCGTCGGCTAATCAATCAACGCAAACATGCGCCTACGCCTAAATATTTTCGTTTTATGCTCACTTTAGTAGTTGAAGGTTAGGTATTTTAGCACTTGTTTTGAAACTAGCTCTTTTGATATATTGTCTATTGTTAAAACTGTCGAATTTCAAAAGATTCGAAGACGTCAGTTAATACTTCAGACGCCATGATGGCGTCGAAAAGATTACTGGGAAAACCTAAATTAAAATAAGTGATAAAACGCAATTTCAAAGTTATTCTAAATACACAATTTAGCATCTAGATAACACCGAACCTATTAAAAGGCGACCTCGTAATTACTATACTAAAAACTTTTCAACGTAACCACTGCCTGTAAAATTCTTAATAGCGTACCAAGACTCAGCACAAAGTCACCAATGAACACTTAGCTCATTCTAATTTACGGACGGTGTCGTAAGTAATACGTTCGGGGCAGTGGTGGCCACAATTACAAGACACGTAGGTAGCTGCATTCTTAGAAAATATACTCGTATTTGCGTGATGATAAAATGAACGCGTAATGAACTACTAGCCAGTTGCTACCGATCGGTTATGAGCTAGAAAATATCTAAGAAATACTAACTCTCACTTGTATCGGACTTTGACTCTCAATATTATACTTACAGTAATGTGTTTGAAAAATGATTTCCTGTTTAGATGCAATATTATAAATGGTAGCGGTTATAAATATGCAAAGCCTCGTCTGAAGGTCAGCATATAAAATGGCTTTTTATTTGGCGTAATAAATCGATTCCAATTATTTCAAAGTCCAAAGCATGATTTTTCAAGAGACTGCAACAAAAAAGTCATGAAAATATGGTCAGCTTTAGCATATTTCCAAATAAGTGGGTCTATGGAACAGACAACAATAAAAAAAAACATTAAAAATAAGACATCTCAATTCAAACACTCCCACAGAAAAATAACAATCCGGCTCGAAGGACCAAAAAAAATCAACACCATTCCTTAAACTGACACGAAACCATTTCAATCCGTCGATAACTATCTGAATCAAATACAATATCAACGATTACAGCAATCTTCCTGAAATGGACATAAACATTTACGATTGCGTGAGGCAAAAATATCAAGTTGGCTGTAACAAAAATGACGTCAAGTCATTCTCCAGGGCGTATGGTGTACACGATCTAGGAACACACGCTGTTGTGTAAGACAAATATGGAATTAATTATGGTTGTACAAGGTAGGGACGACAGCGTATTGCAGAAATATGTTGCTGTACCGAAGGACCAAGGTATTTCAGATGAGAATTTCGATCTTATTGAGTGGTTAATTGAGGTATCTTTATAATTATAATTGTCGGTATGTGAGTGAGCAATGAGCAGCCCTCGCCGTGTAAGCTCTTTACTTCGACGATGTCTTCACATCAACTACTTTGGCATTTTCCGCCTTACTTAAAAATGTCTTAGTTTAAATTGATTTGACAGATTTTCCATCTCTTCATCGTTTAACCTACCAGCTACTAAATAAATCTTCGACAACATTATCAAAACTCGCTGTCTCTTAACCCTTACACCAGAAACCCCTTCCAAATATGGCACACCCGCGTTCCAATAAGGCGTACTATCATAACACCATGCTAGCCACGACCCGCAATGCCTTGGTTTATGGGGAGATCGCACGTAAGAACTGGCTGTGTAACGTTCAGGACATTCCCGTGTTCTGCTCCGAACGTGGGATGCCTGAGAAGCGGATAACTTAGAGATACATTGGATAGTTTGTTTTGTTACATGTTTGTTTGGCTTTTGAATCTGTAGTTTGTAATGGAGACTTGATAAGAGCTAAAACACATGGTATACAATACGGTAGCTGATATTGCACTGACTTGTACCTACAGTAAATTTTAGGAGTATCAGCTACCTATCTACCAATCGTTAGAATTACCTTTTCGGATATTTAGTAAGATAGCAATGCTTTTACCCAGGGCCAAAACTAGGATTCAGACCAAATAAAAAACCAAGACGGAGCGCTGCTAACAAAACAGTGAAGCATGCCAAAACTACACCTCCGCTCTGTGCAGACACGCTCACACGTATACATTTACAATAAAACTACACCTCACTAAGTGCACACATGTTTACGAAACCGGCTTCACGTCACTATTGACAGTGTCAAAATCTTCATAAACCCAATAAATTCGGAACCAGTATCTAAGCTCACAAAATTATCTTGTCCAAAATTCAGGCCCCCATACATTTTCCAGTTTAAACAAATAACCTACCTCGATTTGAATACTAGTAACCATGACAACAGGGGTATTGCTCTCGTGAAAGTGCCTTCTACTATCAAGCATCACAATTACAGTGCTTACAACCCCCGAGCTAAGCGTAATGATAGTGTTTGCGTAGAAAGTGATCTCAGAAGGTATAGATAACATTTTTGCATAAATTCTGTTTGTGGGCGTGGAGTGAAAATTGTTTGTAGTGATATTTGTCTTTATTTAATTGATTGGATTAATTGCTTTATAACGTGCTGGTCATAATTTCGGTGACATACATAATTTTGAATTAAATCATTACTTGTCAGAATATTTTTGATGTAAATTCAGAGGAATTATGAAATTGACTTAGTACCAACTTAAATTGTCCATAAATGAAATCACAACTATTCTTTGACAGCTGTGTGAAATGGCTATTAAAACGATTGTGTATATTATATAATACACAATTAATTTCCCCGATTGTACAAAACTGTTGTAACTAATTATAAAATTTGTGATAGATTTGTATTTTTTTTCTATATACTTTTATAGAAACAGATATAATGGATTCGAAGGACCAATTTTAATAACGGTTTACGTAGAAAGTGCTCGATGCCTAAAAGGACCAAAAACAAAACATATATTTTCCACTCCCACTCCAATAAAAAGCCCTTTATACCCAAATCAGGTCCATTTAAGTCCAAATCGCCTACGTCAGTCAGACAGTCGGTCTTTAGCCATTAAGCCATTTAGCCCGTCGATCGTGGTCGTGCATCGTCCAACTTTCTAGCAAACAATTAGCTATTTACTTGTTCCCTATTTGTAAGACCTTTTAGTTTCCGTGGGATTGTGTAAACTGTAATTATGTTTGAATAGGAAAATAGAAATGGGCAATTCTAGTACCTTTGGTGTTTATGGCTTCTACGAGAGAACATTCTAATGTAGCTATGTAGGTATTCTTTACTAAGCTGCCAGACACGCTAATAGCAAAAAAAAACTTTTCATGTCTTAGAATTGTAAAAGAAAAGTAAAGGAGCACGTGGCTAAGTCGGGCGGGTCAGCAGCACAGCCGCGCGGGTCGATCCATCAGGTTAAGCTACGCTTGCCGGGGTTGGTCCGTGGATGGGTGACCATCTTTACATACCGAGATTACTTCGTGCCTCGGAAAGCACATTGAGCCGTTGTTCTCGGCTGTCATTCGTGGCTCTTTGACAGTCGTTACTGGTCGTCAGAAGCCCGAAAGTCTGACAACTAGTCTTACCAAGGGGTATCGTATTACCCAGTTACTGGATTGTGGAAGTCAGATAGGCAGTCGCTCCATGTAAAATACTGGTATTCAGCTGCATCCGGGTAAACTGGAAGCCGACCCCAACATAGCTGAGAATAGGCTAGGCAGATAACAGATTTATTGATGTGTATTAGAATTGTTTCCTCAAACGTTTGGTCTTGGTCAAAGACCGATTTCATTACCGGTAGCAATCACAGATATATTTCTATGGTAGCAATTACAGAAAAATAAACTTTTTTATATCTATGGTATATGCTTATTCGTCATTACCGTGATCGCTAAAATATATATAAAAATTACTGATATTTAACGTCGTTAGTTTTCCATCCGTCATCGGAATCAAATCTCCTCTAACTACTACAGATATCAATGAACATAGCGAATATGAAAACATCTAAATTGGATTGCCCAAGCAATAGTAACTTGAGCAATCCAATTTAGATGTTTTACCTGCCCTCATTATTATCTAAGCAATAGCACTTGGATGTAGATCATACCAACCAAGAGAACCATGGAAATGGACGTAAATTCTGATTGGCAGGAAAATAAACGTTCATTACAAACTAACACATAATCTTTGGCGAAATATCGTAACCGTTGCAATACTAATTCAGTCAAACCAATTATTATGATGCTCATTTCAAAACCGACTTCATTACGACAACATAAAGATAGTAATCGTTTGTCTTAGCTGTCAATCTAAGTGGAGCGTAATGACCATTTTGTCATGATCTGTCGTGTGATGTAAGTACTATTGGCATAGAGATAAGATTATGTTGGTCATGCAAGTGATAGAAGCGTCTGATAGTATAATCCGTGTCATCGGGCGGACGACAGATGAATTTCACAATTTTCTTTAATATTCGTGTTTTGTGAAAAAGCGTGGCATTAGCGATAGGTAGATTGATGCTGAAAGAGTGCTCTCGATGTTATGAACGCAATAGTTGAGGCAATTGAATCATTTGAAAGGAAAAGTCTCTTCATCTTCAATGTAGTAATGTAGCCCAGATTAACGAGCAATATTATCTGTTTGCTACTTGAATTTAACTTTTAAGGTAACGACTAATTTCTCCACAAACAAACAGAAGGTTCTATGGGATCGTTTGACGTTACAAAAATTGTTTTAAATTAACACGTACTTTCTCACCTTATCAAAGTATAATATGTCATTGTATTATAAGTTCATGTAACCGATATGTCGGTGGGTTCCACGACCCGATTGTGGTGACAGCTAGGGTGACCAGTCTACCGAGACGGACTCTCCCGAGATACAAACATTACGAGATAGATTGGTTTGGGATATTTATTATTTTGTAACGATTGTGTGAGAACATAAATTGATTAGTTTTTATAATAATTAGCCATTAAATCTCCCATTGTATTTAGTACGACTGAGACGAAATTAGAGATTGATTGATCAGCCACGCTTGATGACTGCGCGTTGACACTTGAGAAGGCCTCAGTTCAACATAAATGTTCATGTAGCTTTGTAAAATGATCTCATTGGCCCTTAAAAGTGTGTAATAATTTCCTTTTTTAGAAAAAACCATCAAGAAATGTGTTCTTGTAATTACTTTATGCCAAAAAGTGGATTATTTCTTGCTATTCCCCATATTTCTTTAAAACACTCCTAAAAAGGTCTATCTTTGGTAGAAATAACATAAAACCATTCCACATTACACACGGATCTCTAAAAGCGGAAAGGATGCGGTTATGGTGTCAATAAAAAGGAGAAGTTAAGATCGTGTTTCGTGGAGGTGTGGTCTCTTTGCCATTACGTGTTTGAGATTTATACTAACACACGTTCTTCTAATAGTACGCTTAGTTATTTTAGTGTGAGATTTTATTTAACGTTTACAATCGACTTTTTTTTATTCTGAAAAAAGACCACCATCAACCAACTTTGCTGACTGATTACTTGATTGGCCTTTTCACTGTTTAGCAGCATTCAATCTGCCTAGCCTTTTCCCAACTATGTTGGGATCGGCTTCCAGTCTAACCGGATGCAGCTGAATACCAGTATTTTACATGGAGCGACTGCCTATCTGACCTCCACAACCCAGTAACTGGGTAATACGATACCCCTTGTTTTACCCCTTGGTAAAACTCGTTGTCTGACTTTCGGGCTTCTCACGACCCGTAACGACTATCAAAGATCCTCGAATAACAGCCGGGACCAACGGCTTAACGTGCTTTCCGAGGCACGGACGAATCTCGATATGTAAAGATGGTCACCCA
This sequence comes from Lithophane ornitopus, assembly GCA_948473465.1. Taxonomy (NCBI): domain Eukaryota; kingdom Metazoa; phylum Arthropoda; class Insecta; order Lepidoptera; family Noctuidae; genus Lithophane; species Lithophane ornitopus. The sequence continues at coordinate 14,041,817 of OX419634.1, read as the reverse complement.
TCCACGGATCAACCCCGGCGAGCGTAGCTTAACCTGATGGATCGACCCGTGCGGCTGTTATTACTTAGCCACGAGCTCCTCTGTTTAGCAGCATTATAATAATTAATATCCTCTTGACTGATTTCGGTCACAGAACCGAGCGATTCCGATCGATTTCGGTCACCTGACCGATATCACAGGAATCGAATACGCAGGGTATGTTTTATCACACTAGTGTTTCCGCAAACGCAGGTGCAATCCCTGTTCTTTTCCTTTGTTTAGCAGCATAGGCTCTACAATTAAGGCGAGAACGAACGGAGATCTTCATTCGTTCGTTACAATATTGATTGAGTACACTTTTAGTACAAATAAATTTTCATTAGTTGAAATTAACATGCATACTAGAGCCACCCAAAATGTAAGTAGTTAAAAGAAAAAGCTATTGCTTATTCAACACGGGATCGGTAGAGTTGTGGAAGGGTAATAATTGAATAACGTAGTCTGACGAAGGGCGAATGATAACGAATTATAATCAAGGCAGTTTAAGCAGTTTACGATTGAAAACATTCATATCATCATGCATGTTTGATCTATCGCTGCGAGTATATCTTAGTTAGGTCATGTTTTAATTACCATATTTACTAAGATCTGACTACTTCTATACAAGCATTGATTACGTAAAAAATATTACAAAAAATATTTTTTACGTAATCAATAAATATACAAAAAAATATTATATAGCTGGTAACTTCCGTTAAGGATGTTTTGATAAGATGTGTGTGCGTATGGGCTGAGGAGCCAAGTCTCATATTTAAACGCGGGTACTGCCAATATTTAGTAGTTAATTATCCGACGGAAAGTTGTTTACCGAGCTTGAGGTCTGGAATTTGATTCATAAGTAAGTAAGTTACTAAAATGTATTTTCTTTCGAATAGATAGGTACTTATAAAACTTTCCGTAATTATGTACCGGTAATAGGCTTTCTATGGGAATAAATACCGTCATTCCCATGAAGTTGTGACACTTGACCTCCTCAAGAGTACATACGTAACGTTACATACCCAGTCTCTTACCAAAATCTCATAACACAACATTATAAGTATGGGTATTGTCCTTTCATAATTACAGATTGGTCACACTACAGTCGAACACTGGTGTTACGTATAATTACAAATGTCGGAGTTACTTCGAACATGATGTAACCTGAGGATAAGTAGGACATGGTTGAAGACTGCAGGTATAAAAGCTCCCACAAACAGGCGCGATATCGCGGGCGGAACAGACAGCGCAACCCTTGTCGCACCCGCGATATCGCGCCTGTTTGTGGGAGCATCGAGAGACTGAACAATCAAAACATGTAGAAGTTTATTACTTTGATGAACATGCCAACCTGTTAACGACCATATTTTATTTGTACTATGGAAAACTTTCAGCAGAGTTTTTGGCTTTAAACTTTTCCATCCAACTACCAAGGAAACCTTCTTTCGTACATAAAAGACGACATTGTTTTTCTTTACGATGACAAAAACGTCGAACCAAAATACTAAGACGAGGAAACGAAATTCCCTGAATGGTCGAATTTAGCTCAAGAAGGTATGCATTTGTTTTTCGACTGTGTGATGAATGGGCCCACAATGTAACTGTACTCAGAATGTTAGCAAACATCCTCTAGTTTTGAAAACTATCGCCAATTATGTGTTGCTCGCTAAACAGTACATAATGCACTTGGTTTTGGTAGGAATGTGGTACATACTGATATTATGCATTGGTACAGTACCTACACCCACGAGATCATTCAAAAAGAGGCCTCAAGAAATACGTTTTTTTTTATAGGAACACTGGCGACTCGTCCATGCTTCGCACGGTTTTTACGACTTGACAAAACATCAAGATTTCTTTATTATATGTAAGTTTAATATTAATGTATTATACACACAAAACATTCCGGAATAAATTATCTAAATGATGGTGAATACCGCATCGATATCCGTTGCGGAGTTTAGAAGAAAAACGCGGTTATAAAAAGCGACTTTAATTTATTATATGCGCAAAGATGACCATTTTGAATGTTCAACCCTGTTACATATTTCATCAAATAAACGATAATGATTATTTAAAATACGATTTTTAGATACGACCACCAGCCATATCAATATTTCGTGGAACATAACAATATCGTTTTTATACTATTATTCTTTATAGAGCCCATTGTTTATTAAATACGTTTAGTTCATAGTAACGTTGTGCAATGTTTGGGAAATAAACGAACAACATGTGCTTTTGTTATGGGATTGTATTAGAACAACATAGTTCTTTGTTTTAACATTTAGCGAAGCCATAACCTAACAAATTAATGTTTTATTTTACTAATATATTTACTGTTTCAACCACTGAAATGTAACACTTGCTTTAAAAACTTCAAATATTTCAATCAATCAATCTGCCTAGCTTTTTCCGAACTATGTTGAGGTCGGCAATTTTATAAGGAGTGACTGCCTATCTGACCTCCACAACCCAGTTACTGGGTATCACGATACCCCTTGGTAAGACTGGTGATCAAACTGACTGGTTTCTGACTTCCCCTAACGACTTTCAAGGTCTACGTATGACAGTTGGGACCAAACGGTTTGACGTGCTTTCCGAGGCACGGACGGGTCTCGGCAAATATGTCAGTACCTTCCTACCTTCAAAATGAATATAACATTTTGTGACAGCAAGTAAGGCTTGGCTGGAATCACGTAACTCACTATGTTTTTTTAGTTTGCTTCCTGTTTTCATGTGCAATGAAATACTTCTAATGCTCGCATTACGTCTAGACAAAAAAAATACAATTCCAAATATTTTAATGAAATACTTGAGCTTCACAAATTGGAAGTAAAACGGAAATCCGGTAACTGGAACATCGTAATTGTAACGAAAGTAGATCAGTTGATGATAAATTAATCGATTTTGGTATTACAAGTATTATGTAAGAACAAATTGATTGCTTATTTGAACAGCAATAATTAGAATTTGATCGCAATTCTGATGAGTTTGATTAGAGATTAACGATTGATGGTTATGCCCGATTGGTTGTTAAATGATACGATAAAATATTGGTATGGCGACTGAAATATCGTTAACATTCTTAAAGTTGGTCATACTCATTACATAAGGACGAAATCCCCTTCCAGAGCACAGTGTATTAAAAAAAAAAACAACTGCTTTATACGCAAGTGCAATACCAACACGATCAAAATGTATTAGTATTATTAGGTAAGGACACAGTAGCAGCTAATTAGCTGATGTATGGAACAGCTGTTTTTTTTTTTAAATAACTGACGAATAATTTAATGCTTGGTGGGTCCAGACTCTAGTCATGTAGGTACTGAACCAAGTTACCATGACGTGAAGGTAACAGATTATGCGTCGATGTTTGTTTTTTTATATAACGAAATCACATCGAAATTGATCTTTATTACAATCAATAAAATTATGACACGCGATCACTGATCTCTCAACGGACGTTACACTACATTACTGTGGGGTCACAACTATATAGGTAGGTACCAGGGTACCAGGGTATACGATATAGGCACCAGGGAGAAAACAAGGTGTCAAAAATATTAATAATATTCCTCTCACTGTCGCACAACTATCAAACTACATCTGCAAGATAGAGGCAGGAACATGTCTAAGTTGAAGCACGAGCTAAGTAACGTTTAACGATCTCAGCTTGAGTAGGACTACATAATTTTAGCCTTCGGATATATTACATAACCTGAAAAACTAGCCTAAAAATCACAACTCCAAAGTAAACGCACACGCGCCACGCCTTGTTGCGCATACGCATGTACCTACTCATGTACTCGTAACTTGATCAGTTGCGCCTTGCTCGCCGACCGAGACGGACGTGTAACTTACACCCGCTCCCTCGTCAGACACGAAAGTCGATTTCCTTTGGGGGAAATTCGAGTTCAGATTAGATTTATAATTTATTAAGGTGTTGGATTACTGATGGGATTGTAATAGGGTTTCTTTTTGTATCGAGAAATTGGGAGGAGACAGCTGTCAACCATGTTGGAAACTTAGGAATGCTTTAGAGTCCTGTTACGTACTGGACAACTAGTCATCTTCCTTTACCTCCGCTGAAGCGATACGGAAATGTCATTGTGTGAACTTGATTAATGAATTTCTAAGATTTTTCCTAACCTTCTCTCGTTTGTGAAGTGTTTCCTTTTTAACAACTACCGTTCAGGTAACAAATGAGTAGTAATGTCTTCGTTGTCGTAACAAATACTGAATTTAAGTAAGTTGAATCCCCTCAAAATAAACACACTATTTTCAAACCAAACAATGTAAATTAACATCCACTGACCCCGAAGTATAGCGTGATAGAAACACATTACCTAACTTATTCCCATGTTGGCAATAACCAATAAGAAACGTAACAGAACATTCTCATAGTTAAAATAACTTTATTTTCTGAACTCGAGACCGCTCGCAATTGATTTGGAATAACTGCCGAAACAATCAATTTGCACTGACCTGAATTTGTACCGGTATACCTTCATGGTTTTAAGAGCCAATGTATGAGGAATGATGACCATTGCTGTTTTTGTATAGAAGAGGTTTGTCGAAGAAGTGATTAAAGCAGCAATAGATGTAATTTGGTCGGTTTATTCAGTAGGTATTAAGTCTGAATTGTATCACTGGACAAAATTAATGATAAAATCAAAATATTTTATTTCACATAAACCTTCATGAGCACTAAATAAAACGTCAGAAGCTAAGTGCTAAGAGTAATCAAGCATGTGAGTTGAAGATAAAAACTCAAGTTAAAGATTAAAAGTCCAGGATTCAAAAGAATGGGTTTGTGGTAAGAATTAATCGCTTAAATATTATTTATATCTAGTTACCGAAAAGTTAGCATTATAAAATACTAGCTTCTGCGTGACTTAGTCCGCGTTGAAGTCGGAAAATAGCACTATATGAGCACTATTTACTCTTGCCATGACATGAAATCAATCAACCATTGGCCAGTTGACAGAATTTAATGAGCAAAACCTGAAAGACACACTATGCTATAAAAAAATCTACAAGAAAAAGGTCTATGCTAGTAAAAGCATAATTATGAGCAACTGCACATATGGTCTGCCGCCAGCCGCTTCGAAATCAGAGTCAGTGAGTACTTGATTTAAAATAAACCCGAGCAATACAACACCGTATATCGAGTCAATGACATCGATATTACATTACAAGCATTGCGAATCGATAACCTTACTATTCTACCGCAGCTCTAGTATGTAGGTAACCTACACATATGTAATACCAAACTTTAGAAAAGCAACCTTAAATAGTTACAACTAAAGTCGAAAACTATTGGGGGTGTTTGAAATGCGAACTCCAAAAATGTGCTACTGTAATTTCAAACTTTGTGCCTGGGCCTAAGATTCCAATTGCTTTGCAAGTTTAACTATTACCAAATATATAGTATTTTTTTATAGATCGAGTGGCCAGTATTTTTACGACTACTTTAAATGGTCTTCTTTGAGAAAAAAATGTGTTAAAACAACGTTGTTTCCATGTTAGCAAACTTTGTTGGTTTTACAACTTTTTTACATCGTATAAGACATGGGCTTTTTTTATAGGCCTTTCCAATAAACGAAAAAATTGGAAATTGCTTAAATTACCAACCTTAGATTGGTGATCGCAGTTTCCTGGTAAGATAAGAATTAGTAGATTGGAGGACCCTACTGCCGAGCGGCGAGGTGGGCGGATGACATTGTTACCGTCGGGGGTAGAACCTGGATGAGGCTACCACAGGAACGTGGGGATTGACACAAGAAATATGAGTGATGACCAGGTTTTTTTCGCCAAAAAACCCTTTCATTTCACAAAACACACAAAGAAAATGTTAAAGAATCACACGGTATATACAATTCTATAATAATATACCAATTTAATGATAATCTACAATTAATTAACGTAATAATCACGTTAGTCGCACTTATGCAACAAAAAATAATAGCGAATTAAATAATAACATAATTTACTATCAGTTGTGCAAGTAATAGTACTTTATAATAATAAGCAATAAGCCAATACGTTAAGAAATAATAAATTAGACTATTAATGTTGGTAATTTCATTATCTGTGGCGTAAGAAGATCATCTCTGTGGGAACTTATCGTTTGAAGGATGATTGCAAGTTGTTGCAGATATGAAAGTATTACAAGTACACAATAAATTGTGGAACAACGTTATATATGGTTAATTAGAAGGTAACCCAGGTGGAAGGTGGCCCAGTGGTATTGTACCCGAGTTATAGGGCATAGATTCGAACCCAAGCAGGCGCTTTACTATTTGTAATTTATTTCATCACCACTACTCTCGAAACGGTGAAGGAAACAGACATGTCCTAGAACCGAAAAATCTAAGACATGTGACATCCACCAACCCGCACTGGGCGCGCGTGATGGATTACGGCCCACTCCCTCTCAAACAGAGGAGGCGTCCCAGCTGTGGGAACATAATAGGCTGATCATGCTATGCTTATTCTAGAAGGTAACCAAAGCGCAACACTAGCTACATTTGCCTCACAAACTTTTAAATCTTTGACAAAGTATATGAAAATTCAAGATGTACTTTCTTCGGAGCAAATAATGATTATGCTGATCTACGTGGTCAAGAAACTTTGGCGACATTATGGAAATAATAGAAACCAGCTTAAATCATAGCTTTAGACTTGGCATGCTAAGCAAGTGGTTGCATAGGTCCACGGTAGCGATGGATGAGAAAAGCAGAGATTTGAGTTAAACGGCGTGCGATTGGAGAGATCTATGTCTAGGATCACTGCTGCAGGCTGAAGCAGATGCAACAACATTTTATGATAGACTGCCAGATAAAGTAAAGAAGTCCTTATAATCTTCAACTTTTAGGCCCAGCGTTTTCCTATATTAGAGCGGGGCTGCTTCTGAACACTCTCTACCAAGCGACATCCCTAAATAGGACTGGTCGTCAGAATTCACACCTAATCACAATTTCCACTACGCCATAGTAATCAGTCTCTTCTTCAGACGAGACAAGAATCTAATCCATACATTATGTTTCTCTTTCGTTTCACGCGAAGACACATACATATAGATATTTATATGTACATATTTATCTGGTAGTTGAACTCGGCTGCAAGTCAAGTGATGCTAATGTATAGTACTGACACTTACGGCTTTGTTTACTACGCAAGTTGAGAATACTATAAATAAGACTACAGTGTCTTTAAAGTTGGAAGGTGTTGCGTTTGAAATGTCTTCTATATGTCACTGTTGCTCTTGAGTGACTTGAAGAATTAAATAACATGTCAGATTCCATTCAACCAATTGTATAGCACCTGTACCTAGATCTGTTCGAGACACGATATCTTTATTGTGTCGGTGGCGGCATCTACAACGCCACATGCGAACTACGCTTCAAAGACATGACGTCACACAAATCCTGAATCGCGCAAGCAGAGATTACCGCACGACGCGTATATACAAATACGATATATGAATGGTGCTAGTGTTTAATGAAGATGATGATGAAATGATCATAATAAGTTCTGTTTGTGTACTACCTATGTACTGACCGTTCCTCCAGCATTTCGTTGAAGGTCTTGGACTTGGCGCGCGGCTGGCTGGGCTCGTGCTCCATTCGCCGCACCTCCACGCACCGCTCTATAATGTGCTCCACCCTCTTCCGCCGCGACGACTTCCAATTATCCAGGTTCTGAAACAATGGGGTTTGTGTTATAGATATTGCTAGCATCATTATTTTGTTCTTACGTTTTATTTTTGTCATTTAGTTCATCTCTATCAGCTGTCGTTACAACTTTATCATCATAAGACAGACAAAATTTATCCCATGTTCCCAAATTCTCTTGATAAAAAATGTATAATTGTATATGCAAAAATATATATCAGAGTATTTAGGTATGTTTGGAACCAACTAAAATGTATGACATAATGTCATTTTGCAGAACAAAGGACAAATTTTACAGATAGTCAGTGATCTTAAAATGATTAAAGCAAATATGGCGACTGATTACAGACCAATAAAAAAACTCACATTACGAAGTCTGTCACGCAATCTTTTAATCTTTTCCTCCATTTTATTTAAATTTGTAGATTGTAATAAACCTCTAGTTGACACAGTAGCTATGCTTCAACTAAAGCTAGTTTATTGAGCATAAGTGGTGCATATTTAACTTCTGACCCAATAGCAATATGCACGGAGCTACTTAATTATGTTTACGTATTTATCTCAATGCTGCTCAGATCATTAATTAGGTACAACTAGACTAATTGCTCTGTATCTTTAATGCAAATCTAGGATGAGACCTTGAGAATTACTTTCCGGATGTAATGCTAGGTTGATTAGATGATTTATTGCAAGTTGTTGTTATTAGCCAATAGATAGAAAGTTAATGGGCATTTTTTTATATTTTGCTTTATCCTGTGACTTTTTACAAGAATCATGGAAGTAGTCGGATGAGCTTTGGCCATAATATTCATCATTAATTAATTATAACGATAAATAACAAGGTTACGATAGATAAGTAAGTACACTTATCATACAAGTTAAATAAATTAAAAAAACCCCTACAAAAACAAAGCATCTAATAAACGATTTTTTTATAGCTGAGAACACTCTCGATCAAGTCGCCTTTCAAACAAAACCAAAAATATCAAAATCGGTTCAGCCGTTTGGCAGGTATGACGGCGCAGACAGACACACAGATACACACGTGAAACTAGAAGAAAAAGAGGGTTGTTATACACCCCTCTTTTTCCGTCGGGTGTTAAAAAAATCAGAGCTTTAACGAGGATAATTTGATAAACGTGATCAGAAAAAGATTCAAATTAAATGCCTTCATAGGAATATTTCGGTTCAGTTTAGATTCAGATTCTCCGAAGAATTGTTTATGTCCTTTCTAATGATCGCCTCATTATTGCTTCCATCAACGTGATCTAAGACAAATATTAATTAATATGTAATATATTCTAGCATCGTAAATCTATATAAACAAATAGTTTCTCTACAATTAATATACATATTACGTCTGGTACGGACACGCTCTCTTCACTTATGGGCGAAGGAGAAAACACCGATATCGCGCCGTCTTAATTACAATCAAGATTATAAACCTTCTTCACGCTTTAGTCTTATGTGGACTAAGTAGAACTGTAAGTGGCGTTGCCTCAATTTATATGAACAGCTCAAGCTTTTCCTCCCTCATTTAATCTGTTGAACTGTGTCCTGTGCAAAGATAACTTTTACAAAAGGAAAAATCCTTATGGCTTAATGCTTGCACTGACTGGACAGGTCCACTCAAACCGTTGTGGTTCTTTCCTCAAAAGACCATTTCAGACTCTAATCTACATGGTCCTCATATGGCTTGACCAAGATTATGTCTGGACATTAAAAGAGACTGTGACCTCTGAGTTTGTTTCGGCCTTTCTTCTCAGAGTAGTCAGATACGAAACGCCGACCTCATTTAGCTCATTTTTAATATAACGTGTACAAGTGATTCCAATATCCTATTTACAGAATAAACAATTTCATTTCTTTTCAAAATGGCCTGTATTTACGCTGGTGCCTTTTCCCTTCAAGACGAGGCAGCACCTGCTTTGCTGGAAATCATTCTTTTGTGCATATTTTAGATCTATAAGTAACAAAATTCGCTACAACACTAACTACAACCATTTCTTCCTCTACAATGTTCTTAGCAAACATATCTAACGTCTAGTATGTTTATTTTTACAGTCCAGTTATTGATAATCGCTGCACTACAAGTTCTCGATACATCGAGAGAGTGGATCGTTCTAGTTGGCATGTCAAACATCGCGTGCGCCAGTAGCGAAGGCTTTTTTATACAATTTCGCTTGCTAGAGTTAAACGTTGCCATTTTGTGTGGCACAAAGTCTAAGAACTAGCGAAGTAGCGGAGATAGAAATATGCTTTAGTGCAAATCGTTCAGCTTCATTAGTGAAATGAAATGAGGTTAATTGCAGAAGGTGAAATAGGCCAATATTTTAGAAGCAAATGAATTTAGCTGTACGAGGAAAAATCTGGTTATTCGAAACAAGAAGTCGTCAAAGTACTGCCTAAATTAGGAATGGAGAAGTTTTCGTTTTCAGAAGCAAAACATAATGTATGATCTCCTGCTGAAAACTAGGGGAGAAGAAGACAATGAGAAAAGGCTGACATCATTATTTATCATCATCATCTTCTCTTACTTTGTTGCACTTTTAGTAAGTAAATTATTAACAATAACTTCACGTGACTAGAAGGCTGGCCTATTTTAGGCCAAAGAATCAGCATTGCTATACAACGTGGCAATGCTGCCAGCCTTTTGGGCACTGTTCTCCCCCTTTTTACTATTTTATATTATTATTTTAAGTCAGTAAGCTTTAAAATTATATAAATACGTGTCTCTAAATAACGATAATATGACTAATTTCCGCTTTCTCACTTCGCAAGTAACATATCTTACAGCTTACACTTTAAGCCAATCAAATAGCCCACTAGAACTTAATAGACCTATTATTGAGTGGCGGCTAGGAAATACAGATAGTTTTAAATCGCCAACAGTTGCACAACAGTTGTCTTGGCAGCTTAACGACGGCTAATCTCGGCTAATCTATGTAATGACCGCAATAATGGGTGAAGTGAAAAAAGTAAAATGTTAAGTTCTTGTTTGGCATTCCGAGGAATGTTTAGAAGATGACTTTTATCGGTATTTGGTATGTCAAGTGTCTTGGAATTTTCTATTTTTATCTCGCTAGGGATGGTTAGAAATATGCGATCCATCAGGAAAGGTATACTTAGATTTTTTTCCAAATCCATGGAATAGATGGAAACAGGAATTTACACAAGTGACGACGTGGAAGACTATTTAAAACCATTAAATAGTCTTCCACGTCTACTATTTTCTTCATACTGACAATCCACTTCTTATACTCAAAAAAAATACTCAAGAAAATATTAACAACATCTGAAAAAATAAACCCATTATTTCAAGAAAAAAAACTACCTGCAATTAATTACCAGCAACCCAACTTGTGCATCTACCTCACAAAAACAATCACAAACTTAATATACAAGTTACCAAAGGGCGGCTCGTTACTCCGGCCGGAAGTCGTCGCCGGCATGCGTATGCGCACAACTTCCGGCCCGCTCCCGCGCCGGAGGCAGTGTGAGCTTTGTTATTGTTTTGTTACAATCGAAGTAATTGGCCCCAAGATGGCAGCGACATTCCCTGTCATTATAAGATGTTTTAAATGCTGGTGGAGGAATCTGTCATCGGAGTAATTGGAGGGAAACGTGAGGTGGAATGGAAATGAAGAAAAAAATAAGTATGTGGTCTATTTGTGGTGTCACGCTTTTGTAATGGCTTCGATTTTTTTGTGTTTTAATTACGGTTCGTTTGTGCATTGGTTTGGAAAAGCGTGATGAGTGTTTGGTTACTATTATTCTTACGGATTTTTGTTTGCCAGTAAATTACCTTAATACATAGTAATATCAGAGCGCATGTGCCACGTCTCATATTTTTAATTCGTCAGAACAATTTTAGAAGCCCTATTTTTAGCACTGGATTTAACTAGCAAACTTAAATACGAATAAACCTATTGACATTTTCTGAAACAATCTTCATATGAATCATGTCAGAGCACACAAAGTTACTCCCACTGGCTTATTGCATCTGAGTATTTTACAACCTAACTTTATATGCAGGTCATAAAGTGTACTAAAATACGATCGAGCAGTTTTCGAGATAAGTGGGTTTAAAATGGGGATGATATACATAGGTAGATTCCAGAAAATGCCGGGATACTCTCTCCGATAAAAATTTAAGAATAAAAGATATTCTTCTCCGTACCTACATATAGTAGTTTAACCAAATACCTAACAGCTCAGACTGGAATTCCCAGACAAAAAAAAAAGGTCTGGCAAATTATTTGGCTTCATATTTATGGTTTTAGGCTTTATTCGCCTTATGCAAAACAACCTACTTGACGCACCCCACACTTCAAAGTTATATATTTTTGAAAACTAACAGAAAATACATAAATATATCGAGTATTAATGTCAATACAGACAACAAACAAAAACAAGGCACTTTAGAGGATTTACGAGTTATAAATCAATACCCACTCAGGGCTATTAACTAAGGATTTTGAAATCGCTGCACGTAGAACGGAACTAACTGCTTTTTCAAGCAGCTGCGCAGGCGCAGTGTTTCAATTTTGACGAATATAGCGAGGAAAAGGATGTTGAAGTTTTGTGGGTTTAAACTAGCATATTTGATAATCCAGCCATTCTTTATTAGGCGCCATGTTTGTTTTATTCGTTCCAGATCTAACTCGGTTACCAGTAGTTGATTACGAAATTATTATGAAAGATAGGTCTAACAGGAAATTGGGGTCGTCTTTCATAGCCCTAGCCTTAAAACTAAAAGTGTATATTTTTACTAACCACTTTTAAGTTTGATTTTGCTTGTATTATGAACTAACCTTCGAAATGCTGGAAAGGCTTTAGAAATGACATCTGCTATAGAAACCAGGCTTTCTAATCAAAGACGTAAAAGGGAATAAAGAAGCTAGACACACAAACATCTTACAAGGGAATAATTTTTGCAGAAAACTTCATATAAAAAATGTCTAGCTGTTAACCTAGTTTTGGCGCGCTTTCCAGTTTCATCGGAAGACCAGTAATTAACGGCCATTAGGAAAAAAAGTGTAAAACTTCACTCGACAGGAACACTGAATTATTTTGAATGGGTTCATGCTTGTTAGGGTTGTCGGGAACTAATTAAAATTATTAAAACATCCAGTGTAAACCATTTCTTCTAATGCACTGAACACTCTTCATTAGATCTGAGACACAAAATGATTTATTCGCTGATCAATTAGGTATGTTATTAAAGTACTATTTATTAGTTATAATTGTTACCTATAGTCGCCTCTTACTTCGCTTTAAAAAACACTTAAAAGGCAAATGACAATCCTAACTATCCTTATATTATATTGTTTGTTTATTTATTTGTTACGCTTTCACGCTTAAACGGGTGAACGGATTTGGATGAAATTTGGCACATGGGAAGACCATGACCTGGAATAGGACATAAGATACTTTTTATCCCGATATTCCCACGGGATCGAGTGTCCAGACTTACGCAGGAGAAACCGCGGGCGCAGCTAGTCATATATAAAATGGACATTGTTGACTTAATCACCGACAATGACACGGATCGCGATTTAAAATATTCTTGGTAAACGTATTTATTTATAAATATTATGACAACAGATCTATTATGTATCATATGAGTGAGAAGTATTTGCTAAAAACTCCATGTGCACAAAATACGTCACCACCATAAACAGTTGGTAAACTCCTCAGTGATGACCGTGACGGAACGAAGATGAGAGAGTTAAACGTTAGACCACACTGCAAGTGATACTTAACCTACTAGCGATAATTACTAACGATAGTTAGTAGGTAAATGGCTGTACTAAAGGGAATACAAGTATTTGCTAATCATCATCCTTCCATACTGCAAGTACCTATTTATTCATATTGGAGTGAAAACATTCGAAACGTTAAAGAAGACGATTCAATTATGCGGAGTGTTGAAATAATAATGAAGTGTTCCGTTTTAATTTATTCGGGTTCCATTGACCATGATCTTTGATCCTCATTATCAGAACCTCGATGTGAATCAAATATCCAAATACGAGGACATACTAACTTACCTAAAAAGATCGATGTTCCATAATTAGACTATCAGTCTTTTGAATAGTAACTTGTTAAGACATAGTCGGCTAAAGAGAAGGATAATGAATAAAATATAAGTAAAAACTTTTTTTTAAACAAGCTTTTAATTAACTAAAAATGATTTTCCCAGGGCCACCTTCCGGCTCCATAATCAGATCCTGAACACAACCTAGTGTCAAAGCACTTGTTAGTACATAGCTAATGAGTCCAAACACGATGGTGCTATCTTGTTTGATTGAAGAGTTCCTATGGCCAACTTCCGGATCCATCATCAGACCAGCACCATGGTATGCACCATGGTATGGATGCGAGAAAGTGCTTGACAAATGGATGACAATTGGAGTAACCGGAAACACATACGAACAGAGCAAGCTATTAAAAAGCTTGTAAAAATTGGAGGCACCGGAATCGATCTGAACTTACACAAACAACCCTCACTGTCTTTACCTTCACAGGTGTCGGGTAAGCTAACCAACAAACCGCCCACATAATTAACTACTCGCTTCAGTAAGATCAATTACCGATTATCCAAACACACCAATAAAATTCGACAACCCTACACTTCGCTTGAGAAACGCGCTTCCTTATTGGTCCACTAAAATTGTCGGCAGAAATAAAACTGTAGAATGTTTATGTGGATTCGTTGCTGTTCCAGATGAATATATGCGTGTGCGCAAGCTGCATAGCCAATACGTTCCCATGCTTTGAATGTAATGGATTTGTCATCTAGTTAGTCATAGCTCGTGATTTCCCTTTGTGGGGTAAATAGTGCAGTAATGAACGGATTCTTGGTATGAGTTACATTGTTTGTATTTTCCAAAGGGCAAAGGTAGGCAGTGATACACCTTCTGTAACTATTACATCCTCCTCTCAAGGTTGTTCATTGAATCTAATAGTTATTGCCTATATAAGGTGTATCTTTTCATACAAGAAATCTCTTAAGGGGTCATTTTACTCATCATTTTGAACAACTTTCATAACCCTGAAATCGCGAAAAAAACTCAGCTGTACCCTACATTTATGGTCGCATAGCTCCTTAAAAATTAGGGAACAGCTGATTTTTTTTACGATACACCTTATAATATAGTACCTGGTCATAGCAATAAGATTGCTATCGATATAACCTAGGCTAGAGTTTATTTACATAATAAAATCTTAAATCCATTCACTGATACACCGATCACAGCTTAAATCGCACCAATGTTCCTTATATGTAGCAAAAGTGAAAGATAGGATTTTTTTTAAAATTCACCCCCTAAATGGGGTCCCTAAAGGGGTTAACATATTTTTTAACCTTTAGGGGATGAATGTTCAAAAGAAGTATGATAGTTTGTATTGAATATCGTAACTTTTGCCCATCGAGTACACGGCTCGTAAAATTATCAATTCGTATTTATTTACGAAAAAATCAGTTGTTTTATCAACCATACGAGATATGTTAGCAAGATCAATGAAACTTACAGGGTAAGGGCATAAATCTGTCCATCAAACCAGCACTGTTGGAGATAGATAGATCTTGTTTGATAGGGATCAAACAAGATCTATCTCCATCAGTGCTGGTCTATATTTTATATTTCAAGTTCACTCACTACACTCACCGACTGCCAGTCCTCCTGCCTCTCTATGCGGGCAGGGTCTGTCCTCTTCGCGAGCTCTGCCCTCCTCAGCTGCTCTCGTGCTCGGCTGCCCAAGTCAGCAGGCCCGACACGCACGAACTGCAGCGGGTTGCCAGCGGGCTTGCCCGGGATGACGGCTGCTGTATGCGGCCGTGTCGCCAGGAAATCCGCGCTGTCTGTAGTCTGGAAAAGATAGAAGATAATGGTTAGGAAATACATAGGTAATTATAGGTGGATTATTATTTCAAACAAGTCTTAAATTGCTCCAGTCCCAAAAGATATGCAGCCGAACAAGGGTTAAAACTGTGGAATTTACTCGCATGTCAGACTGGCATAAAATTCGGCGCGTATTTTTCTGATTATGTGAAGCATGGAGTACATACTTCATATCAGTCCAAACTTTTGCTATGTTTATTGTAGTTATGTTGGAACACAATTCCAACAAACTACTGCTGTAACATTCTGTAAAAATCTCACCGAGAAAACTTAGGTGAAGTGAGTTTGAAGTGAGCTGTCAAAGCTTAGATTTCCAAGCGTCAGTTCACTTCAAGCTCACTTCACGTAAATTTTCACGGTGACATTTTTACAGAATAGAACGGCTGGTTTGAATAGTTTGCCGGACCTGACACTTACTAGGATTCTTAGGGTGAAGTTCAAAATCCATAAGCTAATTGAAATCGTACAAATGCAACGGAAGTACTCGTAATCTCGACTTCTCTATAAGTATGTACTTGTTCAACTTCCTTCCGCACAATCCTGCGCAGGTTATACAATTTAAATAAGAGAAATGTATTCTAGTGTTTAGTTTGAGGATGCTGCATAAGTGCTTATACAAGTTTTACATGACAACTAAGAGAAATGGGTGGCACAACAAAAACCTGAGACCAATACTAACCAAAACATTTTACCGTTTGAGATTCGCCTCATACATCAAGAAGAAAATCGAAAGTAATTTTACATAATTTTCCCAACGTGTTTGAAAGAGGTGTGGTCAAGTATATCTTGATAGATAAACTGGAATTGTAAACTGATATAACATATAATTATATCGCCGTTTCAACGCCTGAAGATAAACATTTTAATCACCATTTTGTGACGAATAAAGAAATGATTATTACCTAAGTTTAGTTGAAGTTATTCCAGACATTTCCGATAGAACAGCTGTGTCTGAATCACGAGGTTTTAGTAAACGTCTAGGTATTTTAATGATGGTATAGAATCATCGCTTGGATGATGACATTATTTCTAAAGGTTAACTGAAGAATATTAATAGTTCTGTAAAGTGATTTCTTCAACTAGACTAACTATAAATACTGATGTTTGCTTACGAAATTATTATTATTAATATGATAAAATATATACATTGGGTAACCTATTATACTAAATTAACTAAAAGGGCTAACTGACTATACCAATAAATATGAAAACAAAAGGAGAAATATTCGTCCGCATCGCTAAGCTTGATGCATTTGTAAGAAATGTGTTTGATAATTTCTTTACATAGACTCCATTTGAAATAAGATTAGACGTATAGATAAGCCTTTTTTACATTCCGTTCAACCGATTTTGAATTCTATTGCGTTAGTGGCAGCCGCAGTAGATAGTTGGTATTGTGTAACTTGTTTTGCTTTTAATGCTATCCTTATGCCTACGGTATAGAAGTCAAAATCGGTTGAACGGACTGTAAACGGGTTTGTTTTAATGTCTAATCTTATTTCAAATGGGGTATAGTTAAGTAAAGAAACAATTAATAATTCTAATAATTTCTTTACTTATATAGTTAAGTAAAGAAACCATCAAACATACAAATTACACCTATGCAATGATTTTAATAAAGTTAAGTAGGTACTGATTTGGCATCATTTGGAAGGCCTATGTCCAGCAGTTGCTTAACACAAGCTGATGATGCTTCTCTTTATGAGAGGCCTTTCGTTTCTGCCTACCCTCATGTGAAAAAGGCGTGAGTTTATCGCATGTAAAATTGTGAATATTTTTTACGAACTTAACATAATTTTACGGTAAACCACAGATTTAATAAGTATGTTAATCCAATGTTCTGACTTTATTATCGTTACGTTATCTTAAGATCAGGAAAACGGTGTTTTTTGGTAATTTTTCTCAATTTGCGGCGACTGAACCGTGGTTAATTAACTTAATTCTGATTTTATAACGGTCGAATAAAAATAATATTTAATAGCGTTAAATTGTAATTCTGGGAAAGTAATAAGTAAGTAGGTACCTACTTATTTAAAATGGTAGGTATGCAAATTATGAATCATCAAGCGAGATCATTTTGCAAAGGTCAGACTATCTCAATTTTTTACCTGTGTATCTTAATTAGACAGTGTATTATACAATAGTTTATAAGAGGACGCAGAAAATCATGTTTAAATTCCGCTAACGTTTCGGAATTCCCGTCGTAAGTCTATTTTTGAATCTCGTATACTAATTTGACAGGAGCAAAATGTCAAATTCCAAATTGAAAACACAAAGAACAATCACTCGAAATGTGAAATTAGTCTACGAGATTAAAAAGCAGACTTTAGTTACAAACTTAAATGGAGCCCCTTATTTATCCACCATAAACTACTCTCAATGTCAAAGACAAATAATTTATTTCAAATAGGCACTTATAGGTCGTGAACGTTAAATTTACAAAAAAAATAGAATTGATTCTAGTCGCCCCTTCCAAATGGTAGTTTCGTATGGAGAAGAATCTCCCATACAGGGTGTTAGGGTAGACACCGTTATCCTTGAAACTAGTGGTTTGGTGTCATCTATAATATACTTTTTCTATGGGACCAACATTGAAATCGCAAAAAAAAAAACAGCTGTTCAATACATTTTGTCGATTTAAGCAAACACAAATGTATGGAACAGCTGATTTTTCTTTCGCGATTTCAAGGTTGGTCCCATAGAAACAGTATATTATAGATGACACCAAACCACTAGTTTCAAGGATAACGGTGTCTACTCTAACACCCAGTATACATAGTTCAGATACGAGGTTAAAAAGTTCTATACTGAGCTTGTCAGTCTAATTCTTACTATGTAATATTTACCACAACATTTCTAATGTCGCGTAATAGATAACTTAATGCAGCATTAAAGTGTGATGGCGGCGCAGGCGCAATAAATTACGCGAGCTTCCTCGGATTATTGTGCATTACTGAACTTTCTTATTTACTTACGTAAAGTAATGACAGGAACTGGACCAGTTTTTGTAATGTAATCTATATTATTTAATGCCTTATAACCAAGAATTTCTAGGAGAGTCTTTATCGTTTTTCCTAATACATGGGAACACGTACAAGATGGAATGAGCATGTATCTATACAAGAAACACACAACTATCTAACACACAGTAAATCATTTATTTATTTTATTTATTTATTTATTTATTTATTTATCATCATACATCTACCCTTACAGCTAACCAATGCGGTAAATGTGCCTTAACATAATTGTTCCTTATAACTAATACCTATAACTAATAACAAACAAAGCATTCCTTGTGAATTCACTCAGAGAACAACAGAATAGGTCTGTCTCACTCGCTATGAGGTTGAGCGTGCGGAGTGCACGCGTCAGCGGCGCCTCCTTCAGAAGGAGATCATGTTTTAAGTTCAAACTGTTTCAATATTTTTCAATGGAAAAGTTTGGTTTACTGTTGAACTTATGGATTAGGAACTCATAAGAATCACGAATACAAGTGATTGTTCGATTCCGTACAGAGTCACGTCCACAAAAATAACGTGATAGGTCACAGGTCCTAAGGAAAAGTGACTGGTTTTCGCCTAGCCACACCTAGCGCTCCTAGAGTACCTACCTACTTTAGGAATCCAAAAAATCGACCGAGTATTAAATAGATCGAGTCTTAGAAAACATGCAAGTTTGACGTATCGACTTAACCTGAAAAATAATATATAAGTATATAATAATAATATACAAAATTATTTTTTCTTTATGCTAAACCTGAAAAGGGGTCATTGTTCTCATCATTTTGAACAACTTTTACTATGGGACCAACATTGAAATCTCGAAAAAAAAATCAGCTGTTCCCTACATTTATGTTCACTTAAATCGCGATTTCAATGTTGGTCCCATAGAAAAAGTTGTTCAAAATGAAGAGTACAACGACCCCTTTTCGGGTTTTGCATAAAGAAAAAATAATGTTGTATATAAAAAAATATATAATATGTTACTTCATAAAAAAATAATAGGTTCACAAAATACTCCATAAAAAAATGCTTTTTCAACCAAAAAAAAGTGATCACAATCGACACCTAGTGAATATCGACTACAACCTATTATTCCTATGCCAATTATACCAGAATACCAAACGGCCCAAAACAGTCCATATCGACTCCATCTTTATATTCTAACCACACTACACTTCCTACACCGGATGAATTCAGCTTATTGCATTTTAAGTACAATGTCGTAACAGCCCTCCCCACAGGCGAATAGCGAAATAATAGCCTTGAGACTTGTTTACACGCAGTCTCTTTCTTCTATCTTCGGGATTTTCTTAGGATAACCTTGTCAATATAGCACACAAGCTATAAAAAAACTCGCTTACGATTATGGTATCATAATCATAACTTCATAACTTAACTAATATTATAAATATCAAAGTGAGATTGTTTGTTCGTTTGTTTGTTACGCTTTCACGCTAAAACGGCTGAACGAATTTGGATAAAATTTGGTACATGTATAGACTACGACTTGGAGAAGGACATAGGATACTTTTTATCCCGATATTTCCACGGGATCGAGACTTATGCGGGTGAAACCGCGGGGCGCAGCTAGTCCTTCGAAATATTTTGTAAACTCTCCAATTGCGACAGGCATTTGCCTTTCGAGATGCGATTATCATACATACAAACTTTTTTTATTCGAAGCGAGAAACTATCCTCTCGTGTAAATGAGCCTTTAACTTACGTAAGGAGGTTAGCAAAAAAGGAGGTGTATTCAAAACACGCTACACTACAAAGGAGGTCGAGTTGATAAAATTTTACGATGTTTTTATTTTATTTATTTATTTGATGTTGTTAATAAATATTTATTGACAGCTTTTAGATTAATTCGGTTTGTCGTGACCTCTGTGATCTGTTAAATTGATTATTTTGGTATTGAAATGTTACCTACATTGACTTATGTAAGAATTTGGTTGGATTCTTCTGTATCGTTTTTAATGCTGTTGCTATCGGAAAAGAAGGAAACTGCAGAGGCATTATCAGTGGGTTTTCTTATAAAGGCCAACTTAACTGTGCCATTGAAAGATTACTAAGATTTTCCAAGTTTCTTGATAAAATTGTATCATTTGATTCAATAATTTATGAATGGATTTTGTGAAAAGCATCTATTTACTGTACTTATTTTTTTACTCTTGTTACTGTTTTTCCACTACATCATCGCTCTTTTATTGAATGAGCCTACAATCTTCACCCTGCTTAAAACATGTCCAGCATGACAACAGTTGACAAGACAATAAACAAATCCGTCCACAAAAGGCATTGACAATTCTGACATGGTTGAATTCACTCATACACGTAATCCTTCCACGGACCATTTAACTTGCAGATTGATGCGTGATCTAGGTCTATATATCTAGACAATGATTTGCCTGTCTTAAGACATGGAATAAGATTTCTCGGCCTACAGTAGATCGCGGGGAAGACCAGGATGGGACTCACACAGACCAGGGAAGCATGGCATAAAAGGAAGGAGGCCTGTACTCAGCATTGTGTGGGACAAGGCTGCCAATGATGATGATGATGAAGATTTCCCAAAGGTCATGGTGATTGATGGTTTTTTTTGTCAAAACATCATCAATATTAGACTAGCAGGTTACGAGTTTGTTATGACCTCATCGCGCAATTTGTGGTCTACGACACTGATGAGTAGAACAACCACAGATAATAAATACCCGCGGTGCACGCTATCATTGCGTAACAAAACAATTTCTTTGAAACAACTGTTTGGATACTACCGCAGTACTACGAACAGTGAAAGTTCATAAATGTTAGAAAATATTTACCAACAATCTGACGACGGCCGTCAAACACGACACTTTCACTATCAATGGCAATTACAAAACAATCGATCGGCTCGATCACGCCCCTACATCACGATCGATACAAAACTATCATTCTAAATTATCGACCGAAACTTTAAAATAAACTTACTTTTTAAAAGAAAGCGGAATCCCGTGACAAAGTTCACACTGGCAGCTGCATTCGGGGTTTTAAATTTAGAACATGCAATCCGTTGGGCGTTCTATATTTCCGTTCGGTATGCGTGTTTAAATTTAGAACCAGACTTAGTTCACTGTTCGACACTGTCGTTTGTCACTCGCTCGATCTATTTTTAAATAATCAATCGAAATTTTAAATGGATTTTAAAGTTTCGTTTTGTTTCATGTATCAGGTGCGATGGTTGAGCGTAAACTGCGTTGAGAACTAACTTTCGCGGTTTTCCAAGCTACTGAGAGAGGGGAAAGTAACGTGTTGTGATAATTAATGCATTATTTTATGTGTGGAAACAAGCGTGGTTTAATTGATACGTGAAGCCAATCTTGCGTGTACTCAGATCATAATTTGTAACGTTTTGTTAATTTTGACTGAGCGCCTTGTAAGTTGGTAGTTTATTATAACATTACAAATTGTTTATGGTCGATATCATTTTGAATGGCTACAGTTATTACTGAGTTTATTAAAAATATTGATGTCATCCCTCGAATTTATATTTTCGTTGACGTAATTATTAAATCGCGTGCCGGTACCAAGTTTTCTGTTGTCAATCAATGTAGCGCCAATGGTATCTTAATAAATGCAATTATTCAATTAAAACTTCAATTAATTAGTCAACTTGGCCACTCGCGTCTACTGCTGGACATATGCCTGTCCTATGTCGCTACAACACCCGGTTCGCCTTTCGCATCGTCGTAAACCGAACTACTTAATATAATTAAAATACGCCTGAAGCCTTTAAAGGGTTGCAAGTAGTGGCTATAGTACGTACGCTCTCACTCAGTTAGCCAATGACAGTAATAGATTGTGTTAAAGGGCGAACTGCAGCCAATCTATTTTTAAATTCTAATAATACATTTCTATTACATTGGTGCAAATGTTTGCAAGAGCAGCTGATGAGTGGGATGACTCGGGGGATTGTTTTTTTTTTTGTAACTAAAAATATTCGGATGTTTTTAATAACAATGCACTGCAGGGCGAAGCTCTCTTCTTTGCGTGTGGGCACACCTATGTCAGAGGTGAGAAGTTTGGAATAGCGACCGATAAATCGAACTAAAAATATAATTTCCTGAAGGTGCAAATAAAAATTAATTAACAATTTACTTCTTTTTATATCTGCCGCTGAAATATTTTCACCATTGTCTAATTATCTAGTAACAGGCAGATTGTATGATTTGTCATATTGAACTGGGTTATATAGCTTAGACTAGGTTACAACTGTGACCAACCGCGCGCGAGCTGAGTGAGCGAAGCGAGCGGTGCCGCGGAAGCGGCCGGCGAGCGCTACTTCCAAGTTGCACGCAGGTTTTTTTTCTCGATTTTCTAGTTATTCGAGTTTTCGCAATATCCCCTAGGTTTTCGCGACATAACTATTCTCAATATTTCTCCAAGGAAAACAACCAGACCAACATAATAAAAAGCCATATACTAACAAGGTTATAATTACTCATAGAAAACAATTGAATTCCTGAATGACATGAAAACTTCATTGTTATCAAGCTGGTAGACAAGTTTCTTATGATATTCTATACGAGTATGTAGTTAGACCCGTCTTATTGTTGTAGTAGACATATTGACAGATTTATACGTCAGGTATACTTGTTAGTTTGTGCAGTAAGGTAATAAATATTTTATATGAAATAATCAATTGTCTACTTTCAAGTAGTCGATTTTCAGTTCAACTAAATGGTAAATTACTATTGTGGTTATTTCAGTAGCACACTCACTCTACTATCGAAGGTACTAGCTAGGACCAATTTCATGCCTTTTTGTCGGTTAGAGGCAATTCATTTAAAGCACCAATTCGAAAAGCACCAATGCGAATAGCACCCATAGGATTCCACATTGCGCACCCACGATTATAGTGGTAGTTAGAGCGGGGCACTAACTAATGGGTGGAGAATTGCATATATTTAACTGAATGTAGAAATATAACATAATTATCGATATTCTAGTGTCGACGATAAAAACGCATTTGAAATATTACGCATTATTATAAAGACTACAGCGAAATTACATAAGTCTGTTATTCCTTCAGAAATACTGAGAATGCTGACAAGTTACATATTGTATAGAAATTATAGTAAAAAGATTAGGTGTTGCGTTATAGTCTATGCTTCTACGTAAATGGTTACAAACCTACAACTACGCGATTTCATAATAAATCTTTACACATAGATAAACAGATATCAAGATTTAGTTCAATTACTTTTATCAACAGATATGCAGTCATTACGATTTTAATACAAGTTCAACTAACGATACTTCGCGTTAAAATGATCATGCTTAGCAGAAGAGGAATGCAGTACCAAACCTGGCAAATATAATACTAGAAACGTTAGTCCTTTCTACAGCCTTTCCTCTTTTGATCACCAAATAGGACACCTATTACAACACAAGGGAGCAAAACAACTGCAAAACATCACTTACCAATAGAAAACAGTGCAACTTTAAAAAACAAACGAATCTTTAAAAAAAGTTAGTTCTTCAATCGTTCTACTTTCAAATTATCCAATCCTTCGATTTTTCTATCCTTCGAAATTCAAACTTAATCCTTTTATTTCAAAAAGGTCTGTCCTAAGCCTAGTGCACACTCCGACTGGCGGTGTTACCGCTAACCACTGCGTGCACTTTCACCAAAATCGTGAGTGTTTTGTTAAAGCCAGCACGTAATCGACATGTATGCGGTATTTTCATACCGTGTGGACGTGGCTTTACTTACAAATGGCGGTTATGTATTGGCAGTTAGGTTGAACTGAATTTAGAAGTGGCGTTAATGCATAATGTGGGAATAAAATTTTAAGGAAGGATTCTAAATTACATAGTTAACGCCTACTCGCTAATATAATTTTAGTTAGAATTTATTTAAAAATATTAAACTACATCATCATCATCATTTCAGCCGGAAGTCTCCACCAAGAGTCGCTTCATTGACCGGTCCTGTTCTTCCTAAAGAGGTTATGTATTTGAGGTCTTTTGAGATATTCCTGACACAATTAATTGCCCATTGTTCTATTTAAATATCCATGATGAATGTATAAATACTTAACCAAAATTCACAAACTAAAAATTCAGCAATAAACCATTCCTCCATTATTGAAACTGTTATCTAAAAATCGTGAAATCAATACTAGCCTCATTTTTATCCATTGTAGGGCAAAGATGTTTCCTATGAAAGCTTTCCATAAAACGAACTGTGAATTTTATTATAAAGATTTTCCGCCATCGAGTAGCTTGAAACTCTACTCCCCCTATAAATAACAGCAAGCTTGAAGATGTAATATGTCAGGGTCAGTAACTCCGACTTGTGACCTTACTGGGCGTTACGCAACATCAGAGATGTCACAGTGCGTAGGCTGCGCAGAGTGCGCAGGCGCATACCGGTGTTGCATGAGTATTAATGATCGGAGCATTGATATAGAGATATATCTGATAGTGTGCAGTGATATCTTCTGCTTGAATTGAAGCTGAATAGTGATATACGGATGGTGAGGAGGTCGTGGCTAAGTAATAACAGCCGCACGGGTCGATCCATCAGGTTAAGCTATGCTTGCCGGGGTTGGTCCGTGGATGGGGGACCATCTTCACACATCGAGACTCCTCGTTGGTCCCGGCTGTCATTTGTGGACCTTTGACAGTCGTTACAGGTCGTCAGAAGCCCCGAAAGTCTGACAACCGTCTTACCAAGGGGTATCGTATTACCCAGTTACTGGGTTGTGGAGGTCAGATAGGCAGTCGCTCCATGTAAAATACTGGTATTCAGCTGCATCCGGTTAGACTGGAAGCCGACCCTAACATAGTTCGGAAAAGGCTAGGCAGATGATGATTGATATACGGATTACTATTAGACCTCGCAGTACTTTGGGTGTCAAAGTTCGATGTCTGTGAAAGTGTAGGGACCTATTGGAAATTGTGATACTTGATACTTGGTGTTACATTCGATACTTAATGATAATTTTGATACATGGTGCTGATATTGTAGAAGGGGCGAGGATACAGGAAGTGTTGGTATATCCTATGAACAGGAGACAGTGGTTTCCGGGATATGATTTGTGTGCATTTATGCATTAACTAATAAGTTTTGATCAAGAAAGTAAAGTTGTAAATTCTGTTATAGAAGATGTGAGATTGCATCTTTTGTATATAAGTAGGTACCTAGGTACATTACTAATAAACTTATCTAAGGTAAGATTAGACTTTCAGGAAGAGGTCCTGCAAGTCTAGAAACCAGTCTAACCTTATCTTATTAATTAAAAGAGATGAATAAGATAAGCCGAAGTAATCAATCGATAACGATGTCAATTTTCAAGATAATCTACAGAAATCGGGAAACTTCAATTAAATGAAATTAAATTGTCTATTCTGTAAAAAGGATATCGGAATTACTTTTACACGTGATATAAAAAAAAAGCTAGACGGAGTCGACATTTCCTATCTGACTACCGTCAGAAGAAATGGCGATACAAAACTCAGGGATTTAAGTCTTTTTTAAAGTCCAGACGTAATCTTGCTCAGGCCATATGAGGGCCATGTAGATTAGTGTCTGAAATGGTATTTTGAGGAAAGATCCACAGTTTTGAGTGGACCTGTCCAGTCAATCCTCATCAATTTCAAAATGTTATACGTAACAATATAGAGAGTAGTAATTTATAACAAGACATGTAGGCGCTTATGACCTTTTCTTCCGGAAGTCATCGTGAGCGATCAAGCGGTTACATTTTGCTATGTGCAACGTTATTACAATAACAGCTCTGTACGTAGCACATGGTTAGCAGTAGGTCAACCAGCAGACGATCAGAATGAATAGAAAAAAAAATAGAATTGCGTGAGTTTGTGATATGCGTGTGTTTGGGTGGTTTGGGCCCGTGAACGTGATACCTACAGGAAATATCAAACGTGAGACGTCCCTTTAAGTAGAAGTATTTTAAATAATAGGGCAAAAGTTATGAAAAAACTCAGTTTAATATTAAAGCGCACCTTCAAAGAGAATGGAATTAAATTGTGTGTAATTTCTACAATAAATATAATCAATTATCGTTCCTGCTTTTATATTAAGTTTTTTATTTATGTATTATCTGTTTTTAAAATAAAATAAATCTCTAAGATTACAACAGAATAAAAATTAACATCCCAACTTTAATTTCCACCTAAAATCTCAATGACAGCCCCGACTTCACCCACTGACGCAGCTTCACTGCAACAGAGCTATTCACCTCACGCACAACACACAAGACAGTGTACCGGCCAGGTCAACGACCCTTAACGTTTCTCTGTTTGATAACAAGTTCATGTATTGATAAGTGTGTGATTCTATAAATCAATTCTGTTCTTTGTTGGACAGCCTGAGGTCGAGACCAAGTGACGACACTATTTTACCTATGCAGGCACACATTTGGTTCTCTCTCATTACAGAAGTTTTGGACTACGATGTGTAAACAAAAACTATTGAATTGAACATAGATGTCTTGACTACGGTCTACGCTACTTACCTAAGCCTCACTGTAGTATATTTGAAAACTTGTATGTTTAAGAATTCATTAATAGTTTAGCGTAGGTACCTATAGGTGAAAAATTGTTAAGTTCGTCTACATAATTAGGAACAAAAAAGGAGCTACGTCTACTAACAAACTGCTGTGCAGTTTGGAAGAGGTAATTTAGGTGGTAAGAAATTATTTCTGCTAATAAACGCGTTTTTTTTTAATGCTCTGGCAGTAATAAAAATATGACATTTTGGAATAACGAAAATTCAATAAATGCAATAAATAAAAAACCTGAACTGATAACGAAATTAAGTAAAATCTACTGACGACTGAGCATCTCATTCTGACAGTTTAAACAGCAAGAATTATTCCTCATCCACCTTACACTCAATATATCATCTTCTCAAATCCCAAAGTAACACCAACGTTTCTCACCAACATCTCAACGACCGACCCCACTTACACTACTGCTGCCACCTTCACTGTTACGCTACACATACCAGAGTGGGTGTGGGTCAGTGACCTCGCTATCGGTCAGACACTATTTGCTCTGCAGCATGATTGCCGCGATAACAACAGGCTTCTGGGATTGTATACATGCTGCAGTGGTATGCTTTTTAGCTCCCTTCAAAATGGTTGAGCTGAATGGTGCTTATCCATACGTCATGTTCGTGAACGGGCGCCGTCAGTTGTGACTGGTCATCTCTTAGCTGCCATGGCTTATTTTAATTTTTGAATTGTTCTTATTACGTTAAAAGAGTTTACATTGTTCTCACATGTATAATTTCAACATGAATTTTGATTTAAAAGAGTGTCCATGGAGTTTCTTGCCCGTTCTTCTCCATAGGTACCTACTACGCTTTGGAATGGGCAACTAGCTTCATATTTCTGACTGACTGACTCCTTGACAATTCAAAAATGCCTGTAAATGGTTTAACTGAAATAAATGCTTTGAGTTTGAGTTTGATACTTTGATGTAGTGAAGAACGTTTGCAGTGTAAATATGGCTATAAGAGTAGGGAAACGATGCGATGGACGTTAGAAGAGAAAAGCAGAGCAAATCCCTAGCGCGTTAAAAACTGCACTGTTGGAGTATCAATGTTCAGCTCACGCCGAGAGTTGAAAATCGAGAGCGCAGTAAAAACAGTCGCGTTAATAAAGCACCTGTGCGCCATAGAGAAGAAAGTAGAACTTAGCGAAGCACATACCTGTGTGACTTCGACCTGATATGGCTAGAAAGGGTGAATAATGAGATGACGACAGATAGAGGGGTAGGAAGGAGGGGGGAGGAGAAGGGATAACAAAAAACAACAACAACATGCAGTATGCATAATATAAATATTAGTATAGTAGCCACACTAGCCATTGGTTTGTGAATCTGTTTGTCAAAACATTCTATATTTGTTTACTATTCTGATGTATGGAATGAACTAACGGATTTGGCAAGGGATTCAATTCATCAAGCTTTTAGAAAAGAGCTGTTAATATTAACGCAGTGATAGCCTAGTGGTGTGACCGTCGGACTGCTAAGTCATAGGTCTCGAGTTCGAACCTCAGACTTTTCGGATTCATGTGCGTGTTGTATAATTATCACTTGCTTTAAAAACATCGTGAGGAAACCGGCATGCCAGAGAGATATTTCTCAACGGCATGGGAAGCCAACTCTGAGGCCCTTGGGCGGCTTTAAAACTCTGACACCAGGTTAGTCACTTACCACACGAAAAGAAGAAGAATAATATTCTAAAACAGGACAACCTCCAATCATCAAGAAACTGACATAACCTTAAATGCAATCCATAAATGTCATTCCCATACAATACTATATACATTTCTATCTCAACTACTTCAACTTGAGTCTTTGGTCAACTGGACCCACTCGAAATGGACCCGTGGATCACTCAACCCAATCACATTTTGAATAAGTCGACTGCACCCATGAATGATCACATTCCTTGCTAATCACAGGTTACTATCGTGTCAAAGGGGGCAGTTTCAAATCCGTTCAATACGTCATCAGTATTAATTGTCAACAATCAGCAAGATGACATGCAATTGACACAATGTTTTTTCTCCAATTCCCAGAAGAAGAAACCTTAGTACAATTGAGTGTGGGAAACACAGTGATTAGTGCAGTCACGGCATTATGTATGTGGGAGACAATAAAATGAGTGCTTGTAACTAAATGATGGATTTGCATAATGGTAGGTGCACAATGTTGTGTATAGTCCAGTGTCCAGTGGTAGATAGCTAATGTCCTTTATTTATATAAATGTGAGTATTGGAATACTAAGTATATATAAGAAGAGAATAGGTTTTAAAGTTAATTTCAAATCGACGTGATTTTGGGTAGGATCGGGTTAGGTTAGAAGTTAATCTATTAAGGGGAAATTATAAAATTCATGGGCAAGCCAGCGACATCATAACCATATTACGAACACATTATAACCAGTTTGACTCCTTTCGAAAAAACTGGCCCAAATATTAGCAGAAAACAGAATTTTATGGGGAAATGGGTAGGGGAGACCTTTGACCTACAGAGGGACTGAACAGGCTGGTCACATAGATTAGATAAAACCAACTCTCGATAAGATAAACCGAACTCAATTGTCGAGGAAATAATGAAAGTCCAAACTAGTCGGAAACTTGGAAAAGCTTTCATAGATAATAGCTCCAAAAACCAAGTTTAGAAGTTTACCTTCAAACAAGTACCTTATCACCCGCATGTTTACCATAACATTCCCCAAACTCTGATGAACCTCAAGTTCTAACAGACCGACTGTTATCTGCTACAAACATCTGGTTTGGCTTATCACGGCTTATCATGCGGTTATGAACGGGAACTTACACTGATGGATACCTTTTACGGGGCTTAATGAGAAATCAAAGGATGGTCTGTTTTGAGAATGGTCGACAGAGTAACTCAAAAAAGGTGCATGTTTTTAGAGAGATAATTTAACGAATTATCGTTGGTGCACACGGCTACACATCAAGCTATACATTTCCAGTTTATGCTGATCTCGCATTGTATATGATTTCCGTACAATGTGAGGTCAGCTTATACTGGAAATGTATAGCTTGATGTGTAGCCGTGTGTACAAGTTGGTGAGAGTTCCTTTATGATGTTGTGATCTGGAAAATGTTCTAATATTAAGAACCGAAATATGAACAGATATGCAGTTTTATGTGAAAAAAGTTTCCCCACAGCAGTGTAAGCAGTTTCTTACCGATTATTTGGATAACGCTAAGTTTCTGCTTTATTAGGGTTCCGTACCTAAAGGGTAAATCGGGACCCTATTACTAAGGCTCCACTGTCTGTCTGTCTGTCTGTCCGTCTGTCATCAGGCGGTATCTCACGAATCGTGATAGCTAGACAGTTGAAATTTTCACAGATGATGTATTTCTGTTGCCGCTATATCAACAAAATTAAATACAAAAAAAACTGAATAAAATAAATATTTAAGGGAGCTCCCATACAACAAACGTGATGTTTTTGCCGTTTTTATAGATAATGGTACGGAACCCTTTGTGCGCGAGTCCGACTCGCACTTGGCCGGTTTTTAATACTACATACATCAACAAATAAGGTAACGGGTTTCGAGGTTCGATAGGCAAAAACTTGCAAGATTGCCTCTATCCGAAATAAGTAATCAGAAAGGATCGAATAATCTGGCAGACTTCCGAAATCCGGGCGGAAATTGTGGTGAGCTCATCAAATTGATCAGTGTTTCCGAAATGGAACAAACATCTTGGCCTGGAGCAGAGCTATGATTAGGTTTTAAAATTGATTGTAATGTGAATGAAATGTTGTATTATTGATGCCTCTAATTGTGCTACAGCAGCATTTAGTATGAAAGCAAAAACAGTCAGAATGTATGTCACCAACATCGTTTTCCTCCCCTGGTCCCAATTTATTTAGAGTCGGTGCAACATGTATTTTTCTTCCAAACTTCTCTATTAAGGCTCCCACAAACAGGCGCGGTATCGCGGGCGCGACAGGCAGTGCGACCGTTGTCGCGCCCGCAATATCACGCCAGTCTGTACGAGCCTTTAGTCGTCATCTCAGCAGTCCCTTTCTAGCTAGCCATATACAATGTGGAGACGACAATACAACAAATGAAAACACTGGCAATACTAATGCATAAGAGTATTATGGAACTATCAAATAAATCCTAACATGGAAATAAAAAAAGTCATTTTTTCAAACAAACTAAATTGTAGTGATGGGCCGACTATGGGGTTTGCCGATCTTTGACTAGCTATCGTAACTAAACTATTGGATATATCGTCATACGGAGTTTAATTTTTTTGTTGTATTGTCGTCTCCACCTTGTATATCATCTTTCACATCGTCAATCTATCGTTTCATTAGCTAATTAATTGGCACAGTCAAATTGATTTCTGTGCGATCTTAACTATCAGTAGTCACGTTTACCTTACGAGTACGACACACGACTTCAATATCTGTACACAAGTTAAACAATACATTAGCATTGCTTTCGCTCATCGTCGAAGGGAAACGAGCGCATACAGAAACTCCACATAAAAAATTATAGAGATCCATTACAATTCACTGAACGCTCACAAAATGACAAGTACTAAGTACATCGTAAGGTATTTGTATAAGGGCCGACGTCCACGACGCTCAAGAGTAACCAGTTACATATTTTAATCACCAATGAGCCACAAATTCACACAGGGTTACAAGTTTGTTCTGGTTATTTTCTTGTATGTATATAATATATTGTGTGCCTTAATTAAAATTAAACTTATGAACTTAAGGAGTTGTATTGCCGATTCCAATGATTATAATTCTGTAAATCCATATTTGTTACGGCCGCAAATCATATTTAGATCAAATCAAATACTGTCCTGCAACTTGCAAAAAACGTAAGAAAATTTCTACCTTAGCGTATCCCCTTTAGCCTGGGTCAAATAAATTTAGTTCCTTCCTTTAGCTTGAATGTCACAGCACTAAATATATCAATGGCGATGGCGGGCGGTCCGCATACGGGGCAACTTATCACAAAATAGTTAACGCGTTGAGTCGTGTACGGACCACCATTAATATACCAGTGCTGTGACATCCTGGCTACTCATTGATGATTTAAGCTCGTAACACGTTACTTTTGACTAGCGTCGTGGACGACAGGCCTTACAATTTCGGCGCACACGCACTGCCCTACTTTATAACTTTTACTGACAGTTGACATGGATTTTGGACCGAAGGTTTGTTCCGCATGCGTCACAAAGAGAGGCACAAAAATAATATTACAACAAAGATTGCAGATTATTAAAATGCATTAAATCCTCTGTGGATTTAGTGCATTTTATACCAATCAAGTCACTAATTCAATAGGTTGTGTTGACTCGCGATGTTTATAGATCCGCTTTATAAATAGTAAATCTTAGCCATCAATGATTCGATGGTAAAGGACAACACGTGCAGAAAGCTAGTCAGAAATCTGGATAGTTAATCCAGTCTGGATAGTTCTCTGCGTCAAGCGCTCGGTATGGCAACACGTCGTTTTCTGGTTTGCAACTGGTCAATCGTCATCCTGAGGATGCCTCGTTGAGAGATGAAACACATGTAGATTGCATACAGGGTTTTTTATGACTCTTGAAGAATAGTTAAGCGGAATAGGTTAATAAATATATCTACGTCTATTGTATTTTAGAAATCTGGATACTTCAATCGCGGTGATCATGGTGATTTTTGCTAGTTCCTTCTAAGCACGATATCCCTAAGGTGTTTTGTCTGTGCTTTTGATCTTTAGTAGAGTTATTATTACTGATAGAAATGATTCATTCCGATTTATATACATATTTTGGATGAAAATAAATGTAGTAGAAAACTGTCCCAAACAAAAAGCGAGATCGCATGTCTTTTAGTTTCTATGACGTCACTCCTCCAACTTTTCTTAAGATTTCTCATGGCGTTTGTCGTTTTTCACACTATGTGTCCATATAGCTGACAGCTCCTCACTTGTCAAGCAGTCCACTTTCGCTCAGGGATTTAGTAGGATTGAGACCTCGGCTCTAATCCCTGGACGATTTATAACTGTATCTAGTTAATAGTCATGAGTTTGAAACTTTCTAGTCGATAATAAGATTAAAATACTGTAAGGATATAATTTGATGAAGCCTTTTGAGATCTGGGGATTAAAGTAACTGAATACACTGGCTGTGGTCTTCGAAATATCTATTTGTAGAACTGTGTGTCGAACTGAGATCACTGTTACGTATTTTATTTCGTTCTTCTTTTATGTCTTCTTTTGTTCATTCATTAAATCAGCTTGAGATAGCTTTTGGGAGACTGGTGGCTTGTGCTGGTGGGCTCCCGGAGTCAATGAGGTTGAAGTGTCGTTAATTACCCGGTTATTTATTTTATTTTACACCATATAAATAAAAAAAACGTATTTAAACTAGTGTACATTGGGCGGTCTTGTCGCACAAGGCCGAACCTTACGAACAACCTTTGAATGAACTGAAAGAAAGGAGATATATTTTAGGTTGACAATTCAAAAGTGCCTGTAAATGGTTTAATTGAAATAAATGCTTTCTGTTTGAGTTAAATTGTTAGATCCTTAAGACAAAATTATATATCCAGTGGCGTCAAGAAACGTTTATAAAAAACTAGCGACCCTCTTCTGTTTCTCACGGTTTTTTGGAATTGACAAAACAGAGATTTCTTATTTATATGTAACTTTAATAGTACCGTATTATACACTTAAACCTTGGAATAAATTCTCTAAACGATGGTGAAAACCTCAACAAAATCTGTGGCGTGGTTTAGAAGAACAACGCGACATACAGACAAACACGAAAAGCGACTTTAATTTATAAATAGATAACAAATTAATCAAACAAAGCACGCATTAATAATCTCAATGCTATAAAACACTATCCCGTTTCCCAACCCCATCTTTACTTCGATAACCTTACATCTTTTCCCATCCGAATGAAACCATCAACTGTTGATAACCCAACAATTCTTCACGGCAGCCATGAGCCAGCTTCCCATAGGAACAATGCACAATGAACAATAGTGACACACCACACACGACCTTGGGGGGAGAAAGTCTACGATCTAAAGAATCTAAACAAACATGTGAGTTTGTTGTGTATGCAAGCATGGGGGATATTTTTACGGGTTTTCTCAGATATAGGCTTTTCTTAATTACTGGGGCAGTAGTCGTACTTATTTTAAAGAACGTTCATCATCTGCCTAGCCTTTTCCCAATTATATCGGGTTCGGCTTCCAGTCTAACCTGATGCAGCAGAATACCAGTATTTTACATGGAGCGACTGCCTATCTGACCTCCACAGCCCAGTTACTGGGTAACACGATACCCCTTGGTAAGACTGGTTGTCAGACTCTCCGGCTTCTGACGACCCATAACAACTGCCCAGTGGCAGTTGTTATAATCCAGAATGAAAATAGGCAAAATTAAAAAAAAGTTTTTTTTTTTTTTTCGAATCTGTCCAAGATATTGTATTTAGAGGAACTGAATTTTATTTCATCTGTGTATTTAATTTCCCGAAATAACGTTATGAGGACACATGAAGTGGGCGTATGAAAGTCACACTGCAATTTTTATGGTCCTTACCTAAGTACATTTATTATAACGAAGAGAATACAATCAGAATTTTCGCAGAACTTGAAACATTTTACAATCGATCGGTAAACAAGCCCAACCCCATGCTAGTTTACTCAAGTGCCTTGAGCGTCGTCACCATCGACCTTACAGAAAACTTGAAGTGGTAATAAATAATGCTATACTTAGATACACACGGCTACACATAGTACACATTAAGCTATACATTTCCAGTTTATGCTGATCTCGCATTGTATAGGATTTCCGTACAATGCGCGGTCAGCTTATACTGGAAATGTATAGCTTGATGTGCAGCCGTGTGTACAATTAACCTATATATCATAGTAATTAATCATCAATCAACGGATGGAATAAATTAAGCAATCCATAAACTAAATTCGTAAAACTGTTACCATCTAACCAAACAGTTCACAGTCCCTTGACCTCATGAACTAATTTCTTATAACACCTGGATGTTTAAACAGCTGGGCGCCGTCATACTTACTCATTATCATTTATCTCTTTCTCTCTTATCGGTGACTCAAATAATTTGGCCAAGTATTTAGAATGTAGGCTTTAGGTCAATGTGCTGAATGTAAATATTATTTTTGGGGTAGAGTGTTGCTGGCTTTATTGGCGTGACGTAAGTATATAAATCTTTACAATATTACGAATTGGGGCAGTTTGAAATGTGAATGTTAATTAATGAGTAACTAATCTTCTTCTTTTTCGTATTGTTAGTGACTAACCTGGTGTCAGATTTCTCTGACTTGGCGTCACATGCCGGCAAAAAATATCTCATCAGGCATCTTACGAAAACCTAACATTTGTACGGATTCCGTATCTTGGACAAGCAAAGTTAGAAATTAGGTAAGTCATTCAAAATGTAATGATTTTCCACACTAAAGGCTTAAAACGGTCACTTTAGCAGAATCATAATATACAAATATTATGAATCATCGTAAAATGTCACAAACTGACAATTCATACTAAGATCTGCATGTAATTCCTATTACGAAATAATTCATCTGTTTGACAGTTTTCTATGGAGATTCGTAAAATGGTCCACAAATTATGAATTGCTTCTTTGTCAAATTAGAGGAATTGCTAATGACAGCTGGGATGAACTGCTTTTATAGGAATTGCTAATGTGGCCGGTTTAGGCCCCCTGGTCTGTGAATTGAAATAACATATCACATAATTGACTGTTTTCCCCATCATATGTTTAGGTCCAATGTTATAGGGGACAACCCTATTGCCAAATAAAGAACCAGTTGTTCAAATACACATAAATCTCAGGAACTGACATAAAACAAATTAATCCGTTTTAAACTGTTACAATGAAATAATCCTCCGTTAAGCAAGTCAGTCACACCGTGATCAAGACGACCTTACAGAAAATAGTTCATTCTTTACTTCTTATAGTTAATCGTTCGATACTATTACCAAATATTACCAATACAAGTTCTGACCTTACAACAAATTCGACCGCAAAGGAATCCAAATGATTGCACCAAATGATTAATTTTATACCAATGCTTTCTGACATTGTATAAAGATATTTCTTAATTTGATTTAAGATAATATCGAGTATTTAATTCAATTTTAAACGTCCGCATACTTTTAAATTACCAATTATTTTTTTATTTCCGTTCTGTCGTGATACAGGATGTAGTTTTTATTGATTCTTAATCAATTTGTTGTTTGACTGTCCTTGAACTTTGAGATTGTAGTATTGTTTTTGCAATATTATCTAGGATCAAAGAGCTTTGAACTAAATTTTATTCAGGTCTTGCAGCTATGATAACACAAGATAGGGATGGACACTTATGATGTGACGTATTTCAGATGACCAATGAATTAATGATTCTGTCCGTTTTCGAAGATTACGCGAACGATAGCTAAAAAAGAAAAGAAAAAAGGCTTGGTCCTCATCAGCAAAAGGTTAACTTATGTGCAAAAAGTAAAGAGTAGGGAAGCCTGCATCTAGTAGGAGGTTTGGATTAGTCTGGAATACTTTAGACTACTAGTAAACAAAAATAGGAATTACAGAAGCAACATGATCATGCACTTTTACAATTTATCCACGTGTTTACAACAAAAAGTGTAACACAGTGTGCTGGAAAAACCGACCATTATAATTAAAAATCAATAATGTAGATTGGCTCTCAAGCAAATTGCGAAACGGTAGCAACAAAACGCGTTCTCGACCTAATTTGTAATTTTTGTTTTACAAGAACTGTTTTTTTAAAATTCTGAGTATGTTACGATTATGAGTGCTCCGGATTTTTAATTGTACAAGCGTTTTACGTAAAGGAATTAATAAATGCAGTTCTGTAGTTAAGATTACGATACGATGATTATTTTAACTTTTTGAGCTTTAATAAGCTGATAAATTAATTTAAATGTTATGTTCAGAACGCAAATGTTCATCGTTTAAGTGTCTTTAAATAATAGCCAAAAATAAAAACTTGTCACGTCGATTGGTGATCGCAGTATTACACTTATGAGCACAAAGAAAGCTGCAGCATCCCCAAAATTCAGTGCATAATACAAAATTAAATTATTTTCTAAATTCTTTCGGAAGTGTTCCATTTGGATAATCAAACATCCTTTACATCACTGTCATATTACGATTTTATGGTGTCATTCTTTAAATCATTCCGATGCACTAAGGGACTCTAAAAATCAGCAATATGAGCTGGTAAAAGTGGTATGCGACCAGTCCCAACGGCCTAGGACTCGATAAGGTCTGCAATTGGGCCGTCCCGTACTCCGGCCAAACGGGATCCGGTCCGTTTCACTCTCGGTTACTGTTACTTTTAACTGTCAGTTTTTTGTGCATCGGAATTCTGTGCAGCACCAGCATGAAAGTTTGGCAGTTCCTAATTGGACGGTTTTTTGGTATTGGCATCCGTGAATACCTATGGTAGGCGTACCTACCACGATTCGTTATAATTGACAGCTAGCTTTTTTTTTGAGGTGTGGTTGGATTGTCGGTTTTGACTGCAATTATTTCTGGGTATGGCAGCTACAGAAGTTTGCGAGGAAGACTAGGATGGGACTCATACATACCAGGGAAGCATGGCACAAAAGGAAGGAGGCCTGTACTGAGCAGTGGGTGGAACAAGGCTGCCAATGATGATGTAGATTTTTAGGCGTGATTGTGAATTGTTTGGTAACTATACTCCATTTGAAATAAGATTAGACATTTAAATAAACCTTTTTTAGAGTCCCTTTAACCGATTTTGACTTCTATTGCGTTGGTGGCATGACAAATGGCAGCTGCAGTAGACAGTTGGTATTGTGTAACTTATTTTGCTTTTAATGCAATCCTTATGCCTACGGTATAGAAATCAAAATCGGTTGAACGGATTGTATAAAGGATATACGTCATAGGATGACGATTAAATTGGCATAGCACAGTGGGATATTGACCAAATTCTCACTACACTCGCGACAATCTAAGAAGTCCGTTTTGACGTTTCGTTCTCGTACATGTAATAAAACGTTAAGCCTTGAGAATCAGTTTTTATCAATGTAGACATGTCGTAAATTACAAACTCTCTAAGTATATCCAATCGATATGTCTCGAGAATCAGTTTATAAGAAACGATTTTTTTTTTCATCGCTACCCAAAGCATTTTGATAGCTGTCAAAACGGACTTCTTAGATTGTCGCGAGTCTAATACCACAGTGCACTATACTAAGTAGTTATTTTTGGTAGACTGTGGCAAAACCCTGTAGCAGTTAATAATAAATACTTTGTACTCCATTACAGATCGACATTACTAATGATGGCATGACCTTAGCAAACATAACAAGACATTAATAAGCACAAAAAGAAAGTCAATTGACTCCTGCGCTTGAAGATGGCCGCCATGTCAATTGTATGAATTGAGCGCTTCCGTCAGGGGCACGGCACAGCTGTTGTTGAAACAATAAGTTGATAATATTGATCGGGAGGAAGTATGTATTCGTGATGATTAGTGTTGTATAAACGGTTCTTAAGAAGGGATATTGATGTGAGTGAAGTATGAATTCAGTTCGATAATGTTACTGGATCTACTACGTGCCCAGATTACCAGCTATCTAATTGCGTAACTTATTTTCGTAACCGATTAAGACTTATTTGTTTAATTTTGACAGTTCAACAACATTCATTGCGTTATTTACGTTGTTGAGCAGATTTTTTTCGAATTTATGAAGCAATGGATTAGAGATTTGTTTCAAACCGATTGCAATTCTGATTGATCGTGTAATACGCAATTAGGGTGCAGCTGTATAAACGTACACGAACCAAAAGGAGTATGTAAGTATCGTAGCAGATAGCGTTCTGTAGTTTCTGCCTACCCCCACGGGGAGGTGTGAGTTTATGTATATGTTATGGACCAAGTAATTATTAGGACATTATGAAAAATGCCCAGGCAGTTTGAAAAATGCCCAATATGAGAGGGCAATGTGATAACAACTATTGAAATAATCAAATTGACCGGGCATTTTTTATAATGCTAGTCACCTATGGGACAGTATAATTAAAGCCAGATTTTAATACTATTATTTTAATTTCAAACGTAGAATCAATCATCATTTCAGTCGAAAGACGTCCACTGCTGGACATAGGCCTGGTATCCTGCCTTTTTGCCAAAAATTGTTTGGCAGATTATCACTTGCCAACCAACGTTTCGCCGATGTTTCACTTTGACAACTAAAGATTAGCAAATTCTTGTATGACAACGTTTCATTTGGTAGAATTATTGTTATGCTGATTATTATAATAACACAAAACGTTTGGTACATTTATCATTTGTCAAAAATTTCAATCTTAGGTTACGATATGTTAGGTTAGGTTAGAGTATGACAACATTTATCATTTGTCAAACATTTCAAATCTTAGGTTACGATAGGTTAGGTTAGAGTATGACTAACAACGCACGAGCCGCGAGTGAGCGAAGCGAGCGTGCCGCGGCAGCGAACGGCGCCATGTGCCAGAAGCGAATCGGTTTTGTAAAAGGAAACAGTTAAGTTAGGTTACATCACATTAAAGATAAAGTAAAAAAACACTCACTCACACAAACACTTCAATACACTCACTCATTTTAATTGAACTCTACTTGAAAGTTGGCATTCTGGCACTTAAGTTTGGCAATACTTCAGGCTATGTCGGACATGTCGGTTACCTTGGTTCTCCTACGGATCTCTTCATTTCAGAATCAATATTTAAAATCAAATCAAATATTTCCATTCATAGACACTCTGCTGACCTATGATGACTTTACCATAATTAAATGTTAAACTGTAGTTAAAACTGACTGGTCGGACTGGAGCGAGCGCGGCTCCGAAATGCGAGCCCCCACCCCGCGCGATACCCGCACCCCGTGCAAAATACCTGTGTATTATCAGATTGCCCAAAGACCACAGGGCAATATTTATAATGACGAGGCAATGTGATAAATAAGGAAGTTCAAATTATAATTTATTATTTTGCCCTAAGTAGCTTGTCATTATTCATAATGCGCGGGCATTATGAAAAATGCCCGTATTTATCACTTGGTCCATAACATATATACTTCTGGCAGCAATATTTTGATAAATTCATTCACGAGACATGAAAGCAATTGAGATCTTAAAAACTTCATAAAGGTGTCTACTAGAAAAGGCATAATAAAAAGTTAAGACATTGTCTAAGTTTGACATTAAAACCACCTTTTTCAACATTGCTTGAAACACTTTCGACATCGAACGATCAAACTTAAAATGAAGGAATTATTATTATTTCCCCGAGCAAGACACCCGTAGCATCTGCAAACATGTTAAAAAAAATAGTGCAGTAACAATTTGCAACAGCATTCATTGGCAACCCAAATCTTACTTCTATTCAATGCAATTGTCCTAAGGTACTTATACAATTGACGCGTTCAATCCCATCGTACCTAGAACCTCACAAAAAGTCGAGCCTGCAACAAAAAGGCCATTACCGACGACCTCCGAACGTCACGACAGCATTGTTTGTTAATACCGAGCCCAATCGCACTGTCACTAAATACTTAGCTGCGGGATTTTTATTGACCATCCGTTAACTAATAGTTGACTGTGAGTATTCTATGCAAATGAGGAGATTAAGTGTGCAAGTGAATATGTTTAGCAGGTTTTATAGATTATAACATCGTCGTGTTATGGGGCTTAATAATTAGAGCCGCACGGGTCGATCGAATGCACTATGAACTTTTCTTAGAGCGAATGTCACCAATGAAACTGCGTTCATCATTGATGTGGAATATTGACACTGACAGCTCTTGAACTCGGTTTAGAGGTGCTGATCGCGTTTAGTTTTATTGGTGAAATTCGTTCTCAGACTATCGCATTTCGATTTATTCCATTCTAATACCAAAAACTAATACGACTGGTATTTTTTTAAACTCATATTTATACTGACTTTACCTTTTATCTTTGAAATTGTTTTGGTGTTATTTTAAACAATGGCATCCGATCGGAATAGAAAATAAATATGATTTTTAACAAATACCAGTGGTATTAGTTTTTGGTATTAGAATGGAATAAATTCGCATTTCACTGTTAGAAATACCTAAGCTTCTTCAAAGTTAAAAAAGGGCACCTTTCACCATCTTAAACCGTATTACATTAATTATTATTTTATCTTCAACTAATTAATTACAGACTATTGTGCAATCGATTTTGTGGCTTAGCTAATTAAGTTTAGGTTTCAATTATAAACCAATCAATAGACATTGCGTAATTAATTTCTATTACGTACTAATTGACGTTAACGACTTATTGTTTGATACTACTTAGATAATTTACTGCTAAGACCTACATTGCATTTGCATACAGATATGTAAATACACGCGAATTCCTATCTACATTTAAAAAATACCATCATCAGATGGTATTTTTGTTAAAGATTGATGAATATAACTGTTGATGGATGGAGAGGGAGAGGAAAGCCAAACAAAAGACGGATGGATTGCGTGAGGAACGTAATGAAAGAGAAGGGAGTGAATGATAGCCTGACGGTTGACAGGGGAGAGTGGAAGAAGAAAACGTGTTGTGCCGACCACAAGTGACATGGGACAAGGGCAGGAATATGATATTGACGACATTAAGTCTTCCACTACGGTTAGGTACACTGAGGACATCACTAGTATACGAAAACAGATCTACAAGAACTTATTAATTCAAGCCAAACAAACTCGACTTACGAAAAACCAACCAGACATAAGTTAGGCAACGTTTTGGGATCAAATCATCTCATTTAATGGGGGTCCGCATACCTATATTATCTTCTCTTTCCATACATCTCTGTGGCAGTATCTTCATCGCCACATGCGAACTACACATCAAAAAGTCCTGTATCGCGCAAAAATTAGAGTTTACCGTGCGATAGACATATATACAAGATGCCGACATCAATCGTAGGGCAGCTGCCCGCCAGACACAACACCCGTCTGGTCGGAGGATCCTCCCTTTTCTATAGAGGATGAGTGAACTTTACACCCACTTCCTCATATCCCTATATATATAATATCTATTAGCCGTCAACTCCCTTTATTATTTTAAAGTAGTGTTGCGAAACCACTTGGAGGATTTTGCCTCCCTTTTTTATTCGATGTATAGAAGAACCTTCATTACCAAACCTCTGTACAGCATCACAAAAAAACAGTCTTTATCAAACAATGGACCTGAGGTCCGAGTGGGCGTTACACAGTCAACCGCAAGTGTATAGTTACAAATCATCTTTGACAGCGCCTTTATTTCGTAGCAATAAGGTCAGTTTTTGAAATTCAACTGACATGCCGTTGACCGTACATAACAAATATTATTCCATTTTGTTCAATGCCTGCCTACGACCTTCAATCAATGTCGTTACGATAAAGATCTCACAACTAATCTTATTTTCGACAATACATACTTAGTTAAGATCTTTGGGAAATCACTCGGTTATAAATGAATTATGTTTATGGCAATTAAAAGAACTTATGCGTACGTTCATTGTTTGGTTTGCTTGGGTTTTGGGGCCCTTTATTTCTTAAGGTGAATTCAAGGTTGAATGCAATACAAGTAGGTACATTTGGATCATTTAATACATTTAGTTATTGTAACATGGTTTATGAATGAATTGCTCTGCTTCCGTCATATCCTTTTCACATAACATAACATCACGCTTGTATCCCCGAAGGGTTGGGCGGGGGTGTACCTATAGTACCATTTCGCCAGTTATGGTCGAGTCCCATGTAATAGGGGCCGAGCTACTATTTTTTTTATATTCTACTAGCTTCCGCCCGCGGCTTCGCCCGCGTGGTATGTCGATAAATAGCCTATGTCCTTCCCGGGATGCCATCTATCTCCATCCCAAATTTTATCGAAATCCGTTCAGTGGTTTAGGCGTGAAAAGGTAACAGACAGACAGAGTTACATTCGAATTTATAATATTAGTAAGGATTGTAATCTACAGAATCTTAATAAACCATCAATTCGTTCCATGCATCATTGACTTTCTAAGTCTAATAAAAATATAAATTACAATGACCACACAACTACACAAGACAACATATATGACCTTTTATTAATA
This sequence comes from Lithophane ornitopus, assembly GCA_948473465.1. Classification (NCBI taxonomy): domain Eukaryota; kingdom Metazoa; phylum Arthropoda; class Insecta; order Lepidoptera; family Noctuidae; genus Lithophane; species Lithophane ornitopus. The sequence continues at coordinate 13,998,510 of OX419634.1, read as the reverse complement.
TTCATTATTTATATTCAAGATCCTCTGTTTGAAGATAAAATTACGAACAAAAAACGTATGAAAGATAACTCGAAACGTCCTAAAATTACCTTGACACGAAAGGCAGAAACAGACGTACACAGACAGACAGACACAATGTCCGAGCCATTGCCATTGACAAAAATAATTCATCATTTTGAGGAACATACGACTTGCAAAGTCACAAAACACAAAGGTTAAAATGTATACCTAAATGTGATTAAAAACTTCATACATCAAATGTACCAGCAATTTACAATGATTCAAAGGTCAGAGGCCCTAGATAAAGTGACATTCTATCAGCGATAACGATGATGGAAAAGGCAAAAATGTATAGGACTGACATAAGCTATCGAAAAGCTTATTTCAAACCTGTTGAAATACAAAACGCTTTCGAAGTGATTGTCACTTGTTTAGCCCTCTGGACAGCGCAAACAATTACAGAGAAGACAATGTTTTAAACGAAACTGTCCTGAAAACCCGTAAAATATTGTAGTGTATTGTGACGTTTTGTCACAAATTAGTGCTTATCATTAGTCTGAATCTAAATTGTTACTATGGCGTATAATCTGCTGTCCCAAAGGTGTCAAGTAAGCCCTTATTCACCAAGAAAATCAAGTAAACTGTGAAAAAATATTGTATTCGGTTTCGTCGTTTATGTTCTAACACCGCGGAAGTCTTCATGTCAGTGTTTTACTAAATGAAACGGTTTATTTTCTCTCGTGAAAAGTTGCGTATATTGACATCCGCGGTGTTAGAACTTAAGCGACGTTTTGGTTACTGAATTTCACACATTGTTTTAGAAAGTCCCACCAAATTGTATATTAGAATTTTAAAGCTTTATTTGCATTACATCCCGAACATATCATCATGATGCTCCTCTCCTACCTTATCCCAATTTATTAGGGACCGGTGTAGAATGTCTTCGTCTTCCATACATTTTTATTAGCCGTCAATCTTTCTAGCCATATCAACTTTTATACAACCTATCCATCGCTTTCATCTTCCCTTGCTTCCTAACCTAACTTAATCTATCCATCGTTTTCATCTTCCCTTGCTTCCTAAACTATCTTAACCTATCCATCGTTTTCATCATCCCTTACTTCCTAAACTATCTTAACGTATCCATCGTTTTCATCACCCCTTGCTTCCATTACCTCATACGCAAATAAACATACAATATTACCTCATACTCATTCTGAAATAGTCTGATATTGATCATGAAGAAGACCGTAGGAACTAACGAGCGATATCCTATGGATGCTCATATTTCATCCTGTTTCAGACTAAGACTATGAATCAAACGAAGCATCCACGTTGCCGGCAGTTGCACAATGTGATAAGTGGAACTTCCTACGGCCGTAATATCGCTCTATCTATTCGTACATCTTAGAGCATATAGGTTTAGAAATGTTCCTTTCTAAGTAGAAGTACCATAATATCGTTAAAAACTAGATTACTAGAGGAGTTGCACGACTGATAAATGTTGGCATTCGTGCATACAACAGTTCGATTTTCGCTTCAAGACACGATCCTGACCCCAACGACGATGTATTGTCATATCAATTTGATAATGTGACGTCTGTTGATGAGAATCGGGATCTCGAAGAACACTAGATACTATGGGCAGTGATAGGGATTGCTATAGTAATCACCAACCTTGGTATACAGACAGCCGTTGGTGATTGCAGAACTAATTATTTGTATAGTTTGCAGATTTATTACAATTTTAATTACAAAGCAGTCGGATTTTGCATGCATTAATACAAAGAAGCTTCAAACAAAGCAATGGTTGGAAAACAATTACGAAAATGATAAATTCATAATGATAAGTTTATGTATGACGACATGCGACTCACGACAAATCGTGTCTACCGTACACCCCGCGGCTGCGTGTGCGCAGATCTTAAGTAAACATTAAAAGGACGCTTCAAAAACTCTTACAAAACCTAACAATTAGCCTTTTGATAGATTAATCATATGGCAGACAAAAAGGTTAGAGCGAAGTCTTAATTACGTGTATAAATAGCCATGGCAAGTGACGTGTAGATAGCCATAGCCTTCGCATTTCATTTCGTAATAACTCATAAATAATGGCGAATGCTTGACATTAAGAGAATTCTATTCGTACATTTGTAACCACGCCTTTGTACTGTTTGTAGTTGATTAGTTTTAGATAAATAAGATATTTCTTTGAATATCTCAGTGACAGACAACGAAAACTTATGACAAATTGGCATTACAAAAAAAAAACTTCACAAAAGATATAATTACATTGATCAATGTTGGAAGGAACTCAACAACCATGGCCGATATTTTTAACAATCTTATAATAATAGGAATTAAAGGTTTTTAAGGAAGATAATGAATTTAACAATTCCGATCTTTGACAATAAAAGATCGAGTTCCCAATAATTTCACCAAAATCTAAGATAGGATTTGTATAACACAAGTGATTTCTACCAACTGAAAGACACATACGATGTTTGAAGAGGTAAAAAGAAATGCATTTTCCTACTTCCGATACATGGAAGCACTAATATGCATACTACAAAAAACTTTCACTCAGTACTCCTATCATAACTAATTATAAGTAAATGAGTATTCCCATTTCCCATACAAAACGTAAAATCAAGGAACTTCCTAACACAGAAAGCACTGCAGCGCAACGAATGGCTACTCTAAAAAGTAAATAACCACTAATTGTAGGCAAACACGCGATTTGCGTACAAACCTGTTTCTATTGTAACCAAATAAGATAGTAATTAACGTAATTGGTATTTAGAATCACGCTTTTGACCGTCAGCAGGTTCAGTGGTCACCGAAGCATTACTTGAATATAAGCCTTGCAAGGTGAATGGATAGAATTATTTGGTACACGATGTATTAAGTAGAAACCTCAAAAACATAAGGTGACATTAAAAACGAGGTGTCTTGCAGGCAACATATATGTAGACAGGATTAAGCGATACAAAGAAAAAGTAAAAGTAAATTTAAGATTTTGAAAAATGAATTTACCTACAAATTGGAAATTGCAAGAGACTAGCGGAGCAAGACCGGAAAAAAGCGTAGCTTAGAAATGGCAAATACTAAACCAAATACTGAAGAGAAGAAGGTTCTAGATATCACTTCGATAATACCTAACGCAGATGCTACAAAACCTACACCAACAGGAAAAACCAACAACAAAACACAAAGAAAAATAACTAACCAAGATACTAATAAAGCCAATTACAATTTACACGTCAACGATCTGCCAAGAGTACGACATCGAAGAGTAATCGTCGCCAATGAATCATTGGGACATGATCAATGGACAAGTTGCGACATGTCCTGACTACAGGTCACGTTCAGCCAGTGCAGCAGAATTGTCACGTACTGGAGATGACAGGGGTGACGTCGACAAGGTTGCTCTGTTAGCTAATAGATAAGTGGAGTTACATAGACTGAGACAATAGTTGTAATCATCACATGTAATATACAACACAATAAGTGAGGGACGAGCCTTCGAATGTTGAAAATAGCTTGCTTATTAGGATACTGGTTGACAAGGATTGATTTTGATGTGTCAATTTATTATTATGTGGGAGTCAGGTCAAGTGGCCAAAGTGGGAGTGAATATCAACTTACATCAGTCAGGTGAAGTAGCGTCACCTTTGGAAAAAGATTGGCTCTTTGATGATCTATAGTAATTGTAATTGATCCGTCATTGCGATAGATCTTTAGCCACATTTGCAGTAAAAGAATTTAAATTATATTATGATAGTTGTCTAAATAAGTACCACATGCACACAGACTTAGTGTTTTCCATAGCTTCATTCTGTCGGATCCAAATGAAAACTTGGCAAAAAACATTACGAAATACGTAAAATTATTCTTTGAATGATGTCATCTAAAGAATGTTCTATTGTTAAATATAGAAATATACCTAAACGCATCAGCAATTCTTTTCCATTGCGTGTTACAAGACGTGATTACGTCTTCATTTAAATTTTATCCTTGTTATACTTTAAGCACCTTGAAATAAAAAACTAAGATATACTAACTTTAATAGTGTTAATCGATGATTAACAAAAAGTAGTATAAATTACTTGACTCCCACCGAAAGGACCAGCGGCAGTGGACCGACGTATGGAAAAGGGAAAGGAAGGCCTTTGCCCATCAGTGGGACATTGTGGGCTAAATAGATAGATGGTACAAATTAGTAAGAATCTATCTTAATTAAGTCTGCATGATTCAGAATTGTTCTTAAAGATTTATATGACAGTAACGATAGACCATAACTTAGAAGGCTATCAAAGTCAACACTAATTTCATTAATTGAACAATATTGATTTAGGGTTTACGCCAAGGCTCATAAATGTAATATGATTTGTACTGACTATAAATCCATCACTATAAAGATTGACCATTATGCCATTCAATTCGAATAAAAGTTTGTCACTAACGAGACTCATGTACTTATAATTTTTATTGTTATCGATTTCTGAAGGCAAATCGCCAGTTGAGCGGAAAGCGATAGCAAATTCTGAAGTGACAATAAAAAAAAAGCGGTTATTGAAAAATGAGGAACAGGTTGTAAAGTTCCTCAACCTCTATTGAAAAGGGAGGATCCTCAGACGTGTGTTGTGTCTGGTGGGCTGCTACTGTCTGACGATTGATGTCGGGACGTTGTATAGATAAGTATAGTCATGCGGTAAACTTTTCTTGCGCGATGCAGAATTCTGCATGACGTCAGTGTGATGCGTAGTTCGCATGCGTTGTAGATATAGAACCACACTGTTGATGAAATAATCATTACACTAAGGTCCATTTCGAACTTTGCTAAAACCTCAATTACTTCACATTTACTATTGTTACGTAACTCTTCAGCTATCAATACCGTTATTGATGCCTAGACAGTTGCATAAACTATTCTCGTGACCGTTATAAAGTGAGCTAATCCGTTTCTGGCCGATCTCGCTTTGTCTCATAATTAACTTCATTTGTCTCACTTACGCAAGTCTGAGTGGAAATTAGTTTCATTTTATGATTCACTTTTGTTTTTGTTTTATGGTTAAACTTGCGTTTATGGTACTGGGAGCTGGAGTTTAGTTATATAACATAACATCACGCGTTATTTCCCCGATGGGTGAGGTAGAGGTGCACCCACATTTCGCCAGTTATGTTTAAGTCCCATGTAATAGGGGACAAGCCTATTGCCATCAACCTAGTAATTGGTGACTATGGGATTGTTTCTAATAACTGGATTTAAGTAGTTCATAGTATACATTATGTTTTATTGTGAGTCAAGATTTCTTATGCTGTAAAATGTTTTGAATTGATGACGCTTATAGTTTAACTTTCTTTATGAATGAGCTATTCAATACGAGTGTTTTAATAACACGACCCTGTGCCTTTTATCTGTAACTTTGGCCAATGAGATTCATCTTTCATTGTCAAACATTTATCTCGAACATCAGAAAAGATACAGAAATTGTTTCAAAGAATATTCTGACAATGGACCAAAAGCACAAATGTCTACAAAATAAGGTTCTGTATAATAAAATTCCATAAACACAATTTGACAGCCTCGTTGGTCTATTGGTCGCAAGCGCTACTGTTGAGCATGAGGCTCTGGGTTCGACTTCCAGATCGGACAATGTGTTATTGGGTTTTTCTATCAGGAATTTCTCAGTGGCAGCCCGGAGTCTGATTTGTGCCTTGTTGATGCTCGCCTATTACATGGGACTTACACATAACTGGTGAAATGTGGTTGGACAGGACCCTTCTGTCACACCCTTCGGGGAATTACAGGCGTGATGTTATGTTACATGTCAGCTGCATCCGGTTAGACTGGAAGCCGACCCCAACATAGCTGGGAAAAGCTAGACAGGTGATGATGTTATGTTATATGTAGCACACACTTAGCACACATTTCTTATTTAACACAGTGCGGTAAAACAAATCAATGCATACCTATAATACGTAAGTAAACCACAATGATCTCACGATTGCACAATATAGTGCCAGTTCTTTGTCATAGTGGCAATTATCGCACAATGTGACGTCTTAATCACCTATACAATCATGCATAATAAGCGTATAATATTCCCACTGCTGGGACACTGGCCTTCTCTTGATGAGAGGAATGGGTCTCGCGGGCCCAGTGCGGGTTGTTGGTTGGTTCTTCACGATGTTTTCGTTCACCATTTTGAGAGCAGTGGTGATAATATTATGTACACAAAGTAAAGCGCTTGTCGGGGTTAAAACCTACGACCTATAAAACTCATAAGTCACGGCCGTTGCCACTGGGCCACCACTACCGAGTGAAAATATCGCTTTCAGTGTTTAGAAATGATTATATTTTAGTTCTTGACTACTTACCGAGATAAAAAAGAAAGGAGAGAAACTAAAGATTTGAAGATTCGGTGCAGCCTGTCCAGGCATGTTTCCATAAAAGGCCAAAGTAAAAGAGTATATTGGCAATATGCAATTTCATATTGCTCATGCTTTACTTTTTTTGGGTAAAACTGTTCCGAATTAGTCACTTGAGACATTTTAGCATGTTATTGGCAGCCCCCGCAATTCAAATTATCTTAAGTTTCATGTAATTTCCATGTCAATACCAGGTTGTATGGTAATGAAAAGTTAGACGTCGAGCTGATACTGAGCTGCAAATTGCAAATAACGTAAAGGACTGCTGGCAGCTACGGAATTGTACCTTATCGTAAGACTACAATAATGATATCGCCATAAAAAAAATACAAGATATAATGTAATGTAAAACCTTTTGTAGGCACCATCATTACTCACATAATCATCAAATTCTAATTACCTACATAATAATATTTTCCAAGACGTTGATTATCTAGAGTACTCAATGTTTAGTCATAGACGTGACAGCACATTCTTTTAGTCAGGTGTTTGTGCAAGGTCACTGACAATCTACTACGATGCAGATCCTATACAAACAATGAATCATCTCAGAAACTAACACACACATCTAAGCCCTCGTCCAGAGTGAACGCGGCAGCGGGCGCGGTTGGTCATACTGCATCGCGAATTGAAGTATTTCTCGCTACTTAGCTGGTATAGAAGTATTTCTTCTTTTGTTTTTTCGCTTTTTATTTTTATGCACCCGCTATTGCATACCCACATGATGAGATCAATCTGAATAGATGATGTTGTAACGAGTCCGATAAATCGATCGATGTGCTACCGACCCGGCCGTCCCGGTCGTCTCAGGAGAACAATCATGAGACTAGTACTGTAGCATAAGAGAGAGAGTACTGTAGCACCAGGTATGAATAGTAAACAAGATACCGATTATTATTATTAATTCAAAGCAGACTGAAGCCTGAAGGAAAAACTGACCAATAGAAAAATAATAATAACTAATTCATAAATGTTTGATGTAGACGCGCCCGCCTAAGAATCGCTAAAGCCTCTCACTCTAGACGAGCCCTTAGATATATGTACCTATCAAGTAAATTATCTAACCAAGATGCATTATAATTAGTTGAGCACAATAACTCACATTTTATCGAGACATGATTAAATTTTATGAACGTGTTGACAACAGTTCGATATAAATTAGATACAGTTAGAAACATTGTTTAGTAGCATTAATAATTAATTATGGAGATATATACACCAATTATGGATTATATATAATATTGTGTTAGCAAATTAAATTGCACATGTTTTGTTAATAGGTGCAATCGAAGTTTTGTGAAAATTGAGGCAATTTAAGAAATTATAGGTACCTATATAATATATCCGAACATGCATACGGATATACTATTCAGAATATTATTATAGTTATTATTGACTAGGCTGCTATGAAAATGATAAATATAGAAATATTCTGCACACGTCGTATAACGTGATTAATAGACAAGAGCGTCTACTTGAGAATTGAAGTCCAAAGTACTTATAACACATCCTGAAGTGATAGTAATATTGTCCATAATTATGGCGCAATTACTCGTACACTCTTTCAAGATGGTGCGAGTACCTAATAAGTGCCTGTCTTCGGGAAAGTTCGGCTAGCTTCGTCTTCCAATTTCTAAGGCATCCAAATTCTTCCACTATCAATGGAGTTGTAATTCGATAGCTTGAGCATAATCTCGTACTTAAAAAACGTTCGCAATTTCATCTCAGCGACAATAGAAGTCAGAAACGTGTCAAAAATTTATGAAAATTAGACTTATTTTTGGCAGTCCGAAATAAGAATACGAACGTTCTTAAAAATACATGAATTGTCCCCCAGAATGCATGCTGTCCCTCGAACCCAAGTGTAATATACCATGTGAAGTATCTTGTATTTACACATTTAACAACCTGATGGTATGACAATTTCAAGCAGTAGAAGTGAAAGAAAATCATAGCATATTAGAGTTAGCAGTAGATTATTATTTCACACTAGTTGCAAAGGAAACGGCATGTTTACCTCGAATGGTTAGCAAAGGAAATTACCATGATTAAAGAGAACTCGTTACGGCTGTAAATATAACAGTGAACTTGCGGGATACAGATTATTAAGTGTTAGAATTATACTTGTTAGAAATGATAATTATATCATCTGTAAAGGAAAGAAAAGAAATAAAATATTTATTTAAGTCTATAAAAGACACATACAACAAGGATACATGGGAAATACCAAGGGATAAGACCTCTACTACGACCGGTCATAAAGGACAAGAAGCACACATGAAAAATGAAATGCTTATCGTAACAGCATAAGCAAATAAATTAACACATTCATGCCAGAATGCGTCAAGGATGTTATTGTACACAAAATCAACATCCACAAACATCCACAGTTAATTTGAAATTGCAGATGTAAAGATCGAATTAATATTTGGCTTAGTGTGGGAAGCAGGACCTAAGACAGAACACAAACTACGTCATCGCCAAGAAATAGCTATCAGATAACCTTTATAAAGTCATAATCAAAGCATTTCAATTAAACCATTTACAGGCACTTTTGAATTGTCAAGGACAGTCAAAAAATTAAGTAAGAAAAACTAAAACCCAACTACAATTAAAAAGATATAACCAAGACACGTAATCTGTTCTATTTATGCCCTAACACGTGTGACTCCGGATTTTTAATTTGTCTGTCTGTGGTGTCTTGTTTATACCTTTTTAGTCGTAGTTGGGTTTTAGTTTTTATTACTTTAATTTTTTTTTTCTTTTGGGCTTATAATATATATATTTTTGAAATGTGCTCATTAAGCCCTTTCATTTGATACCCAACATGGTACGATTAAACAATATTTTTTTTTAGTTCCTTACTTTATGTCCTCTAGAGGTCGCCATTTTTAATTTAATGTGACGTCACATAGCTTATAACCAGCGGACAATCAAGACGCTTCCAACGATACCTCATTTGTCAAATTGTGATGAGTGCTTTAGAAGATAGGAGGGAACAGATGAACATACATACATACATACATACATACATACATACATATTATACAGACATTACATATTACATATTATACCCGACTACGGACATTTATTACATATTATACCCGACTAGTATACATACCGGTCAAAATCATAACCCTCCTTTTTTCTTCGCCGTAGTCGGGTAAAAAGATGACGATAGTTGCACATTCTGAAGAGCATAGTAGAAGAAAGAAGTAGTAGTAGTAGTTCTTCATATGGAGAAGTTTCTGGAGGGGATCTAGAATATTGTAGAGGATGTCAGACTGATAAGAACAAAGGCACTAATACTTTAGATTTAAAATAAAACTATAATAGAATAGGAGCAAAAGAAACTACCTCAGGATTATCAAACTATACCAGACAAAAAGAAAAAGAAAGTGCTTCAGGTAGCACAACCTATCTACTTAAAACAGCCTCGAAAGAGTTGGCCGTCTATCCTTTTCTCAACCACAAAGCTAAAATAAAAAATAAGTACTCGAAATTGGACCACAATGGTTAGAATACAAAGATAATCTTCGGCAAGGTCACGTTATTAAAGAAAAAAGTAAACTGCGTGACTCTGGTTGGTAGAGGTACAGATTTCAATTTCATTTTGCGGTTATCAATGATATCTGGGGCGTTTTGCTCTCATTTTTAAAGTGAGATTGGTTGGGTTCAATATTCTTTGACTGGGATGTAACGAGGATCTGATTATTTGAAGGCAATTTTGGATCATTACTTGCAAATTTGGTGCAGCTGACTTTAGTGTGCCTGCGATATGGTATATGACCGTCATCATCCTATCCATATCCATATTTATTTTGAGTTATCACAAAATATATCTTTTAAGACACGTTCTTATGTCCATCAGCAGTCATCTGAGTATTTTCATCTTTCAGCAGTTATAGCCTAGTGGTGTGACCGTCAAACTGGCAAGTCTTAGTTCTCAAGTTCGAACCCAAGTCACGCACCTTTGACTTTTCGGATTCATGTGCGTATTGTATAGATATCACGTGCTTCAAAAACGGTGAAGGAAAGCATCGTGACTAAACCGACATGCCTGAGAGATGTCTTGACGGCATGTGAAGCCAAGTCAGAGGCCCATCGGCGGCATAAAAACTGACACCAGTTTAGTGAAAAAGAAAAAAAAGGTCTTTCACATAATCTATCTCTCATTTCTTTACCCAACCTCTTTTATGACCATCCACATTCACAGTTAAACACCTTTCTGCTAACATTCTTGCCAGTACACAGTGATTAAATGTTCAAAGTAACCTCGCTACTTCGCTAGTCATAAAACGCGGCATTACTCACATTCTACAAACAGAAGCCTTACACAGGGTACAGTGGCCGGTATTTAGCGCGGCCGTACAAAGGCGCAAGTAGGGCACGCCCCAAGTCATAGCCGGCCGGTGTTAGATGAGGCCAGCTATCACTAAGAGTAAGGCTAGTTTGAAACTTTGAAAGAGTTTCAGGGGTAGATAACTTTTGGTCCTTTCGTCCTAAGAGGTTATCTCAATGACTAAGGGAAAAAACGTTCCACTTTTGAGTCCACAATACAAAATAAGGGTTGTGCTTGATATCAATAAACTCAGAAAATTTTTGTGCTCAACATTGTAGGATTATGGTAAAAAAGCATTCCTGTTTTGGGAAAATGGTGGCGACAATCGACTTCCTTCCCCGTTACATTTCTCTTGCAATCTGAGAGCAAACCGCCTCTGATCACAACATACATGGCGTGGCTCGTGTACTGTTTATAATGTTTAGATTAACACAAGGTTAGTGAACTGTTAACATGGATTCACAGGTCTTAAAAACCAAATACTTCTCTGGGCCAAGCTCGGATATACATATTATTTAGGTCCGAAAAAATCTATTATTTTTAAGATTATATAGAGTATTAATAAAATAGCACAAATTACAATGAGCGATTTTTTTTTGTTTTCAGCTTAAGGTCAGGCAATAAAATCCTTGAAAAACGTTGACGATCCCTGGCCTAGTACATGTTAATAAGGGGCGCGTGTCAGTCCACTATAAAACTTATGTACTCTTTCGACTTTAACGCCTTTTTATTCAAACTAGTACATGTTTATTTTATTACTTTTCATGTACAATAACATTCTGAACGGTATGTCTTCACATTCTTGCGTCGGAATATGTTGAGAAAAATAACTTATTGAAAGACCGCTATAACATAGAAACATGGTTTACAAAAGTATTACAAGACAAATCCTAACTTAATACTTATAAATACGAAAGTAAGTTTGTGTGTTTGTTACGCTTTCACGCTATAACGGCTGAACGGATTTGGATGAAATTTGGCACATGGGTTGATCATGACCTGGAATAGGATATAGGATACTTTTTATCCCGATATTCCCACGGAATCAAGATTTACACGGGTGAAACCGCGGGGCGAAACTAGTAACCAATAATTTGAGAGAACTTATAGTACCTAGACCTACTTACTACCTTTAGCAAGACATTCTGAGATGCCATAGGTATTAGGTACCTAGTTTATGAGATTTTAAAATAAATGCGTTTTAAAAACTAACTCAACAATTAAAGTGTAATTTCTCTTGTGTGGAAAATACCCTAGAATGGAAATATCCAAGGAACACTCTGCGCAAAGGATGGCCTTACCTCTCTTATCAGATATTAATCATTTCATGTATGAAGTACCTAATTCCGTCCATTCCAAGAACTCTCGAAGGACCATGTCCGCTCATTTTAACATTAATCGTCAATCGATCGACAGTTCCTGGTACTGCACGATAGAGCTGACCACCGCAGGCTGTCCACACATCGATCGATACCGTCTACACATCGATCAGTTTGAACTGTTCTATGTCGGTCCAATTTGATCGGCGAATGTTGAATCATGCAGACTGATTGCTATTACGTATTCTTTGATATATAACGACGTGAGAGGTACCAGGAATTAAAAGGCTTGTAATCATTTCGTAGGTTTCTAAAACTGCATTATTTAGAACAGCTGTTTTTACCTTAAATTAAAAAAAAAATATATAAAAAAAGCGGAATTATTTAAACTGTTATAATAATACTAACTTACAGTTAGTGTATATTTTTTATCCCACCATTTAACTAAGTATTTTATTTTGAACTGATTAAAGAAAGTATTTCTAACGGAATGGCGATATTGAATCTTTCATCGACATAAGTAGAAAAAAAAAGGAAAGTGCGTGAAAGAAAACAGTCAAATTGAAAAGACACGAATTGTTCGCAAATATTTTATTGTTGGACTGTCCAATGTTGTATTCGTGGCTATTATTCGTGATAGCCTCATTTCATCGTTCAATTCATTCATACATAACTCATTCACACAAATAATGACTTAATTTCGCCAATGGCCAATTTAACTCTGTAATAAGATCGTAATAATTATTAGGTAGGGTTCATTCCTTGAGTAATAGGCTACTTTTGATACTGTAACTGTAATCGTATAATGCATACCATTATACGATTATTGTATTTCAATTAAAAATAACACAAATAGAATTATAAAATTCAGTTCAATACATGTTCAAACGTTTTACTTTAACGATAAGGTTTCAATTTGCATACCTCAACACAACACACAATAAGCGTTTTATGAATGCAAATCTACATTGAATAATAATTGAAGTGCACTAAGGACCATTTTCGTACCGCAAAAGTGGTACCAATACCGGTCCATTTTAAGGTCAAGTGCGACATTTCATTGTGACTTCCTGATCGATTCGGTATCGGTACCGGTCACCTGGTTTCGGTATCGCGGAGAGTGGCACGGAAATGATTGTTGTTTGTTATCTATTTAGCTTGTAAGGCTTTCACAATGTGTAATTAAAATGCCGGTTCTAGTATAAGATAGATTTATTAAAATGAAGTGTAATAATTTAGGTCTCGGTTAGGTTGTCATATCCAAAGGAAATAAGAGTTTTTGCTTCAACAAAAGACTGATTGCTGTTATTTAATGTTGCTGGAGTAAATAACAAAGATTCCAGCCATGAAAGGATATTAATTTAGACTTTAATGCCAATTAATTTTAGAAACTGCCTTTTTGGTCTCGTGGTCGCAAGCTCGAGGTCCTGGGTTGGATTCCTAGTTCGGGCAATGTGTTATTGGGTTTTTCTATTAGAAATTTCTCAGTAGCAGACCGGAGTCTGAATTAGTGCTCAGTTGACGGCATTATGCTCGCCCCTTATTACATGGGACTTAAACATAACTGGCGAAATGTGTGTGTGCTATAAGTAAACCTCTGCCCAACCCTTCAGGGACTACAGGCGTGATGCTATGTTATGTTAAGGCTCTTACATACTGGCGCAACTTCTCGCGGTAGCCTTTAATTTCAGAAAATCGGTAAGATTTTGTTAGGTAGACCCTAACAAAATCTTACCTACCACTCTAAATCGAAATTAACATTAAATCACAACATTTAATTCTGCAATAAGTACCAATGTATCACTGTACCATCTTAATATTCATGCCAAAATATTCCTCAATAAATAAATCTTGTAGTATTAGCAATAATTTACTGAAGCCTAATATGCAATGATTTGTTACGCCCAACACTGACAGGTAATAACTGCAAAAGGTTGCGCCGGACGAGGTCGAATATCATATTAGATTCGATCTGATATTAGGAAAAAATAATAGGTTAGCTAGAATTCGTCTGAGAATTTTTAAGACACGTATAAAATTAATTGTTAATAAACTATACAGGTATCTTAAATGATTTATTGCCAACATAGGTCGGACCTAATGTGAACTGGGTCTAAGGAAGCAGGACCAGTTTTTAACCGACTTCTTCAAAAAGGAGGAGGTTCGCGATTCGTCTGTATGTTACAAAAAAAAACAACCGACTTCCAAAAAAAACACAAAAAAAGGGAAAAGTTACTTTAATTTCGGAAGTCGGTGTCTTTGCTTTTCAATTTTTGGTGTTTTTGCCACCGACATCAGTTAAAAAAAAAAAAAATTGGTCCTTTTGCCCCCAAGCAAGTATTCGGTCTGCTCCTGTAAAACCTTTTTCCATACATGTGAAAAAGACCTTTATGATTATATTTTTTGTCAATAAATCTGATATTTTTCCAAAGTAGATATTTATTTATCATTAAAATGACCGGTTAGATTCCATATTCTCACGATTATGATAAATCTCACTAAATAGGCATAAAACACAAAAACAGCCGATTCTTTTCACTCTCAAATTAGAATTAGCATTGCAAATGTGTCTAAAATAACATATAAACAAAAATGGTATGCACACACGCCTCTGACATGACGTGACGCAAGACAACTTTCTTTCTGTCAAGTTGGTAAAACTAGTTAAGCCACGGGTATATTAGATACATAACATATTATCGTAGTTATATGACTTTGAAAGTCTCTTCAAGGGCATTATGTGATGTCCCCGGCAAGACGCACCCATGTTATAAACCCATCTACTTATTAGAAATCTTGAATTCATTCACGGACAGATGATTTGTACCTAAATTTTATTATAGATAATGTCAAAAAAAATAATTTAATTTTTGTTAAAACTACAGAACAATGGATTTGCAATTTTGAATAATTTAAGTATAAAAAAAAAAAACTACGTATACAATTATGTCTTCATGTTGTGTTAGTTTATAATTAAGACATTTCGTAACAATATAAAAATTTATTAATGAAATAAATAAATAACGCAGCCTAAACGGATTGGTCTAGAAGCCATAAACACCAACCACAATTTTTGCAAGAGTTTCTTTCGAAAGTGATCGCAAGGAAGTGTATTTTTTTTAAATCATCCCCTGAAGGAGTTAAACAGGAGCAGCAGTGTTCTACTATCTTACAGTAACAACAAACAGCCTGATAAACAAGGTGGCAATTCCTTTTCACACGTTCTTTAGCAGTGCTATGAACAAAGACTTGATTTATGATGAGGTAATTTTCAGCCCTAATGAACTTAAATCTAAATCGAAGCTTCAAGATCGAAGGTTGACAACTTCTGAGTTCAGAAGCTGTTACTCGGAGTGCAAAATTACTTGATTCATCTGACAATATGGTACATTTGATTACATACGTTAATAATGATGATAGTAAATTAGTCATCAAGTTAAGTCTTACAAAGAGGTATACCCAGTTGTTACTGGGGTTTGGAGGTCCAGACAGTCCCTCCATGAAAAATACAGGTATTCGGCTGCATCCGATTAGAATGGAAGCCGACCCCAAAATAGTTGGGAAAAGGCTAGGCAGATTGATTTGAAGTCAAGTCATTCTGCAATCACCCTTACAATACAATACTTTTTAACGGTTTTGCGTGTGGGTGCCAGCGATTACTTCGAACGACATATAATTAGAACCAATGAGGATGATTGCAAGTATTAATTTAACTGTCACGGAAGGTGGTATTATGTTCTTTTGTTTTTAATGGATGATTTAGTTCTTATTAATTGGAATATGGTTTCATGACACGCGCTTTGTCGCTTAGTATGTAATTTTTTACATCATGCACTGTGGAATTTGGACTAGTGCTGTATTTTTTTGCAAATGAATGAAAATATCAAGGTCTGAAAGACTAACAATTTTTTGTTTGTAAAAGCATCAAAAAAAGAATAGCTGGATTTTACTAAGATAGTAGTGGTTTACTGGATTGTGGAGGTCAGATAGGCAGTTGCTTCATGTAAACTACTGGCATTCAGCTGCATCCGGAAAGACTAGAAGCCGAACCCAAAAAAAAAAAAGGAGCTAGACAGATTGATTGATTGAGTGGTGAAGGGCTTTAGGGATTGCCTTTAGTCTTATCATCTAACCATCAACCGTGATGATTAAAAGATATGTTAGTTATTTTTAATTTAATCATGAGGAACCCGACTACTCGGTTAGTTAGGGCTTCTTTAACAGTGTTCTTCACCAGAAACACTGTTCTAGGACCAAACTATTTCTCAAGTTTATGATGAGAATGGGATGCAGTGATAGATAATGACTTACCCTTGTAGGGAACTTGTAGGAGTCAATTATACATGTATCGAGTTACCATCATGTTGCTAAAGGCAGATAATTACCGTTTTCCACGGACAACTATACCTGTCGTTTTATCGCCTCAGGAATGTAGGAACGAAGGTCGTTACGTGGCTGCCTATCCCATAAGATCAAATTCGTGATAGCAGCATTAAAGGCATTTCATACTTTTGGTACCAATATGCCCCGAAGGTATACCAGATGGTTCCCAAGTCATGACCCTTAGCATTTCCGAACGAATCGAACGAAAGATACGTTTCGAAGGCCGACCGGTGCGCAGGCGCCGCTAAATGTCAAATGAGATAGGGCTGACCCATCGTGGAACGTGAGATTATGATGATTATTGAATGTTAATTCATCATGAATATTAAGTATTATTTAGGTTTGAAGGTAGATGGCAGAAATGGATACTATAATGGCAGGCAAAATAATCAATGGTATTTTTCAATGAAAGATTGATTATTATGTAATAAATTAGTTCATTTAATAGGACAAAAACTTTCCACTTTAACCCCGGTTATTATGATAATAAATTAATCAGCTTCTTAATGTGAGTTTATGACTAATTAAAACACCTTCACAATAATATCCTTATCTCGAACGTTCTCTCTCAGGTCAGAGATTACAGAAATTAATTAATAAACATAAATCTAATACGTCATCCCATGGAAATGTCAATATTATGAATTCATTACAGTTCTATGTAGAAATTAACTGCGTTTGAAATTAATAGTCACGACGCAACATTCCTTGATATTACTAACATAACATCACGCCTGCAATCCCCGAAGGGTTGTGCAGAGGTGTACCTAAAGTGCACCCACATTTCACCAGTTATATTTAAGTCCCATGTACTAGGCTCATTACTTTCACCTTATTTAATACTAAGACTAAATTATCACACTGAGTTTTCTGATGATGTTCTTCCTTGCAAAAGCTTTTAGTATGTCTTTCAGTTGACAGAAATTGATAGAACGATGTTTTTAAATTCGTTTAGAGTTGCGTGCGTTTATGTTTTTAATTTGTGGTGCAAGCGGGCCTAATAATCGACGCTATTTGACCGAACTTTATAGTAGGTACATACTGGTATACTCTTGTTATGTATTCTAATCCCAAAAAGGTAAACAAAATACAAAAAATCTCTTTTTGAATGATTTTTTTATATTGACAACCCTATTCCAGTCCGGGCGACAGGTGCATAAAAATAACAGATGCGCCTGCACATTGTGCTACGGGCCGAGATTGGCCGTGAGGGCCTGGCGAGGTACCTATACTATAGCAAGGGATCTACCTGCTTCCTCCCATGAATGGGATTGGGATGCTGGCATAAGGAAAAATGCAACAGGTTGTGCTAAAGTTTTGCAGGGAGAATATTTTTGGCCTTATTTGGAAAGCAGTCCTGTTGGTCTTAGACACAGTCATGTTAAGGTCGCCGGTCGTGTAAAGGTAGCGTTTTAAGCGTTCGTGCGTGGTCGTGGTAAGCGTTTTTATGGTTCCGTACCCAAAGGGTAAAACGGGACTCTATTACTAAGACTCCGCTGTCCGTCTGTCACCAGGCTGTATCTCATGAACCGTGATAGTTAGACAGTTGAAATTTTCACAGATGATGTATTTCTGTTGCCGCTTTAACAACAAATCTATAAAATAGAATAAAATGAATATTTAAGGTGGCTCCCATACAACAAACGTGATTTTTTCGCCGTTTTTATAGATAATGGTACGGAGCCTTTGCGCGAGTTCGACTAGCATTTGGCCGGTTTATTTTATATTTGAAAAAGGCCACGGCATAAAATCAAGATGCGATTGAAGTTCCGGACAAAAGGACCAACTTTTTGAGACAATGCGGATCACAGCACTTACTGTTCAGTTAAGGCATTCAATAGAACATTGAACGAAACACAATAGAAGTTTTATTGTTATAACGCCTATGGGCGTTTAGTGTTCCTCAAAATGTTAAAAGGGTGTGTTCTATTCTTAGGTACATTTCCAGAACTAATTCCCAATTATAATTGAATTGAAACCAAGCATTCCATGCTAATTAATTAATCTATTATTTTCCCACGGAGTCGGTATCAAACAGGTGTGGCTCTTACAAGTTGTTCAGCGATCGATCGAATATAAATCTGTCACGACTTTACGACCGGGCGTTTTATGATTAACCATTGAATCTATATGTCACCAACCAAAGATATAATATAATAATAAGCGTTAATATTCTAAAATGATCTTAAACTCTAGCAGCTTTTTCCATGGTATCATAGATTTTCTATGCTTCAAATGAAAACGGAAAACATACTCCGGGCTTACTACTGAGAAATTCCTGATGGAAAAACCCAATAACACTAGGTAGCCATTTCATTCTTCTAATGTAGAAAAATACCCATTACTATGGGTAATTTAAGCTCTTAAATGAAAGACTTCTCCGGGTTTAAACTGACTACTTTACCAATGATAAGGGTTCAACCTTTACAAATGACCATGTGTAGGTCGTAAGACACGTACCTTGGTAATCAACAAGACATGCAAACTACCATCGCCCTTGTTTATATAATATCACTCGCCTTGATACAGTATCAGTGTAATCAGTGATAATAGGACCGGTACATGCCCTTGCGCATAGAGAAAGGAGAGCTTTGAGGCGCGGTGACCTCTTCCAAAGATCTTGTCCTATTTAGGACTTGTTTATTTGTTTTGGCAGTGGGAATTGCTTCTGGGATTAAAAATGGACTTAAGAATAAGAATAATTAACTTGAATAATTACTTGTAACGCTATTTTGATCTTTCGTCCGTTTCTATAAAAAGTCTCGCCGTTAGGCGGATTGAGCATGCAGTGAGCTGTCAATCCATGCTAGGGATTGACACTGACAGCTGACCTATGTTTTTACGGTGGCCTTTTTACAGAATATACTGGCAGATAAGCTTTGTACAAGTGGATGTAGTAGGCACAGGCAGGGCAGGTCACGCCACGAAAGAGCTTTTTTTTTGGGAAGGTATGTCATCTCGCAGGTGAACCTAGGAGGTTGTCGACTGCTTAACCAGACTTTCCTTTGGATGCCTTAATAAAAAAGGCCTCCAGGCAGAGCATAAAACTTATAAACTAAGCGATTACCTACACGCTAAGGGCACCCCCTGTTGGGTACGGACCTCGGCATAGGGCGTCGGCGTCGCTGGGGGAGGATAGCAAAGGGACAGGCTCCGAAACGAATTCATTTGTTTCTTGGCGAAACGCATTTTTGTTTCGGTCATTATGTGTCAGTGATGGAATATATTTTGGCCAACGAATTGAGGAAGAACTATGTTTTCTAGAGACTTTTTTTTACGCTGATGACTTTTAATTAAACAGTCTCTAAATGCACGCAACACATTGCTTTCAACGCTCAATAAATTAATATTTTTACCGGGTATTGTACATTTTGCATAATTAATTTTTACAAGCTCATTTCCTTTACAACGTAATAATAACTTTATACGTACTAACTCATTAGCATACAATAATTACGATTAACACGAAAATACACCTATACTTATAACACGCAGACAACAATGCATTGATTACCTGCTTCTCATAAGGAATAATTCCATAAATGAGCCATACATAAAATATAACACTCGTACATAAATCCAATACCAACTACCTACTTCTATAAAATAACTTGCCATTCAATTATAAACCTCATTCAAAAAGACATAAAATTAATTATAATGTGCATGTACACACCGTGAGAAATACAGTGGAGAGTGGAAAGGCTAATAGTGATTGATCGAGAACATCCTCGATACTCGATTTAATTCGATGCGATGATACTACGATTATGAACGATTATCGATGTCATTCGATTCCTGTATCGAGAACCAGAGTGGTATTTTTGCAAGCAGATTAAGGCAGGTTACACGCTCAGCGACACAGTGGCGCGATTTTGCCGGGTTTGTCGCTTGTATCATTTTATGGGGAAACCAGTGCACACACATTTTTGTAACTCCGAATTATAAGGAAATATCTGGAATTATTTACAACTTACCACGGCACAAAATGTGGTTGTATTGTAAGACTTTGCCAAAGTGAAAATGATTTTTAAGTTCCTATTGAGTTTCCTGCCCGTTTTTCTCCATAGGAACGCTTTGGAATGGGCAACTAACTTCATCTTCCTGACTGACCGCCAAAAGTGCTTGTAAATGGGTTTCAAAGAACTCAAATTCTCTGAAACCCACACACAGAGACCCTTCAAATCTTGTGTAGCTGCTGTCATAGTTTGATCAAAACCACAGTTAGACAACAGTTTAAAATATAATAGTCTTTTAGAAACCGGGGGATCGTCGAGTAAAAGCGTGATTAACAAATCGTCTAAGCACGTAAAACCAGTGTTACACTTCATGAGCAGTTATTCAAGTATCATTAGATTCATTAGGCTACAATTACATTTGCGTAAAATCTGGTTGTTAAAACACGCCTAATGAGCGACGCTGCTATGTCGTCTTGCCTTACCGGGTGAGCTGAATTCCAGGTGGAGGGCCTAAGCTAACTGTTACGCTCTTATTAGTTACTAATAGTAAATTGTTATGATATCCGTGGTATGATCTAATGTGAAAATTGTTATTAATTATCAAAATACTATGAAGTGTCAGATTATTGTGATTTGAGTATTAATTCTTTGAATGCCTCGTTGGTCTCGTCGGGAAATAGCTAAATTGCAAGGCGAGTGTCCTGGGTCCTGCGGTCGCAGCCCAAGATTTGGGGGGGTGGGGGGTCATCATTGCTACCGAGGAATATTTTTAGGGAAATTGTTAAGGTGGATGCGCTAAGGTAGCCCGCGAAATTCAAATTTTCTTACGTTTCTTGCAATTTGCAGGTCAGTATCAGATTGTATGTTGATCTAAATATTATTTGCGGCCAGAACAAACATGGATTTACAGAATTATAATCTGTAGAAGCAGCAATACAACTCCTTAAGTTCATTGAATGACTATTTCATGAATTCGTCGTTCATTGCACTTTCACCTACGTCGCAAGGCCGGGAAAAATAGCCGTGATGTTATGACTTATGACTGACAAGTAAAAAGAAGCTCCACACAATACATCAAGATAGAAATATTTTGTTATACACAGAAAAGATCATAACAGACTCGGGCAGTACAATGTGCAGAAAACAATAATAATTACTGACACATAATAATTATAAATACAATTCTAAAATAAATACCGAAATTATTTACAATTAAATACCATTCACACATTCCGATAACGTTTTCCGTGTATTCCTAGCCGCAATGTCGACTTGAAAGTTATTTGTAATAATGGACAGTGGAATCAGCCATAATAACAGTGAGGACGAAGTGTTGTTAAGACTGAACAACTCATTTTGAAACTCTTAACAATCAAAATAATTTTTATTAATTAATCAGCTAGCATTATGTTCCCACTGCTGGGACTCAGCTCAGGCATTTCTGTAAGATGGAATGGTCCATAATTCACCTCGTGGGCCCACTGCGGTGAAGTCCCTTGGCGGAGACACTGCCCCATCCCACCTTTATTCGCTGTCACTTTGACAGCTAAAGACGATCTTCAATGTTTTAGAGAAGGCACATTTTATAACGTACGGTGCAATGAACTTTGTCGTACTGTCAAAAACTCAAGAGTATTGCGATTATGTATGTGTTACGTAATTCAAATTCAATGCAAGTCATTCGCTTTCTAAAACACACATCCTTTTCCCTTAATAAAATGTTCAAGAATCAAACAACATCAAGAAGGAAAAATATTTTTGACAAAATATTAAACAAAAAAGGGTGGCCGTGATTATTCACAAAGCGAGAAATTCTCATTAATCGGTGTGAATTTGTGTGTATTGCAAAATATTTTATTGACACCTGACGACCATTCAACGCGATGTCGTAATCGGAATTTCACTTGTTCATTCATTTTTCAAGGCTATTGTTTGTCTTCGATATTATTTTTGTATGGAAATGAATACAATCACCAATTCACCTCATTCATGACAGTAATTCGATCTATCAACTACAGTAATTGTCACATTAAAAAACAACTGCTCAATTTTTTTCGCAAACAAAATCCATAATTCGATTTTCAAAGCTCCAGAAAACGAATAAAAATCGGTTTAAAGTAAACGGTTATTCACCTTTAATAAAAAATAGAAAATAAAAATACAAAAAAATCCGCACAGCAAAATGCTATTGTATTATTCTACCGAATAGTGCGTAACAAGAGAGTGGATAACGGATTATTTTAAATAAAATAGGAAAAAATAACTAGTTATTCACGGCGAATAACGACAGTGAAAGTTATTCGTAACGCATCGCTGCCTGCTATTTACCTTCAGCTAAACGTTATTTTAAAATTAAATATTGGCTTACTTGGTCTACCGTTGCTAATCAATTGACTATTGACAAAAACTAGTCGGCGTAAGGCACTGTTTAAATAAGAGAGTGTGATAATATGAATTTGTGGAAAATAACTTTTTGTCGCGTTTTTTTCGTGTTTTTAATATAAAAGTGTGTGTAAAGTGTTTACTTTTGGCATGAATTAATTGAGTGAAACCGGTTTCTTAGGCAATAGTTTTTTTGGTTATGGATTGCGATTTACTATTTGTCTGACGTAAATTAATTTAAAATACTTTCGACTAGGTGTCATCGCATTGAAATTGCAGAATATAGGCATTTGGACTTGTACAGTTTATTCCTTACAGCAATAATTGCAACATAGGTACGTGTTTTTTACGGTCATTTGAGTTAGAACTCAGTGAATACAGCTTGATGTGATGATGCACGCTTATGTAATAATTATTATGTGGTTAACTAATTCAAGGGAAAAATCTATGAATCAACACAATAATTATTACTTAATAGGTCTCTATTAATGTGGCTTTACCCAAGAGCTAAGGATATTTATCCGTGAAAGAAACGTGAAAGTAGGTATTTTTTGTTTTTCTATTAAAAATGTCATCGAATATTTGATTACACGGTGTTTACGACTTTTATCAGTAATTACATGCGCTCTTATCAGACAAAACAACTTCTGGGTAACATAGTAGGTGCTAAATACATAAAATTAAGATACATAGTAGCCAACTAACATAGTTTTTGAATTGCTGTTCCTTTGCTAAGGTGTTCGAATTTCATTTACTGGTAGTTTCAAATTAATCTTTACATTTAAATAAATTTTCATTAGACATAGGAAATAGATATTATAAAATTGACATTTCCGTTTGCGTCAATGAACACCAATTTCAAAAACAGACCATTCTCTTGGAAATTATGTTAAAAATTACGTATTGCCAATATAAAGCACTTCTTAATTTATAGTCGCCAAGTTAATTAAACAAACAGGCAAAAATATAGTGACAGCTAATCTTTCGGATCTAAAAATTAAACACGGTTTCACGGATTATGTATTAACATTTTGACCAGACGTAAAGCAACTCGCGTTTTATAACACATTCGAGATTACGAGTACGAGTGTAGACTATTAAAATCTTGCATGTAATACAAAAGTATTGCACAAACGAGACTATTGAAAGCCATTACAAAAGAGCACGTGAGGCTATCCAAACATTTGTTGTAAAAAAAAAACTTACAGCTTTAGAATATCCGCTCCCGGCACTTCCATCTGAAGAGTTGCTCAACCTTCTTTCACTGTTGGATGCAGGCGGCGACCACGCCGAACCACTGTCTGACGGCATCTTGACAACCACAACTGTCTCACATCATAGCTATCAACCACTATTAACTCGTTATTAACCGTTATTCACAACACTAGCACATCACTATCGGTGTTCCGCGGTCCATTTTACTTGTCCCGTTTACCTGTGAAAGAAAAAAATATCGTTGAGATTTTTTATGATACAACAATGTTTTGTAATTCACTATCTGTTGTAGAATATGCTGGATAGAACATAAAATCGGACAAGCGATAACAAAAACATGTGTTAGATCTTTCTGTAGATAAAACACACATAAAAATAATCACAAGACCTCAAAATTACATGAGAAAAAACTCACACAATAACTGGAAGTATAGTACAAAATTCGTATAACATTAACAGCAGTAAGTTTACAATCGCTCGGTTATTTCGGAAATAACCGTTATTGGAAACAAACGTCCGTTCGGTCGCGCGCGCGGCGGAGTACTGGCGAGGCGAGCCCAGTTACACGACAACAGCAACACAGATAAATTATATTATTTCTTAACCTATAACCAGTTATTATTTATAAAACTATTTTATTTTGCACAACGCTCTTTTCAGTTTTTGTTGGATTATTAGTTTTAATGCGTGAATGCATTAGTGCAATTAAAATAATAATGTCCATTGTACTGTTGTATTCTTTACATAACAATGCGGGTATTACTAAATCACTTTTGTCATTGACCAATATTTTGCTTGTTTCTGAATTCGGGTTTTGATGTTATGCGCAGAATTTTATAGCATTTTTTTTCACGTATGACCTAACTATTGTATTTTTTTTTCTTGTCAATTGTTAGATCTGTCAATTAATACCGCCTAAACGCCTATTATAAACGCCTCACACACGATACTTTCTCGGTACAAAAAATAATTTGACACGAAATGCCAAAGAAATTTGAACTACATTTAAATAAGCCCGTACAATATGGCCTGAATACCTCATATATCTGATCGGTACCTATTTGTTGACACGCGATCAATTACCCATTCAAATGACACGGTGCACACATGACGCGATCTATCGCAGGCCAGCGCGGGCGCAGCGAAATGGGAGGCATTGTACTTGTGGGACGCCATGGTTTCGGGATTTAGCGGGAACAGTTTTTCCGTTTATGCATTGGCGTTAATTTCGAGCACATACGTAATTTTTGAAAGTTTTTTATTTTGTGCCAGATCTCGTTTGGGTTTTATGATATTTTTTTTTGGTTACCTGTACATAATGCTAATGTATATTTGCTGAAAATGAGCAAGCAATAAAATATAATCTAAACTTCCCACGTATGCTGAGGTCAGATTAAAAAACTTCCATTCTTACTATCGTACTTCCATTTGGAAATAAAAATTGGAATGCAGATTTTACGCCATTTGAATAATTAATAAAGAATATACGAAACCGAATAATTGAATAATAATTCGGACAAGCATTTAGTATTGCAAAGTTACATATTTTATCACTCGACATTTTAAATGTTAAGGATATATTTTATTGTCCAAATGCCAAGGCATTTAAAGCAAAAACTTCGATGAACATATAAAATACAAGATTATCGATTAATATGCGAAGAAAAAAAGCGACCAAATGTTCGTCGAACTTGCAGACGAAGTGTTCCGTACCACTGTTCAATATTTAACACGACATTTTTTTAAATGCCTAAATAGCACGAGTTGGGGACCCCCATTAATTATTATTTTTATTATAGCGGCCATAATAGACCTATTACGGTTCAAAAGATAAACCCTGTGACAGACAGGCGGACAGCGGAGTAATAGGGTCCCGTTGGCACTCTGGGTGCGGAACTCTTAAAAAGCAGAAATCTCCGATGCATAATAATATAATTATCTACCCACGGGCAAAATCAAAAGCTTCTCTCTACGATTATTATCAAATGAGGAAAACCGCATCAAAAGCGGTCCAGGAATTTACGAGGTTATCCTGCCAGACAGACTATTGTATTTTTTTTGCACTCATTACACAGAGATTAGTGAATTAGTCGTTAATATGCTTCCTGTAGTCTATAAAAAGTAGTTTTTACTAATTAAGAAGCGGTAAGAAGTTAATAACAGTAGTGAACAATAATCAGTGGGTACGTGATTCAGCATTGTGTGCATTTTTATATTTTTTTATATCATCAGCAATAACGCTTGAGGTCTCCCGATTAATGATCTATCTCCGGTATTAATTATAATTACACTTAATGAATTCATTTAATTATTCTGTGTATTTATTGTCACGGCTTTTTAGTTAAAAGCTAGTAAAACGCTCAACCCAATTTTATGAATAAAATGCAAATATTTTCACCACAACATTGTTTTTTATCAACTCCTAAACTTCGCTAAAACAATTATCATCAGTCTCCTAAAATGGCGCTAGCTGACAAACCAGTTATTATAAAAAGGACATTTTTGCACCGTTGCGTCATCTTAGTGGCATCTCCGGCGGAGTGGTGATTCACTGTAGGTATGGTTGTAATCATGGGTAGTTTAAATGGTGACCTTGACCTTTCGAGGTGATGATGATAGGTAAGTACTAAAGTGATGCGATCTGACGGAACTAGTAATATGGACGGGTTTGGTCAGTTTCTATTGATTTTCTGCAATTTGAGAACATGAAGCTTACTAAACTTAGGTTGCTAAATTAATTATAGTTGAAAATTTTACTTTAGTGAAACTCAGTTTTCTACGAAAATTATTTCGATCATACAGAATGAATAGACATGTGCGGAGATTTAATGTTCGAAGCATGACTTTAAGAATACATACAATAAACAAAAATTGTGTGAAGAAATTGTACATATATTTCGTAGAGAAAACTAGTAACAGTTAACAAGCATTGTCATGTGACATCCATTATATTTTCACGTTAGACCAATAAGTATATTTATTTCATTATAACAAAAAAAAAAAACAGCAACCTTTACTAAAGACAGACGCTGTCTATTGGAATTTGAACTAAAAGAAGAAACTTTTTATTCATGTATAAACATTCAACCAATGCCTAATCTATGCATAACGCATGGCCACCCTACCAATGGGACACTTTCTACGCTTACACACCGTGCGGAGATAACGGCGAAATTGTCTCGCTGAATACAATACGCAGACACACCCTTATTCCTACATGCATAAGGTTCAAGTTCGCTACCAAAGGGCACTTTGGGTCATTGTAAGTATAGACAAAGGGCTAACAAGAGAAATCGGCCGGTTTGGCCTTATTCGTAGATTTATGTAATAGTGTGTTAGCAGGGAGTTATGGGAGCGGGTTGTCTTATGAAATATTCTACTGGCGTTTCTTGGTCAGCTCTGAATGTAGCCTGTTTAAAGGTCCCTTGGCGAAGGTAATATTTTGATTATAATTAATACTTAATCAATGTATCGTGTTAAATTATTTGCACGTTTAAGTTGTTGATTTGTTGCGCTTGCGCTTACTCTCTTCGTCTACAATTTTCATTGGCCTACCTATAAAGGGTTAAATTAAATCTTTTTATTTTATCGTGTATACTTAGATACCCATCGCGTCAGTGGAGTTTAGCTAGCCAATTTAATTTAACCCTGTATATGTCATGTACTTATCTAATCAATATTTTGTTTTTTTTGTAGTTCTTCATAGGATCCTACTAGGCTCTGGAATGGACAAATTCGTCTTTCTTTCACTGACTCCTAGGTAATTCAAAAGGGTACTTGGTTTAATTGAAATGTTTGGTTTGAGTTTTTGGGTACTGAACTTAGAAATTAAAAAAGTGATTAAATAATAGTGAAGAACTAAATCCCCACGGCTGTTTATGGGATTGGTTTTCCCATTTTTCTCACCACTGAGGCTCCATAATTTTCAACATATTTTGTTATCCATCTATGCAGAGAAGTGTTATCATCTCGTCCCTTATCGATTCTCGCGGGATGATAGCGCCTGATCTAATCTTTGGTGATAAGAATGAAAGGTGCGATAAACAGCTGATATTGTCTGTTGTTTTATCCTATGAAGAAATCAATGATACGCGAGAGATGAAGTCTAGAAGTATCCATTGTGTTTCATTGTATTCTGGAGAGTTAGTGACCGGTTACAATTAGGTCCTCAGATAAACTGTCTACCCACAGATATTGATTCGACGAAGTTATCTTCTGCTATCTATTGAAGTTCTTCTTTCCTTGTCAAGTGTCCGAACTAAAAGCACTTACAGATAGAAAAAAGAATAGTGTGGCGATATCTACATCGCCACATGCGAACTACGCAGTTCGTTGGGTAGTTGCCCGCCTGACACAACACCCGTCTTGTCGGAGGATCCTCCATTTTCTATGGTTGATGAGTGAATTTTACACCCTGTTCCTCATACCCCTAAAATAGTTCTTCACTCAAGTTGGTTCAGGTTTCTGAGGCACTCTAAATTTAGCATCTCTGAAAGTCATCAGTATTACTACAAGATGCCTAATCTACAATTTTCTTTAGATGATTAAACCCTGCGATAGCCGTCATAGTTGTGAGAGGACTGACTCTGCTGTCAAAACTGTTTAGCAACACTGTAGTGGCAACAAAGACAAATACATTTTTCATCCAGTAGATATTATAGAAGCATAGCAGCATTACATTTTGTTTTTGTATTATATTTGTTGTTACTATAATAGTTCTTAAGTAGTGTGTATTAATAACATCATATAGATCAAAGTCCGAATTAACCTTTTTTTTTAAATTATTATTCCAGAGTGATATACAGTGATCGGAATAGGTAGAGCTAATCTACCTAAAGTTCAAAGAACAGAGACAAAAAAAGTGGAGACTTCCTTAAAACTAAAATATTTTTTCGGGACATCATTTAAGTACATTTTATTTAAGTGCTAAAGGTGTGGAGTAAAATGAGATGTCATGAAATAAAATTCAAAAAAGTACCTACTGTGTCTTTTTTTATTTTCTTTTGCTTATATCTCGAAACTGGTATGTCCTATCGCAAAAAAAATGAAAATTTCGACCCCCTTTTTGAAACCCATAAACCCCTAATACTTAACATGTAGGTATTTCATACAAAAATTTAAAAAAATCCATATAAAACACGCTGACTCGTTAAATCCTGCGAGCCTCCGGCTCAAAAAAAAATCACGGGGTAGGGCAAACAGGTAGGTACCAAGTGGAGTCACGATTGTCAAATTCAATTTTAGTTGTGTCAAAATAGTTAAACAGTTTAGTTCGGTGTAAGTATGTACAAGAGAATCGGCACCAGTGGCATTTGCTCTGGTAATCAAACTGCTTGGTAAATTTCTGAACATTAGCTTCCGCGCTTACTTACATCGTTCAAACGAAGATAGAAAAAAGAGTATGCACGATTTTTATTGTTTAAAATAAATAAAGGTAATCTAGGAGATTATTTTTTAAACTGAAACGGGAAATTAATTCGATAGTTGTTTTACTTTATTAATTTTGGTTGTACTTAAGTAATGTTCCGAAACCCGGACATTAGTCCCGAAAAAATATTTTGTCGTAGGCGTCTCCACTCTGTCTCTGTTCTTTTTCGAACTTTAGTTAGATTAGCTCTACCTATTCCGATCACTGGCTGATATACCAGGGAGAGAATGGATGGACTGTGTGAAAGATGATATGGCTAGAAAGGGAGTGACTACCAAGATGAGGACTAATGGAAGAAAAAGACATAATGCTGCGACCCCAAATAAATTAGGACAAGGGTAGGAAAACGACTGACCTTATCTAGAGAGGTTCCTATACGACATACCTACATATGAGAGGCAATTAAAATTATAATTTGAAACGACATGTCAGTTTCTCGATCTCGCTACTGTTTTACATTTAATCGTTCACATTACGTTTGTCGGCAGTGTCATCTGAAGTGCGCATAAACATTTCAACAATGCCATAATTCTAGTGGGAATTAACAATAATAAATACAATACTTCATGTAATGTCACAATACGATATTTAACACAGTGCAGTACATTTGTTGTTTGTACGTCACAGATTTCGATAGGGCTGGCAGTCTATAGGAAACTGACCAATTTCAAAAAACTTTTTTATCGATCATGATATTCTAAATAAATCCTTATTTTAAGACCATTAGTTGTGACCATCCACTAAGTACTAGATAGCAATAAAATATCCAAAAATTTATAATTGGCCAGTAATGAGCAAGAGTAAAACGATGGTCCCAATTAAGAATGTCGGTTATGCATTTGTACTAATATTCACTTTTTTTTACATCAAACGTACGATAAATCTTTTTATTGTGATTCTATTTATGTAAAAAAGTGAATATTGGTAAAAATGCATAACCTACATTGTTAATGGGGACCACTCATGCTCATTACTGGCCAATTATAAATTTGAATCTCGATGGTTATTGGTAAACGTTTGGGAAACCAATAAGCTTCGAGATTCAGCGAGAATTTTTTACTTCCATATATTTTTGCCCGAATTGTGTCGGATTGATAATAATGTCTTATGAAGGAAGTGAACACTCATAAGGCTTTTGACGATGATGATGTTAGAGATAAAACAAAATCCAGTGAGCTCAGTTGACCACAATGACGGCACCAGTAGCGTTTTTGAAGAAGAGGAAGGATAAACCTTATCAACAAGAAAAAACCCAACGAAGAGAGACAACAATAATGCGGAGGAGTGAGGCAAATGTGAGGAAAGTCTTGAGTATGAATGTAGATGGCTATAAGAGTAGGGGAAGACCACAGAAACGATGGATGGACTGTGTGAAAGATGATATGGCTGGAAAAGGGGTGACTACCGAGATGACGACAAATAGAGAAATATGGAAGATTTAAATAGTGGCAGGAGAACCATGAACAGAAGAGAGAATAAGTTCACAGCCAATTTTTACCTAATCTTTGCCAGCCCTACACGCAGTCATTACAGTGCATAGCAGATCAATTAATAATGGTTGGCATTTAAAAGAATCTCGACGTTGCAGGAAGGCCCGAGGTCGACCAGTAACATTAATAAGCTATCCCTTACACAAGGATATACGGAACTTGAAACATACGCTCGCTCCCTAAATGGGTAGGCATATCCCAAAGTGAAGGTTTGTGAAATGATAGTTGATTCGAGAGGCATTGGTTGAATCAGTTAAATGGTTACGAATGGAGCAACGCATGGTGTCGGTAAGTATGCAAATTAGGTAAGAGGTGCTAAAGTATGGATGGCCTAAAAGCTGTTGGGTATGTTAATTTCTAGTGGAGATTGTGCCTGGATTTATTAAATCTGTTATTAAGGCAATTGAGAAAAGGATCTCAGAAAAAGCTGTCAAGATTTAAACGTCATTGATATCTTGGCAGATTTTTAATGGGGACTCGAGGACTCACTTTAGAAGTTATTAGATTATTATTATCATTCTGAAATGTTATAGTCAAGATTAGTTGTTATTCTGAAATGACAAGGATATCATGAAATTCAGGTAGTCGTATCATAAAGTAACGTGATCTTATGATAGCCTAAGTAAAAAATGTGTTCATTGGGCTTTTCAAAACGCGAAAAAATCTGATTCCTAAAACTAGACGTAAAAAACGTGAAGGCCTACATAGTGACACTGACCACAGTGAACATTCACAATCAGTCGCACGGATGCGCAAACGCACCGTTACTACCGTTTTTGCGATCACACGTACAGCTATGGCTCCGTCTCGCTCTAACTTAACATAATGTTCGGCGATTGATGGACACTGGTCACTTTTAGATTTGGATTGGTAAAGAAATATGATTTTGAAAAGAGCTTAATTTTCCTCATCGTTATCGTTCTATCAAACTGGAAAGTTACGGAACGAATGCGTTTGATTTCAGCATTTTACCTATTTATTTTCTCTCTGGGATCAAAGCCAAGTTTATTAATGAAAAAAAAAAAAACAACAACAAACAGAAACGAAATACTATCTAATCAAATAACCTTATAGGCCCTATTGCTGCCTTTTCGAAAGGAAAACTTACTACTAACTTTACCAGCAATAGTACTTGTACAAGTAATTCCACTAAAAGTGAAACAGGCCTTATACCGTGACTGCGAAGTTGTTTACCTAATTAGCAACTAACGATAATCACAGAAACTAAATAATTTGCCTTTACAGAAAGGGAGATCAGGAGAAAATGTTATTAATTTAATAACATCTAATGAAAATGACCTTAAAATTTACAATTTAATGTCATTTTTATTAAGGCGACCACCGGTTACTTATACATTTATTTTTACCCGACTACGGCGAAGAAAAAAGGAGGGTTATGATTTTGACCGGTATGTATGTATGTATGTATGAATGTATGTATGTATGTATGTTCATCTGTTCCCTCATATCTTCTAAACGACTCATCACAATTTGACAAATGAGGTATTGGACGTTGGACGTCACATTAAATTAAAAATGGCGCCCTCTAGAGGACATAAAGTCAGGAACTTAAAAAAAAAATGTTGGGTATCAAATGAAAGGGCTTAATGAGCACATTTCAAAAATATAAATATTATAACACCAAAAGAATTTCAAAAAAAAATTAAGAAATAAAAACTAAAACCCAACTACGACTAAAAAGGTATAAACAAGACACCACAGACTGACAAATGTACGTAATCTGTTCGATTTATGCCTTAACACGTGTGACTCCGGATTTTTAATTTGTCTGTCTGTGGTGTCTTGTTTATACCTTTTTAGTCGTAGTTGGGTTTTAGTTTTTATTACTTTAATTTTTTTGTATATCAGAACTGGTAAATAACCCAACTGATGTATAGTTGTAACCTTTGCCTGTTGCAACTGCAATACCTCCTAAGGCCATGCCGTTAGGACTTGCTTACGTATCATTGCATTTCGTTAATAATCCATAGTTGAAGGTTCTAATATGCCTTATATGTAATACATCCCTAGTGGAAGTTAGCTGCTTCATAAGGTCATGAGACATTTTCAATTTTTAACTGCCACAATTCGGCGTATTCGGCTATGTTAGGTTAGCCGAAGTTGTATAAAGATGGCGACACGCTTGTTCCGTTTTTGAATATGACGGTTTTAATATGAAGCAGATATTTTATAGTCAAATAAAAATATGAGCATGTTTATCAAACTGCAGTAACATACGGAAATTTTCCCACAACTTATGCGATCGTAATAATATGTTAATATCAAAAAGTTTTCGGGGCAGTATTAAAATGCGTGGCTGCGTACACTTTAAAGTTTATCATGCGTAAAGCGCCATTATTGTGCAAGGATAAAAAACGTCTTGTTTTGCATACATAGGTCAAGAGAGACGTAACTCAAAATACGACATCTTCACCTTCGACACAAGAAAAAAAAATCTTATGGGTGGTCCCATAAGATTTTTTTTTGTCGAATCTTATAGCCACCGTTGGCCAACTGTTGTTTTAGAAGTATATTCTATACCTAATGAATATACATTTGAGAAAAGATTAGATTTTTTGTATGTTTGTTTGTTACACTTTCAAGTTAAAACGACTGAACGGATTGTGATGAAATTTGGCATATTGGTAGATCATGTCTTGGATTAGTTCATAGGATAGTTTTTATCCCGATATTCCCACAGGATCGAGACTTATATGCGGATGAAACCGCGGGGCGCAGCTTGTTTTATATAAAGTCAGTGTTTCAGTTACGACTCTGTTATTCTAGGTGTTCAAGTATGTGCGATTTCGTTTGCAAATTCGTGCACGTAACATGTGGGTGAGTGGGTAATTTTATTAATTAATTGTTAAATAATACGGTGAGAGTGATACGCATGGTAAATTCGCTGCCTGATTGTGTAAGTTATTCTTTTTTGCGTGTATTGTAGTTTATATTTAGTTTGTAGTACCTTATGTTTATTGTGTTTTTTTATTTATTTATTTATGCGCATACAAAACACTTATTAGAGAAATATACATAAGTTTAAGTTTTACAGTTTTTCAATGTTATTTTGTTGTAAGTATTTTTTTAAGAACGAAGTTTTTTATCGTTCATTATTCCCATCTACATTTAAATAAGGGTACAAAACAAATCTACGTTTGAGCTCATTGACAGATGACCACCACCACCAGATCCACCAATTGATGTAGTCAAGGGCAATCAAAGCCCTAGGGGCCATCATTGGTACTTGGTACGGAGAGAGAAAGCTAAGGAACGATGATGGCTTTAACATAACACAGCCTCAGGATTACGTGGAGCCAAGATCGTGGAAGTCCGTGGCTAATGCAGAATAGAATACTGTCATGTTGGTACATACATACTTACCGGTATTGTACAACATATTTTACAAATCAATACATTACCGGCTAATCGTCTAACGCAAGCTATACGACAAATTCTTTAGGAAATGAGATACAATCTTATAATGTTGCTATACAATGTATTGCCAATCTCAGATTATGACACACACTTAACCTAAATGTGATTGCTGTCTTTGTGGTGTTGACGAATGGTATTGACATTCTTTTAAAAAAAAGATTTTTAAATTAAATCGTTTTTAAAGAATTTGATGCCTCGTTGGTTATACTGATTACATGCGCAGCTGCTGTAGATACCTACGACTCAGCCCAACCTGGGTATTATATCATAGGTACCTATGATTTATGATACCCATTACCCTACGTACTACACGATCAATCACAATCTGAATCGGTTTGAAACAAATTGCTAATCCATTGCTTGATATACGTTCGAAAAAAATCTGCTCAACAACGTAAATAACGCAATGAATATTGTTGAACTGTCAAAATGAAACAGATTAGTCTAATCGGTTACGAAAATAGGTTACGCAATTAGATAGCAGATTGGGCTGAGTGGTGGAGAGTTTCTATGTGCCCGGTTAATCCTATTCGAGTTACTACCTAGAAGGAACCTAATTGTAACTGCCTCTGCCTAGCCTTTCGGGGATAACAGGCATGATGTTATAGTCTGTCTTTTATCTTACCTACAGGAGATATTCTTTTTGTGCCTTTTTTGCATCTTACTCTAGATTTAATGGTCTGCAGTGTCAATCATCCGTCCATCTACTCGTAGCTTTTTCCCAACTCGGTTTGGGTCGACTTTAGTCTGAACAAATACGGCTGAATATCAATATTTTCAAATGGAGCGACGGTCATCTGACCTTTACCTACCAATTAATGGGTAATATCAATTAACTAAAGATAGAAAAGTAGTCAGATTTCAGGCTTCCTCAGTGTCAATGTTTTCCAGTACAATACAATACAAGAACTTAACACCACATTTTACGTGAACAACATCAAAATCAAAAGTCATTTATTCAAATTAGGCTGAGAATCAGCACTTTTTGAAGGTCAAAATTACATAAGATAGTCCCCCAAAACGCCCACCCTTCACCATCACCACTTCCTAGTGCTTTAGCGGAGAAGAAGTGGCGCAACAAGCATTAACAAGCAGTAATGACATTTAAATATCTAACAACAAATTAGAATATCCCATTTAATTACAGATCTCTCGTTAATTTAACCCACGCACTCATTTTATATTGAAATACTAACTAAAACAAAGTATTCGTTACGCCCATAATAACTTGGAGCTAACTTAATTACTTAGGTTAGTTTTTATGAGGTTAGTAAAAGATTATATTACCTACTACTACTTGCTTTTGACTATGGTTTGGAGATCGCATTGTTAGTCGTGTGAAAGAGATGGGGTTAAAGTACGAATAGCGCTGTCTCTTTGTAGATCACTATCTGATAAGGAGCGTCAGATAGTCTGCGTGTTAGTTAGAGATAAACTTGGTGGGCTATTTCTATAGATATTGTCTCAATCGTTTACAGCAGTATTTGTAGAATATGTTCATGTACTGTTATCAAAATATAAATAGCATTAGGTACTCATTGATATCTTGCCATGTTTGCAGGTTTGAGCAGCGGTGGCCCAGAGGCAATGGCCGCGACTTATGATTTGTATATCGTAGGTTTGAACCCAGACAGGCACTTTACTTTTTGTAAATTATTTCATCACCTCTGCTCTCAAAACGGTGAAGAGAAAACCTGCATGACCTAGAACCGAAAATTCAAAGACATGTGACATCAATCAACCCGCACGTGGTAGATTACGGCCCGCTCCGTCTCATAGAGAGGCCTGTGTGACTTGTGTCCCAGCAGTAAGAACATTATAGGCTAATTTATGCACGTTGTCACGGGCAGTCCATGTCCGGAAGATTCTATAAACATTTTGTTACCAGCATTGAGCATAGTTACAGAATAAACCAAGATACGTAAGTAACGCAAAATTACGCAGCATCATCCAAGATGTAACTGTCTCACTAACAGCTTAAAGAAACATCCTGTCAACACACAATGTAGACGAAGTTACTGAAATTAGTTCACAAAAAAAACTGTCTAATATTACTTCTTCAGTAGCTGTTCGTCACGGCTTAAGTTTTTACTCAAACGTGCAGAGAAGTGACGACTTGACTAGTTGACGAGACGTGTTTCGTACTACAATAGTTACTTCATAATGGTATGAAGCCAATTACTGGCTGGAAAATAAAGCAAATATGATTTGGGTAATCTTTTGAGAATGTTTCTTAAATGGTTAGATGTTATTGCATAGTGGATGTCAAACAATGTTAGATTGCCTGGATTCTTTTGTTGCGTAACTATTAAAGATTCAACTTAGCATAATAATAGGTCATAGAGTAGATTGGTAGTTAGAAAAGGAGCTGAGAAAGACTAAGAAGAAAGACTGTGATCGTCATTTGTCGTTTGACAGATATTTAATTGGCATCACGCCTGAAATCAGGGATGATGACAACTGCATTCCTAACCCTTTTAACGATGATGCTGAACCCTTTGGCATTTAGGCTAAAGGGCTGGCCAATAGAATATTGCAGAATGATTGACTTCAAAACTACCTCAATAAAATTAAACAGCTTTAATTACACAGAGAGCTAGCAACATACAAGCATCCATCTCATTACCTTTGCATCTAAAAACACTAGCCGTGCCCACATTCCGGGGGGCTTGCAAAACAAACAAGTTGCATTTATGCACCTTAAATGGCGTTAGCACATGTCCTCTCGTCCGGTGTAGTGGTGCTTGCAGAATTGCTCGATTTAGTTTAAGTATTTTGGTTATTGTAGCTTAATTAATATTCGATTAGGGGTTTTTCGCATGTTTTTTTTTTTTATTAGTGAGGGATATTTTATGGCGGAAGTGTCATTAGTGAGGGATTTAAGGTCGAGAACTCCTTGCGAAATGTCAACCTTTTACGTCGCAAACTGCCACAGTTATGTAAGTTTAAACTGCATTTGTTGTTTGAGAAAACTCTAGTGAATTGTAGACATAACCTTTCATGTGTGACCTGACGTTGTCTGCTTCGATTTAAGGCATTTCTCGTGAGATTTCAGCTCATTAACTTGAGTAACTTTAGTACTACTTACTTGATTTACAAAATGGAGCAAATCTGCAGGCTCTACAAGACATATGTCCGTCGAAACTAGAGCCTCGACAGATGGCTGGTTGTATAACAAGCCAGTGAGATTGTAAAACTGTAACTTTATGCGAACAAGCCGAGCGTGGAGGAATGAGGAAAGATTGTAGACTCTTTGGTGTTGAGTTTCTTTTGTGATAGTTGCTTGTTTACTTCCAGGGCGGGATTCCCGAACAATGGTAAATGAAGTGTGTCGGTATGTGTAGGAAGGCTCTTTGGCGTGAGATGTAACTATAACATGACATTAAAGAGAGCTACTCTTTGATGCCATGTTTGTCACTTTGAAAGTGGTCCTGATTCAGACAGAGATTAGGATTAGTATTTAATCAATTGATCTAGAATTTTGTACAGAATTGAATACAAATTAAAAAAATCTCATTGTAATATGCAATTTCAAGTATCAAAATGAAGCAACAAGGTACCAGGAAGGCGCGGCCCTCGTCGTCCAAATGCAAGATCATGGGCATGACGGTGATTTTACGAGTTCGGTAGACCGCTAAGAACGCTGTAAAATCACTTTGATAACCTCAAACCATAGAAACAACAGCCGATACTAGGCCATCATCTACAAAGTATATAGAAGCTAATTTACTTGAAATATCTAAAGTTTTGCATGTAGGTATTAGTATTATTCGTTCCAGTCTACAAATTAAGAAAGATTCGACGGAAGAAATTACACGATTCGTCTCAATAATGAAACTAACGGACATTAACCAAAGTTTGCAAAGACTTCACAAAGAGATTTCTAATAATTATGAAAGCATTACAGGCAGACAAGAATTAAAAGAAAAATAACAGCATGGTGTATTAAAAACTAATACAGATACGATCAGAGAGATAGCCATCGAAACAAATTCAAAAACAGGCGAGTTGTTGGGTACAGACATCACAACCTATCATTTAGAGGTCCAAACTAAAAAACTTTTGCAAAAACGAACACAACACATGGCCTGGACGACCTTTGAAATTCCATTAAAGACAACCCACCAAATAAAACTGAACCTTAATTTATTAAACTTAAAGTTGAATTTACAGTAGATGGAGATGAGTTTTACGATGTTATGGTTTAGTAAGGAAGAAAGGTAGTACAAAAAGAAGAAGAGGATTGTGAAGCGGTACCCTAACGACCTTGGGTTACTGTAGGCCGCGTATCGGCTGTTGCTCCGACGGGTTCAGAGCCGGTTGCGTTTTTGTAGAACCACTTTTGGGTCGAGTTTGATCGATGGCTTTTTGGGGTACTCGGTTTGAAGTGGTATTCAGTTAGCGTTTGGGATAGGGATCGTCTATAGCGAATGTGGTATTTCTTTTGCATGTTTTGTTAGAATTTTTGGTTTTATTTGATTGAAAAGCTTTAAGGATCATTATGCCTATATTGTTGGTAAGTAATCCATATTCAATTAAACGATCAATTTCGAATATCCAAAAGATCAGTTCACTGGTAATTCAGTACACTATAATTGCAAGTAACACCGAATTCATATCGCTTCGAAGCTCGGTTTAACTTACGGTGTATTCAAACCGTTGTACAATTTACGTTAGTACAACTCATGGTTGTACCGTTTGGAGGTCTACTTACCCCCTTAGAGATGAAGCATTAAACTACATGCATCTACTTTCTTTCAAATTAGGTCTTATAGCCATAAGATAGTTAATGTCTGTGGTGAACATTACTTGTTGATTAAAAGGCTATTAAGTTAGATCTGCGTATAAACTTCAACCTTGTCCTCCATAGCCCATAGAGTCAGTGTTTCTACGGGTACAAGTTAATATTGTGCCTCATTTTTATGTCTTATAGTTATCCCTTTGCAAAAGATGGAAAAGTGGCTTCTTATTCTTGTTCTATTACAACATTACCAAATTCTTTTGTTTCTCCAATTACAGCCTTAACGTCATCGAGTAATTTAATTCGATTATACATTTTTACTCAAAAACTTTCGTTTTCCACCAGTATTCGAGTCGACACACTTACTTCTCTGCCCTGTACCACGCCTCGTTTGTCCACTCCGGCGCATCTATGCAATTATTAACTTTTACTTTCTTTGGTGATTTTTTCTTAAGTTTCGATGCAAATGCGGATAGAAAGTTCCGGGAAGGTGAAATTTGTTGCTTTGACTTTTGATAGTATCTAATGTTAATGGTTTGTTTTTATATGTTATGGTCGATGTTGCCTTTTCTATGCACGAACACCTTAAAAAACGACCTTGATGCGTTGGCCATCTGGAAAAAGTCACCTGTTTTAACATCCAAAGCGAAAGATTTAGGAGCCATTCCTAAGCTAGAAGTTAGGGAAAAAATAAAAACAGAGAAAGATGCACTGGAGCACATTAGTTTCTACTATATAGAGCTGTTAAACCTTGACAAAACAGCGATAGTAAAGGCCACATTAAACAGGGAATTAAATAAAGTAACAGATGCATTACGAGTCAAGTTCAACACGAATAAGATGCATCGTGCATTTTTACTTTTATTTTCTGAAGGTCTAACAAATGAGATGATGACATTTCACGCTGCATTATGCATTCAGTTTCCAATAGGAACATAGAATAATATTATGAATCTATATTTGGATATCCTGAAATGGTTGAAGTAACATTTTCATCTGCAGCTTTAGTTTTTCACTATCTATCAATTAGAATTTTTTGTTCATACCGATATCTTCTATTTCTCGATACTTTTTAGGTTTGGATACTCTTGTGTCTCTTGTCTTCTTGCGTCTCCTTAAATTATAATTTTTACAGCTCGAATTTCAGTCAGAAATTGTTTTCTTGCCTGTTGCTGTTCTCACTTTTTTTTAAAGTTACCTTTATCATTGTGTTGTCATCCTTATCTCTATCACCTGATCAATAATTTCATAATTTTTCAATATAAAATAAAATATTCCATCTTTACTCTTGTCTAAATCACCATCACTAAAACTACAGCTATATCTCGTCGGGTCAGTATTATAACCGTGAATCGCCACGTTCACCAAATTGTATAATTACACAATTAGAGCGTAAACGTTACCGGTGTTTGCATGTAAGTGAATTGTAATTTTGATAATCATTACCTTTGTATAAGGAAAATGTTATATTATAGCTATGTTTGATAAGCTGTCCGAGGTTAATGACTCCGTATTGCATATTTTAGACTTAACATTAATGTTTTGCACTATCTATTTGAAGATTTATTAATATTGTTTTAGAAAACCTACTTAAAGTTACGGCCACATCATACTATTAATTACTAGAGCTTTAGTAGGTACTAGCAACTAAAGCTGTGATACTCAAAAGTAACTAGTTAGCTAGTAGTAGTAGCAAGATTGATCGCGTTCACTCGGATGCTGTGACATTTTCTTTCACTCATCTTTCCTACTATTAAAGATCAAACTGCAACATGAACATTAAAAGAAAGATAACTACCTGCTGCCAAAATCATCATAAAAAACTGTAAACACTGTAGTAGTAACATGAAAAGGGCGGCCATTTGCCGTCAGCATGAAGTAGTTGCAAGTGATA